>JALMGA010000003.1:25155016-25720016 GCA_023333525.1 Aspidoscelis tigris stejnegeri
TCCAGTCTCTGATAAAGAGTTTTTCAGAGCAGACGTTCAGCATATTGAAGACCAACCGCGCTCCATTCCTGCTAATCGGCATACCACTAATAATGGGTGTCTCCCACAAGCTGTGCCATAACTTGTAGTTAGAGATAGCTGCACCTGGCATTTTTTGCTGCCTCCTTCAGAAGGGACGAGTTTAGATCCTTACTTTGCCAGCGTGTGTTCTCACTTCGAAATGTTTGGGAGTCCTTAAATAATAAAATGCAAATGTTGCCATGGGAACACTGTCACTTTTGGAAAGGATAATTATGATGTGTTGGAATACTAAAGAAATCTGTTCTATCAGCATGCTGGTATGAGGAGCAGATGAAGACATTAATCTGTGAGTCATTAAGGTCCATTTATTTATGGAAAGGAATGCATCAACAGATTCTTTTGTAATTTGGGAAGAATTGCATCTGAAGTCATTCAGTGTGTTGCCACTTGTAGGATCCCATATGTGAGAAAACGGCTGAAGTCTTCTCTCTTAACAAAACTTTTCTGTGTTAGTGAAGAGGATTTATGAAGTGCAGCATGCCAGAGTAACTCTAGGATGCCACCAGGGTCAACCATTAGGCATTTTAAATTTTCTTTATTATTTATATTTTTATCCCACCCTGTACCTGAAGTTCTCAGGGTGGGTAACAACATTTAAAATTAAATATATTAAAACAATAAAAGCATATATTAAAACAACGGTGTCTGCAAGTGGGAAAGGAAAGTGTGTCCCTGTTTAACTGAGGGCCAGATTAGAGGTGTGTGTCTTCACCGCCTTCCTTGAACATATAAGTGTGGGAGCCTGACAGACCTCAAAGGGGAGATTATTCCATAGCCTGGGGGCCATCACTGAGAAGGCCCTCTCCCGGGTGCCCATCCATTTCACTGCTGGGGTGGTGGGACAACCAGGAGAGCCTCCCCTCCAGATCTTAAGGCACGGGCAGGCAGCATTCCTTTACAAGAAATTTCAATTTTTCCCCATATTCCAGCAATACCGCAACTGCCTGGAAAGCTGCAGGTCAGAAGTTCAGTTCATAATATATCCCTCAATGATGTTAGTAGCAAAACGTGTTTTATTTGTTTGCCATGAAAACTGTGTGGACGTGAGCTTGACTTGAAAGCATCTTCTGTTATCTCTAATGCTTCAGTATTTTTTTCAGATGGGATTTTCTACCTCTGTTGCCAAAACAATGGGACTAGCCTTCAGTACTGTGTATCTTAATTCAGCAAGGAAGCAGACATCTTTTGTTGCTCTGCCCTACAGCAGAATACCTTTGGAGGGCCTTGAAAATAATGGAGGTGGAATTCCAGGCATGGTGTATGATGTCTGCTTTGAGTCAGTTACATAAGTGGGCATTAAATACTATAAATGCTTTATTGTTGTTGTGTTTAAACTGTTGTGCTTCTCGATCTTCCAGAAATTGTTAACTGTCTAGACATGTGTCTTGTTTGGATTCAGATCCAGTCTAACTGCTTCTGAGTTGATTCAGCTGTGCACTGGGTGAAGGAGCAACAGTCTGTGCCTACTTCACACCAAGCCATTGTTTGCCTGGCTTAGGGATTTGGTTCACTGCAGCTCCTCAGTTTAGATTGAGACTTTTTGAACCTTCAGAAAGGACACGTGGAATAATGCTGAGCTTCCCATTGGCACTAAACAGAACAGGGGCTACTCCTTCTCCTCCCTCCTTTCCAACTTCGCCATCTCCTTCAGGGTTACTGGTCATTTCCCCAGTCACTGAGACCATTCTATTAGCCTCAAAACAGACCAGAGATCCCCCTCCAATATCCTATGAACAGCACTTGAGAAGTCTTATTTGATAAGGTGCATGTTATCTAATTCTCTCCTTTCTATTGCTTAGGGTGCTGTAGGTTGGGATAGAAAAAAACAGCAATAGCAGTTGCTCTAGAGCAGCGGTTCTCAACCTTCCTTATGCCGTGACCTCAGAGGGGGGAGGGAGGGGTGGCAGGAGAGCAGCGGTTCTCAACTTGTGGGTCGGGACCCCTTTGGGGGTCGAACTACCCTTTCAGAGGGGTCGCGACAAGTCTCCCGCTGCCCTTCCCTCCCACCTCCCAGCTGCTCTGCCCCCGTGGCTGGGGGTCTCTACAGCATGAGGAACTCCATTAAGGGGTCACAGCATTAGGTAGGTTGAGAACCGCTGCTCTGGAGTGTTGACAAAGGCTTCAGAATCTAACATTAGCACGCACTTGCTACTTGAGGCATTGGATAGTTAGTAGAGCACAACCACTTGTATGTATGTATGTTTTTTTAATACGGTCTCAGACCAGATATATCAAATGTTAAAAGATACAAATATTTACAAAAAAGAAAAAATTATTTAAAATCACAATAGGCATACAAAAATTTAAAAACATATGATCAAGAATGAGTAACTCAGATCAGTTTGCTCAATTACAAGGTTTCACTTCCTGATTTCTCTCTTATTTTAACAGCTATAGGCAGAAACTTTGCCGCAGCTAAAGTCATGCCAGGGTTAGTGTCACTTAACAGCGATTTGATATATTCTGAGGTGGATCTTTCTGGGTATAAACTCAGCCTGGGGGTCACCAGGTCCTGTCGGGCAGTGTAGTACAGTCTGCAGAAAAGGAGAACACGCTCCACTGTTTCCACATCACCACTTCTGCTTGGGCAGGCTCTATGGGCAATGGGGACAGGACATTCAGTCGGGGCAGCACAACCACTTAATTTGTGTCCCTCCCCATGATTCTAAACTACAGTTCCCAGTTCTAACTCAGGAACACCTCATGAGCACCCCTGTAGTAGTGCAGTATGGGAAGCTGCCTCATGTATTCTTACCCATCCTGCATGTTCATGTTAGGAATAAAAATCCTGAGCATATTCCTTCCAGTTGATACGGTTAAGGTTACGAAAGGCCTTGTGGTTTTTTTTTTATGTGTTTTCTTACACCTGTGTTCAGGTTTACGGAAGAGCAGTCTTACCATTTGAAACTTGACTTTCCCCTAAAAGTCAGTGTGAATAATAATTCCTTATACAAGTGGCATTATTAATAAATATATTTTGAGAAATAGCTCATATGTGATTTCCTTTGACTTCTCATCTTTCCTTGGGCACAGGTCACTCAGCAATTTATTGTCTTTGAAATGCTCAATCCAGAAAACCTGTTTTAAGATTTCTGATCACATAGATGATCTCTTGTGGCTTCTAAACAAGGATATGTCAAAGACACACCCGCCCGCCCACCCTCATGCTTGTAGAACAGAGTTCCGCTCATGGAACAAGACTTCTCTTTCATATTTTTCTCAGTACATCCCATCCTCTGTCCAAAATGTATTTGAGAGAGTTTGAGAGGCCAGGCAAAAACATAAGGGGTGCCTCCAGGCAGCAGCCAAATACCCCATTGGGGGCAATAATGTGGGAAATCATCCCTGCATGATTCACCACCTCCTAGCTAGACAGTGCCACAGCCAGTGCATTCTTTACACATTTTAACTGATGTGTGCCTCTTGCAAAATCTATAGATGTGCTCATCGTCACTTCCATGAATGCATGGATACATATTTCAGCCTCCATGCATGGAACAATCATGGCTGAAGTGGAGTGGGTGAATTGTTACTTGTCATCAGTGTGAAGTGGCTGACAATCAAACCATGAAGTCGTCTGCTGAGGGGAAAAGGCTTGAGCACTTTAAACCTGGTAAGTAAAAAAGTGCTATTACTGGAAAACCTGCAACCAATCCTGGGTTTTCAGCCATAGATTTTAGCATGCTTTGGGGGTGAAGTGGGGAATGAGGCTATGATGGGGTTGCCTCAGATATGTGAGGCAACCTCCCCAATATTGGTGCCATAATGGCGCTATATTCCCCAATCTGGATGGGACCAAGATGAATGAATGTGCTGTGATAGGCTTGGACATTAGTTGTATTTCACACAGATATCCTCAGATATTTTTCTATGGCTGCGTTCACACCTGAGCTTTTAAAAAAAGCTTTTTAAAATGAAAGAACAAAACCCGATGCAAATGCGCATTCTGGCTGATCCCACTTCCTTGACTTTAAATCGCAGTCAGCCCCGATTCTGTTGTTGCCACAGAAAATGCTTCAAAAATGAATTGGGGAAAGCAAATCTTTTCCTCCCTGCCCTTTGACAGCCGGGGTGCCTACCCCTTTCTCCCAATTGGGTTTGATTCCACAATGATGTAGCCAATCCCAGGTCCACCTCCCCTCCTGCTTTTGCTTCTGCTGTTTGCTTTTCCATAGCAAAGCCAAACCTTCCAGTGAGCACAACCATGGGGATTGCTTCCAGAGCACCCCGTCCCTCCTCCAATGCCCCATGTTATGATGTTGCACAAAATCACCTCCCTAAGCCTTCCCCTCACTTTCTCCTTTATTGCACCTTTCTCCCACCCACCCACCCAGGAAAGAGCCAACCCAGGTGAAAAAGGAGAAAGTGAGGGGAAGTGTGGGTTGGAAATGAAACTTTGTTATTAGTGTGAAGTGGAGTGGGTGAATTGTTACTTGTTATCAGTGTGAAGTGGCTGAAAATGAAATCATGAAGTCGCCTGCTGAGGGAAAAAGGCTTGAGCACTTTAAGCCTGGCAATGGGCTGTCCTGCAGGGTGAAACCCCAACCGTTCCACGATGCATCTTCCCTCAATACTGTGGTAATGTTCCCAAAGGAATAAAGGTAAAGTGTTTTAGCAGCAAAAATGGGGGGGAGGAAACACCTGTATTTTCAGTTTTTTTTATTGCAGTTTTTAGCAATTTATTCCTCGGAAAACACAGGAACCCAGTCTGTAATGGGGACAAACAATTTTCAAATTGTTTTCAAATCATTTTATGAGTGGAAATGCAGCCTAAGGGTCCAACAATGTCTTTTGTTGTGACTTACAAGGTGATCCACAGTTCAAAGTTCATTCCCAGGCTGATCCACTTCACAAAAACAGTCCTGTTGCTGAAGCCGACCTTCCTGTACTCAACATCCAAATGGCTCTGGAAGTTCATAGGGCAATGGTTCTCCCCCCGTGCTGTCTTCCCTGATGCGACAGGCCATTGTTCTGTCTGGAGTACTAGAACAGTGTGTGATACGTACTCACAGGTTCTCCAAAGGCATCTGACTGCCCTTTCTCCCACCCTGTGAGAACAAAATGCTGGACTTTGTGCCAAGAGAATGCTGGGTCTTTGTTTTGATGTGACAAAACTCTTCTTGTGCATGCAAAATTCCAAAAAAAAAAAAAAAAAAAAGAAGTATGCACGCCATTTCAGGATGTTTGGATTTAGAGCTACAGAAATATAAAGGTGCTTCCTTTTTAAATGTTTCATTCCAAATAAAGTCTTTTCAGTATGCTAGATTTCTCTCCTGGTCCTAAATGACATGCACAGTCATTAAAGAAACTCCAGCTTCCTCCTTTCCAAATGTGCTCATTCATTAATGAATACTATGGTTTCCTTAATTGTGTTTGTGCTGTCCTAGATCATTATAGGGTCACTAAATTGAATTATTCCTCATGGGTATACACAAGCAATTGTAGCTTGTTTCAGAACATGCTCATTATTGAAGGAAGTAGAAACTGCAATTTCTTAGAACAATATAACTTAATTTAAATCAATCTTCAGCTCGGTCAAAGGAAAAATACCCAAATATGTGCCAGTGATGTTGCACTGATCATCATCTGTTTTTCTAACATTTTTTTCCAGGCCTTCCCTTCCTAAAAATAAACCTTTTTTTCCCTTGGAATTATCACAAAGATCACAACAGCAACCACCACTATGCTCTGTTTCCAGAGTCATTACAGGGTTGAGTTGGAGTAGAAAGATGACAGTTCATCTGAATTGGGTGTTTCTGAACAGGGATTACCTTGGATCCCTTACTGACTACCTGTGGCCTACCTAAGTTTTTGGCAACCCCTGCTTCTGGTTTTAAAGACATCTTCTTAGCTACAGCAATTATAATTAACCTTATTCCAGTTGCATTCATTGGAACATGTTGTCCACACAACAGTGCTGGTCCTGACCAGTGGCCCCTGCACTGACCCCAAAGGTCACAGGAGCTTTGTGATCAGGTGTCAAAGTGCTCTGAGGATTAGGAACAGAGATGAATTTCAGTGGCACGCTAAAATGAGTCTCTTGTTACTCCCAATCATGGAGACATGCTTTTGGCAGGCCTCCTTGGTTTGGACTAGAGTCCACTGGTCTTCCAGTAGACCTGTTTAAACAAGTCTAGCTCTAGTCCTGATCCAGGCCTCCCTGTTTGGGACTAGACTCTATCTAATGCAGACAGAGAATTCCAGTGGGGAACACGGTCTCACAAGTCTGCACTAATATGTGGACCAATAAAATTCAGAAGGCTAGGGGGCTCTAAGTCTGGACTAAAGGTGAGTTTAGAAAAAGCCTTTAACTGCAGTCAAGGAAGACTATATCTAGAGCCAAATGATATAGACCACACAGCATGTGACAATATAGCATGTTACACCAGAATCACACCTTTGTTGCATGGCAAGGGTTCTCAGAACAGGACCCTTAAGAGTTATAATGTACCATGGGTAAATTATAAGAAAAATGTTCTTTAGGTTCCTTAAACAATCCTTTAATGACCACTCCCTAGTCCATTTTTACTTCCATCTTCTAAATTAAGGGAAGGCAAGAAACAATTATAAAAACTTCATCAATGAACAGCTGCAGAGTCTCCAATTATTTCATGCCAGTAAAATGATTTACAAAAAAAATGGGTAAACTCAGGAATGCATATCGGCTAGAAAATGGACTAGCCTGAACACGATGTGACACCTTTTCACAAAACCTCTGTCTGTCTCACGAAGTCTCCTTCTGTTTGGAAAATTTGTTCATGGGCATCTATCTTAGGGGAGAAAAAAGTGGGGGATTTTACTTAGATCCCACGATTACCTTTTCCTGGCTGTGCCAAATGGCAGGAGGCAATCCTGGTGCAAACTTGGACCTTTATCTTGTTTGTCGTTTCTTCTCACAGCTCTTGCAGAAGTCCTGGGTTTTAGGAAGCATCCACCCACTTCCCTTTGTTTTTTTCTCATATACTCCCTACATCCAGGTAATTTTCAAGAACAGTGATTCTGTGCAGAAATGACTGACAAAATAAACAATTCAGCATGACAGAAACCCTAGTGTTCAGGGCCCGATTTTCTATCATGCCTATATTGCACTTTTTCCATGCCCTATGCTGGGGTGTGGCAATCTCAATATAGCCTTGGGAAAACTGCAATTTTAAACCAGATTTGGAGGCACCTTATGTAATAGAGTTCACCTTCTGTCATCATGGTGTGGTTTGGGCTTGTAGCTAGAGTGTTGTATTCTTACCTGGAAATTTCCCAGTTTGATTCCACACTTCTCCATGAAGCCAACTAGGTGACCTTGCGTTAGTCACAGCTCTCTTCTGATCTCTCAAAGCCCTACCTACCTCATAGGGCAGTGATAGTGAACCTTTTGAGCTCGGTGTGTCAAAATTCGCAAGAAAACCTAGCTTAACTCGGGTGCTGTGTCACATCTAGAAATATCCATAATTTTGTGATATTTGTAGCTCTAGTAAAAAAGTTATATTTTTGATATATGTTTTTATTAAAAGCAAAAACAAATAATTCTTTACATTAGTGACTTTTGTTGCTGAATTTCATTTGCTAAATCTTCAATTGAAAGTTAGTATTTCATACACTTCAAGAACAAACTAGCACTACACACCCAGGTGCCAGGGTGACCAGGTGTGTCACCTAAAAGGGCTTGGCGTGTCACCTGTGACCCGTGTGTCATAGATTGGCCATCACTGTCATAGGGTATCTGTTGTAGGGAGAAGAACAGAAAGTTTTGTCAGTCACTTTGAGTCCCCTTAAGTGGGTGAGAAAAGAACTCTTCTTCTTTGTTGCCTAGGCAGCTGAGCAATGTTCTCTCTTCCTCTAACAGTGTGTTCATTGCTTCTTTTAATGTAGGAATGTAGGAATTATCTTGTTTATATCTGTCTGTCATCACACCGCCAAATGTGCAAGGCACTTTACAACTAGGAAGATAAAACAAAAGCAAGTCCTGCCAGTGGCATACAATCTAATTAGAAAAAGAAAAAATAAGAATATTACATTAAAAGCATTAATCATTATTGTTTCACCTGCTGCAAGATCCTTTTTTTTAATTGCTATGCAGTGCAATTTCTCTGCTGTGCAGCAGACTCCAATAGAAACATGTGCCTGACTGCCTTACCACCCTGTGATTTCGCTTTGCCATTCTGTTTTATTCTACTTACTATGGTCCTCAAATTTCAGGGCATTGTGCTTTGTTTTGTCACTACTGAACTTCAGTTTATTGGCTCACATCAAGCAGAATTCCATTTCCCCTGACTGGGGTAGCAATCTGCCAAAATTTCTACAAGAGTAGTAAGGGAGAGACGAGGCTCTGGCTGGAAGCCTAATTTTGTTCTTATTAAATCTCATTTTGCCCTGTGAGCTTCACTTGTCTGGCTAATATGACCAAAAAGAGTAACATTGACAATCATCAGTATAATGGCCTCTACTGTTTCACAAAGATAAAGCTCCATGGTACACGCACCAGTATATAATGATTGCTGTAGGGCCAGTGAGGTAGTGGTTGACCTCTCCAAATCTTGTTTTGGACCCAGTCCAGATGTGGGAACTATATGGTGGGGTTGCCTCAGGTATTTGAGGGCTGGTTGTGGGTGTTCCAATGACAGTGCATTTACTTACCCTCTGGATGAAGTCACAATGACTGTTCCATCCAGTGGACAAGGGGAGAGGCTGAGACAGGTGACCATGCACGTGTGAAAATGACGAGACATCCAGGAATTCCAGACACCCAAACGCCTGGATGTACACATCAGTTAAAATGCACAAAGGCAGCACTGGCCATGGCATTGTCTAGCTAGGAAGTGGTAACTGCAAACAATAAATGACCTCAATATTCAAAAGACCCACGTTTTATATACAACTCTCTGAATTTTGGGAGTTGTTATATTGTACACTACTGATCACTGAGAATCGTGTTATGGGAACAAATGTTGCAAAAAGTATATGCTGGCAATGTAATAAAGATGAAGACAACAGCGTGCCGATGGGACTGAACTGTGCACTCAAGCAGCTCTGGACTGAATAAAGTAGGACACTTTAAGGGACTTTAAGTATGGGACTTTAAGGTCGCTATAGGAGTGTTCTGGGGGACTGCTCGCTGCACATCTGTGCAGCCAAAGAGTCCTCCTGGGGCACAGAATCATGACAGTCCTGCACAAGAGCACCTGCTGCACCCTCAGTTTTCTGTGAAGTGCTACAAAAATAAACTGCTGTGGAGAATTCTGACACCTTGCCCTAGTGGTGTACTGGACCACTCAGCAAAAAATGGTTGACTTCTGGAGCCACTTCCTGTGACCATTAAGAGGAGCTTGAGCAGAAAGACTCACCTGAAAAAACAAAGCCCCTTTCTGCACTGGGACTTATTCTGGATTACATCTTGGAATAAAGACCTGCCATCCACCTGCCATCATTATGGCAGGCCCCACCCTGGACCTGTCATAGTCTGCACTAGCATGTGGATGGCAGGTTCCTACTCTTAAAACATAATCTGGAATAAGGGCCAATATGGAAAGGGCCAAAGGCTTACAGTGCTGCTGTTAGCAAAGATTGCTTCAAAACAACCTTTGTTTAGAGCCCAGTCTTCCTTGTGCAGAACCTGCCTAACTTTGGGTGTTTTTCCACTGTCACTAAAAGTACCCATTAAGTACCCATTAATGGGTACATTAATGGGTACCTAATGGGTACTTCTAGTGACAGTGGAAAAACACCCTTTAGTTCCAGGTGCAGCTGGAGTCTTGGCAGTTGAGTCTAATCATGCTCTGACAACAAAGGAAGCCTGGTTTGATCTTGATACAAGGGCATAGGTGGTCGCTGAGTTTACTTAATGGTAGAGCTCCTTCTGTATCTGCTGCCTTTAAGCATGATGCATAAAAGGCTCTCATAAAATTTTCAATTTTAAAAAATTCATGTCCTAATTTATAGTCTCTAGCAGACATTTATCCATGTATCATGGCAGTCCCATCCTGGACAAGACTTACTGATTGTCCAGTATGCTTCCTTAGCCATAGGAAGATCAACTTCCTACATAGTTATATGGAGACAAGAACTTAAGCCTACTTTCCAAAGAAGAAAAATGAGACGTTTTCGCACGGGGCTGATCGGAACGCGGAAAAGACAGCTGAGGACACGTCATACGCATTGGCCGCGCGCGGCTTGCGTTCCGACGTGTCCGCAGCTGTCTTTTCCGCGTTCGAAATGTAGAGCACTTCGAAGTGCTCTACACGCGTTCCAACGCGGACGAGCCGCCCTCAGCCGTTCGGGAGAAGAAGCGTTCGCGCCGCTTCTGTCTCCCGAACGGCTGCCGGCGCGCCTCCGACGCCGCGCGGCTTTGACAATCAGCTGTTTCTCAAACAGCTGATTGTCGATCTGCCTCCGCGGCTGCCGGCGCGCCGCTTGCCGGCATTTGCCGGCTAAGGCAGCTTCGGGCGCTTTGACCATTCGCACCCAGACGCTCCG
Organism: Aspidoscelis tigris stejnegeri; assembly: GCA_023333525.1. NCBI lineage: Eukaryota > Metazoa > Chordata > Lepidosauria > Squamata > Teiidae > Aspidoscelis > Aspidoscelis tigris. The sequence goes on from JALMGA010000003.1 coordinate 25,165,565, forward strand.
GAACGCGTTTACACGCGTTCTGGCGCGTCTGTGTGTGAACGGGGAAAGCGCCCGAAGCTGGCTTAAGCTTTCCGCCTGAACGCGTTCCGTCTGGAACGCGATTCAGTGCGGAAATGCCTATGATCAATTAAAGCAATTATGCTTAACAGATGCCTTCCTGTGCTATTTCTGTAATGACACAAATCTGGAGACATTCTGCCAATTGTGTGGGAGAAATGTAGAAATGGAAGGAAAGATTAATCACACTGAAAATATTATTCCTGAGTAGCCAATATCCCTGTGTTGTGATACTCTAAAGAGAACTGTGGATCTGTACTCACAGGACTTTGCATGACTGCTAGTATCAGAGGTAGGGAACGTGTGATGGGAGAAAGCTGTTGCAACCTTCTGTGGTTATCTTCTTAGTCAATGCATGAGTCCTACTGGTCTGATCCAGCAGCATTCTTACATTCTGATTATATGACATGGCTGTTCTTCAGGAGAAATAGGCCTGCTCACACTTACCCATCTGGAGCATCCAGGGAGGTTCACCAGCTTCTCCTATTGTTGTGAGTTGTGGAGAAGTAAAAACTTGTCCACAGCTTCACCAAGAGCAGCTGGTAAGCTCCCAGTTGCTCCTGGAAGCACTTTCCACACTATCTTCTGGGTGCAAATGCTGTGAGGAGGAGTAGAGAGGTTGCGGCTGCACAATCGCATGCCAGTGCATAATAGACATGGCAACATTCTGACATGCACCAGATGTTGCTGTAGCTGTTTTCCTGGCAATTCCTGACCAAACCCACTGCTGGTGATTAGATTCAGGACTGCCCCAGCACTTAAACAATGGATGCATTTCACTTCGGCAGATCTTAACTGCGTGATGACCTATTCATCACATAGTATATAGTCAATAATCAGCTTGAATTGTGAGACTATTTGAATTTTGGAGTCACATCCATCTCTACTTCAGAGACTGCAGAATAAAAGGAATGCTGACAGCTGTGCATCTTGACTTACTGCAGATTTGAACTTCAGGAAAAACAGATACACTGGCTTTTTGGCTTTCACAGGACTATGGTCATCCAAGAATTCCTGTCTTATTAAACTAAATAAGGGAGAAAGTGTTCTAAACAATGACTGCATATGGAAATGAACTATGATTGCTTTCTTTGATGCTGGACTTAACACAACTTTGAGCATAGTTGCCTTCACATTAGTAATGGAAAATATATTGCCATACATGCATATTTTTAAAATGCTGATTCCAAGAATAAAAGAACCACAAGAAAACAGTAACAAGGAAGGAAGCATCAAATAGCTTTTTTTTTTGAATTTGACATCATATACTCAGAATTCATCATGGCACCTGATTTTCATGAGTGCAGAATGTCTAACTAAGAATGAAATAGTCAAAGTATCTGGCATATTTTTAAAAAATCACCCACCCACCACAGATTACAGACAGGAACTGGTTCAGAAGTCCATGTCTTCTCCTTGAGATGACTAGCAGGGCAAAGGCAGAAAGAGACACACCTAGGATCATATAGGGCACCGTTATACAGAGAAAAGAAAATAAGTCACTGTCTTTGGCCTTCCTTTCTCCCAGACAAGGTAACTTGATCCAATGAAGATTGTAAACTGCTACATACTGCGGCCTACTTTTGTTGTCTGCCTCACAGAGTAAAGAAGTTTTCTTGGAAGAACTGGATTGTGTCAACTTCAATCCATTTCAATTTCAATTTCTAGACATTGCAAATGTGCTGGATGAGCTGCCTGTGTGGAATTGATGAGGGGAGAGACAATCCTGAATTTACTTAGGATTTTATCCAACTCAAGACTTGGTGAGAGAAGTAAACGTAACAGAAGTGGCTGGGAATACTGACCATAATGCAATAAAAGTTCACACTTATAAAAGTGAAAAATTACAAAACAAATCCAACACTGTCACTTTAGATTTCAAAAAAGGAAAACTTCTCAAAAATGGAGAACGCTGCGGAAAAAGAAACTCAAAGCGATGTCAAATCGCCAATTTCCTTCCAGAGGTTCAGTTACAATATATCCCTAAAAATGAAGAAAAGCATGGTTGACTAGTGTTGTAGGACCCCAAATCTTAGAACTCTTGAGAGACTATTTCTCTGGTCCAACTAAAGTGGAAAAAAATGAGAACTATAAGATGTTGTCAGCTGAGTGCACTAAGGGTGGAGGGATGCATTTGTGTCTGGTCATTTCTATATAATCACATTTTCTGTATTTCTGTTCTTTCTATATTATGTGTTTGTTTGTTTTTTTAAAGGTAAGACAACATCCTCCAGGAAGTGAAAAACTTTTTCTAAGGAAGAAAATCAAAACATTTACAGATTTTAGGGGGAAAATGCAATAAGACAGTGAAAAGCAAAAAGATATTTTGAGGAGAATATTGCTGGAGCTCTAAAGGCAGGAAATTAAACATTTTCAAATACATTAGAAGTAGGAAGCCCTCTAAGAGGGTCTGTTGGTTCTGAGGGAGTCAAGGGCCGATCTCCCTTTTTCCATGCATAGTCAAAGACCCAGATCCTCAAGATCCAGATCTTTGAGATAGAGTGACAGTGGAAGAACACCCTGGATGAATCCCAGTGTTTTGCAGTGAGTGTCATATGTATGACCACCTGACCACTGGGCAGAAGTCCTGGGTCTATGCTCGGTGCAATGAGCTCCGGGCTCACAGGGAACATGTCTCTTCCCTTGAAGCCAAGGTAGCGGACCTGGAAAAGGAGATAGAGAGCAACAGGGCTGAGGCTGAGGCCTTCAGGAATGCAGTAGGAGCATCCCACTCCATGACAAGCAGCCCTCCAGCTGCCTTGGAGAGTGGAAGCCTCAGGCAGGGAGGACATCAAGCCGAGGAAGTGGGACAGGCTCCCTTAGTTGGGACCCCTTCTTTAGTGGATGTGCCTGTATCCTCTTGCACCGAGGATACTCCTCCATGGGTAGTGGAAGGAGGGCTTCTTGTAGTGGGTGATTCGATTATCAGAAATGTAGAGAGCCGGGTTTGTGATGGGCATGTTGACTTGCAGACATCACTGTGACTGATCCAATTGGGAACAGTGACCACAATGCAATAACCTTCAATTTAAATGCGGGGAGTAAGTTCTTAATAAAGTCGAACACAGAGACCTTAAACTTTCATAAGGAAAACTTCCCCAAAATGAGGAAACTAGTAAAAAGGAAATTGAAAGGGAAAGTTAGAAGAATTCAAACACTTCAAAATGCATGGAGACCATTTAAAAACACAGTAATGGAAGTGCAACAGGAATGCATACCTAAGAGAAGAAAGGGGACTTCTAGGTCCAAGAAGAAACCAATGTGGCTCACAAGTGCAGTAGATGAAGTCATTAAAAACAAGCGAGTGGGTGTGGTGATGCTGCAGCACTGCACTAGCACGCACTGTCCAGATTGCCATGAAAATGCCAGATCTTGATGTGGATGTTGCCCTGGTGATCCAGCCTGCCCTGCCTATCTGCGCTTCAAGTGCTGCTGGCTCAATATGAGGCTTTGCCAGCATGTGAAGTGTGGATGGGCCCTAACTTACTACTACTTTACCATTCTAATATGGTATTGTTATACTATACTGCTGGTAAGTGTGAAAAGGCCATAGGAGTAAATGGACATTTCTTACGAGACCAATTATTTTTTAACATATTCATAAATGATCTAGAGTCAGATGTGACCATTGGAATAGCTAGGTAAAATATAAAAATGACCACGACGAGCTCCAAAGGGATATTTGCACACTGAAGGATTGGGGATCAAAATAGCAAGCAGAATTCAACGTGAGCAAATGTAAACTGCTGCGCATTAAAGGTAGAAATCCTAAGTAAATCTGACTGCCAGATCTGAAAAAAAATCTTGAAGGAGTGATAGTTGGGTGAAAGTGTTAACACAGGGTGCATCCACCCTGAATAAACACATATGGCATATTAAGAATAATAGGAAATGGTACCGAAATTAGAGGCAATATTTCTAGGGAGTTTTTCCACTGTCACTAGAAGTACCCATTAAGTACCCATTAATGGGTACAAAAATGCCATTTCGTATCCATTAATGGGTACTTTTAGTGACAGTGGGAAAACACCCCTATAGTACCCTCATGCAAATTGATGGTGTGACGACATCTGGAACACTGTGTACAGTTCTGGCCACGGCATCTTCAAAAAGCTATAGCAGAGCTAGAAAATGTTCGGAAGAGGGTGATTAAAATGATCAAGGTGCTGGAAATGTTCTTCTACCTGGAAAGACTGAATCGTTTGGAAAACATGGTTGCGAGAGGGACGTGGTGGAGGTGGATAAAACTATGCAGAGAACAAGAGTTAATGAACCGTAATACCTGTTCGTCTTAAACATTTCAAAACAAAGCCCCAGATCTAAGCCCGAATTATTTTTATTTAAATCCCGTTATCTGCAAGGCTGCTCCAACACGCCCTGTTATAGGCGTCGCGTGGCTAAAGACTGCGAACCCGCCTGAGGCAAAAGACCTTAAGGGTTGCCCTCGCTTTAACCCATCTCCACACCGCACCACTTCCTTTCCTTGAAAGGCTTTTGAAAGTTGTACATCGTAACCAGACTGATTGCGCTCGGCAGGCTTCCCTGTTTTTGCGCCGACAACGAAAAGGCACTGGAATGTCTGCCTGCCAGCCACTCATTTAAAGAAGAGTTGGCTTTTCTACCCCATTTTTCTCACCCATTTTAGCAGACTCAAAGCTGCTGACACACCTTCTATTCTTCTCCCCACAACAGAACACCCGGTGGAGTAGGTAGGCCTCAGAGAACTCAGAAAGAGAGCTGTGACTAGCCCAGGGTCACCTAGCGGGCTTCATGGAGGAGGAAGAAGAAGAGTTGGCTTTTCTACCCCGCTTTTCTCACCCATTTAAGGGGACTCAAAGCGGCTGACAAAGCTTCTGTTCTTCTCCCCACAATAGAACACCCTGTGAGGTAGGTGGGGCTGTGAGAGCTCAGAAGAGAGCTGTGACTAGCCCAAGGTCACCCAGCTGGCTTCATAAAGGCAGAAGAAGAAGAGTAGGCTTTTCTACCCCACTTTTCTCACCCATTTAAGGGGACTCAAAGCTGCTGACAAAGCTTCTATTCTACTCCTCACAACAGACACCCTGTGAAGTGGGTGGGGGCTGTGAGAGCTCAGAAGAGAGCTGTGACTAGCCCAAGGTCACCCAGCTGACTTCGTGGTGGAGGGTGGAATCGAACCCGGCATTCCCAGCTGAGAGTCCGGCTCCAAGGAAAGTCGAAGACGGCAGCGGGATGCGAACGGATGCGGCGACAGAGGGGAGCGTCGCTGCGCCCCGTCTGAGCCCGCGTGTCAACAAGGGCACCGAGTGCGGGGGCACCGGGCCCCTCCCCTCGCTGTAGGGGAAGCAAATCTCCGCCCAGCCGCTAAATATTCATCGTATTTGCATCCTTGTCCCCGCCCCCCGACGGCCATTTCCAGCCGGAGTGGGGCGGCGCCGCGTCACTACCTTTCCAGCGGCCGTGCGAGGAAGGCGGGACCCGAGGCTGCCTCCTTCGAGCCGCGGAGGGGACTCGGCGCCGGCGACTCTCCGCGCCTTCTCCCTCCGTTCCGTCGCGCTTCCCTGGCGGCGGCGCCTGAGCGGGCCCGGCCTGTGGCAGCGGACTCTGAGGCGGCGGCAGCAGCTGGAGCGGCCGGCCAGCCAGCCAGCCGGGCGGCTCAGTCCGGGGACTGCGCGGCGGCCACCTCGCGCGGCCTGGGCTTCTCTTCCTCGATGGCCGCGGGCTGCAGGGACGGCCCGGGGCAGGAGAAGTACCGGCTCGTGGTGGTGGGCGGCGGCGGCGTGGGCAAGTCGGCGCTCACCATCCAGTTCATCCAGGTGAGGGGAACCCGCGGGGGTCGCGCCGGAGACTCCGGCCGGGCTCGTCGAGCCGAGCCGAGCCGAGGGTGGGGCGGCAACAGCAGCTGCGCCAGGCGGGTGCGCCGCCGGCTTGGTCCTTTCGGGCAGCAGCCCTGTGGGGCACCGGCGTGTGCGAGAGTTGCGTCGAGCCCTCCCGTCATCCTTGGAAGAGGCGGGGGCCTGGCCGGGGGTCGCTTATTCCGCCCCTTCGGTGGGAAAGGGGCTGAGGAAGGCTCGGCCTCTGCTGGACCTCGGTGACCCTCAGGCGGGGTTGCTCGCCGCCCCCGCCCCCCACCCAATCCTCCCGGCTCAGCCTTCGCCGTCGGGGTGCCGGCCGTCGGGGACTCTCGCGTTCTCCGGCAGCTAAGAGGTGGCTGCAGCCGCCGACCGGCTCTCAGGACCGGGACTCTTTGGAGCATAACCGGATGCGTGTTCGGCTCGACGGACCTTACTCGGCGTCGGGACCCCAGGTCCGTATGTATGGGCGCCGCCACCGCCGCTGCCACAGGTGGCCCCGGCCGAGTGAGCGCTCCAGGGAAGCGCGGGATACTTTTAGAAAAAGAAGAGTTTGCTTTCGTACCCCGCTTTTCTCACCCTTTTAAAGGGACTCAAAGCGGCTGACAAAAGCTTCTAATCTTCTCCCCACAACAGAGCACCCTGTGAGGTAGGTGGGGCTGTGAGAGCTCAGAAGAGAGCTGTGACTAGACCAAGGCCACCCAGCTGGCTTTGTGGAGGAGTGCAGAATCGAACCTGATAAGAGTCCGGCTCCCTAACCACTAGACCAGCGGTTCTCACTCTTCCTAATGCCGCGACCCCTTAATGCAGTTCCTCATGTTGTGGAGATCCCCAACCATGGGGGCGGGGCAGCTGGGAGGGGGGGACAGAGGGGCGGCAGGAGACTCGTCCTGACCCCTCTGAAAAGGGGTCATGACCCACAGGTTGAGAACCGCTGCACTAGACCAAACTGGCTCCTTAGTGTAGCTTCGGGCAACACAAGAAGAGCGTTTGATGCAATGGGAACTGCCAGGCGCTCCAACGCCTTTCCAGGAATTTTGCTTGCAACGGGTTTGGGCTCTTAAATCTCAGTCCATGTGGGTGGCAGGCAGATGAGATTGTGTGTATCCTCGCTCAAAGATGCTGGCGCTTGCTTGCATCATTCGGCGGGTGACAGCAGAGTCGCTCCACGCAAAGACAGCGTGTTAAAGACCTCTGTGTCCCTTTTAGAGTTGCTAAAAGTAGGTTGATGACTTCGTACTTCCCTGGTAACCTCTCCTACAGGAAGTACTTACTGTCCTCTTAACTGTAAATAAAATAATCCTTTTTAGTTCCCCCAGCTTGTCTATAAAAATCTGGAGTGTTCCCTTAGGGTATCTGTGTTCCCAGTGTTTTATGTATGTGAGGAGACTAGGATCAGCTAATCAGCATGCCCAGTGTTTACAAGTCGCAGAGGCCTTGAATGTCAACAAGGGAATTCAGTGGGATGCAAGAAATCTATAGACTTGTTTGAACAAGAAACTCTACACATCAAAGATGTAGCCATGCTAATCTGGGACCAGTTCACAAGGGGGGTCTAGTTGCACTTTAGAGACTAACAAAAAGAAATGGGTAGCATGAGCTTTTGTAGACTAAGGGTGTTTTTCCACTGCAGCCCTTAGATCTGGGTCTAAGAAGATCCGGATCTAAGGAATGGGTACATTCCTTAATCCGGATCTAGTAGATCCAGATTAAGGGAAGCACCCAGTGTGTTTCCACGGGAGGTGTAGCCCCAATTAGCAATGGGTGCTAACACCCCTGCTGTGGAAACAGCTTTGCACCCATGTAGGGAATCCGGATCGATCCCCAAGGGGTCGGTTCATTATCCCAGGTGTTTCGGGGGGCAGTCTTCGAAGCCACTTCTAATTGACTTCAAAGTCATTTCGAAGTCTGTGCAAAATAGCTCTGGAGTGCCTTTGAAGTCTGTGCTGATCTTTGGAGTGAACTTCGAAATGTCTTCGGAGTCACTTCGGAGTCACTCCGAAGTTCACTTCGAAGATCAGCACAGACTTCAAAGGCACTCCGGAGCTATTTTGCACAGACTTCGAAATGACTTTGAAGTGGCTTCGAAGCGACTTTGGAGCCTAGGTTTCAGGGGGGTCTAATGGGTGCATCCCCTCCCCCTAGCCTCCTTTGGACCCCTTTAATCCGGATTTTCTGGCAGAAGACCCCATTAATGGGGTCTACAGAAAATCCTGATTAAAGCCCAAAATGTACCCATTAGATTTGGATTTCCCCAACGGCAGTGGAAACAATCGGGTCCCAAATAGGTGCCGTGGTGGAAATGGGATCATCCGGCTTACACCCAAATGGGTCCTAAATGGGTGCAATAATGGGTACTTTTTGACAGTGGAAAAACACCCTAAACTTACTTCATCGCATATCCACATTAGAATTTTAAGCTGCCTCCAGACGCTGGTCAGATATCCTACTAGCAAGCAATAATCCAGAGTCTTGTCCTTCCAGCATTATTGCTTGCTAGCTAGACAGTGCCATGGTCAGTGCTGTCTTTGCTTGTTTTGGTGTGATGGGTACATCTGGGTATTCAGCCACTGTGAAATACCTGGAAATGTGTGCATCACCTGTGCGGCTGTCTGTGGTAGCCGTTAAACATGCATGGTGGACATAAATGATGGTGGCTCCCTCCATAAGGATAGGTAATAGCAGTGCTGGAAAACCTGCTGCCGGTGCTAGGTAGTCCAGCAGTAGGCTGTTACATTTTTTAGGAGGGATAAAGTGGAGCTATGATGGGGTTGACACTATATTTACCCAGTCAGATCAGGGCCTTGGTATGGTCTGCCTTATGTTCCCCCATCATTTGAATGTGTGTGTGTGCTTTAGCATGAATGGATCATACTATGGATAGGAATAGTTCCTTCGGATTGTACAGATAGGATGAGGCTAATGAACTTAGCAATTGAACAGAAGAGAAGGTGTGGTTTGAGTATACACAAAACCTTGAGTATCTTAATTCAAGTGATTAGCAGTGTGATTAACATCCTTAAGTACTCATTTGTGATTTGGCATCATTGGGCATCTGTAGTATTCAGAAAGCATGCTTTGCCTGCTGGCACTGGCTAAACTGTGATCCTGGCTGGAGACTCAGTTCAGGAACATCTGGGAGACCACCATTTGGTTCATCTGTGTTGGTAACTGTCCTTAACCTGGGGTCCACAATCACTGTGATAGGCCAGTGATTGCATTGGGTGCGGGCAGGCAGAGAAAGCAAGGCGGAGAGAGTGGGAAATGTGAAGAGGGGCGACAAGGGTCCGTGGCAACAGACATTATGTACAGGGGGGCCACGGTGAGGAAAAGATTAAGAACTGCTGTGTGTTGATGTGCTCAAAATAGAAGAAACATTAGATTCTGTATTCTGGGGTAGATTATTGTTGATCATTGGTAGGTGGATGATGCAGGTCTGTGACCAGCTGTTGTCTCCCTGTATGCCCTTATATTCTGTTACTAGAACTGTTGTGGGTTTGGTTAGGTCTTTGACTTTAACTGAAACACCTATGACTGTCATTGTGCTTAGTAACCTGGTAACTTCTCTAAGGTAACTTTTAGGTCAAGAAGTAGAATAAAGGAGATCAGTGCAGACTCTAAACCAGTGATGGCGAACCTTTTGAGCTCGGTGTGTCAAAATTCGCAAGAAAACCTAGCTTAACTCGGGTGCTGTGTCACTTCTAGAAATATCCATAATTTTGTGATATTTGTGGCTCTAGTAAAAAAGTTATATTTTTTATATGTGTATTCTATTAAAAGCAAAAACAAATAATTATTTACATTAGTGACTTTTGTTGCTAAATCTTCAATTGAAAGTTGGTATTTCGTTCACTTCAAGAACAAGCAAGCACTACACGCCCAGGTGCCAGGGTGGCCATGTGTGTCACTCAAAAGGGCTTGGCGTGTCACTTGTGACACGCGTGTCATAGGTTGGCCATCACCGCTCTAAACTCAGAAACAGAATCCTTCTTCATGAGCTGTCTTCCAGAAAGCTTGTTCAATTGCCCTCATCATTTGTTTTTTGACAGAGCATATCTGCTTAATTGATATGTGTTGTGTTTGTATAAAGTTCCTTAAAGTCGTTCATTATTATTATTATTTACTGAATTTATGTATCTGCTCAGCAAGTTCTCGAGGTGGCTTACAAAAACATAAACAGAAATACAAGAGTAAATTCACAAACAAATGTAGGTGTGTACGTTAAAAGGAGGATTCAAGTTCCAGTTTGAGAATAGCTTGAAACACTTTATATATACTTGTTTCTCTTGGTTGCTGTAGAATGTTAATTTTAAAGAAATGAAGCCAATTGCTTGCATGGTCCTATTTTGAAAATAGGAAAGAAAACAGTGTATTTCTTATTGCATGTATATTCTGTTTCCAACTTTGTCTTCGGCTGCTTCCTTCAAATCCTTTTCAGGCAAGAACTACATCTTAAGGCTGCAAAGCCTTTTAGATTTTCTTGGAAGTGGGCCCCTTGGAACACAGTGGTACTTACTTCCAAGTAAGCATGCACAGAACTGTACTATAAATTTATCTGACGGTCCTTGTATCCTGACTCTTCTGATGTCATTCTGAATGCCAGACCAATAAAACCGAAAATGAAAGCCAAATTGCAGTAATAAAAGTATCCATTTACATCTGAATTCAGCTTTGAGTTAAAGGGCTGTTTATGACTATCTACACATAATGTTAGATTTGTTTATTGGTTTGAATGTCTGCTGTCTTCTGTTGCCTTTGCATGGTAGCAAGTATCTGAATAGCTTGCCTTCTCTGAAATGCTGGGGTTAGAATAATTGTAATCCTATTTTGTTAGGCTTATTGGTGGATCTTTGTCAGTGGATGGAGATAATTAGTTTATCCCTGCATGGCTGAAGCCACAGTTCACAGATTACCATGCAGACTTTGTTTCATATCTATAGATGACTCTGTCTGGGTGCTGACTATAGCTATATCCACTCTATGCTTTTTTAAAATTCCAGACTAGTCTTCTGGCACCATAAAGACTAAGACAATGCTGTAAACTTTTGTAGGCTAGAGTCTGTTTAGTTGGGATTTCAGGTATTCTAAGGGTTTTTTTTTTAAAAAAAAACTTGCTGAGTTTAAAGGAATAAAAGCAAAATCATAGTAAGTATGTCACATTCTTTCATTTGGCCTTATCTGGAATATATAGTTTTAGATGGCATTTGTATTGTGACTGTGGTTTCAGAAATCAAACTCAAAATATAGTTCACTGGTCTCCGGCTTTTGGTAGGTTTATGCCAGTAGTGCTGAAGACTTAGACATTTATCAGTTTGTATTCTTTCAACTCCAGTCCCCCATGAGGGTGCAACAACTGTCATGGGTCTACAATATATGGCCTCACCTTCTCTGATTTTACTCATTCATTTGATTCTTTGTTCTTCTGAAGCTGATACGGTTTATCAAGTCAAGATTAATCTATCCAGTCATTGTTGATCAAAATCCCTTGTTGAGGGCCATTGTGTTGCCTCTGCTGCCTCTGACTCATACTGCCTTTACCATTAAGGCAACAAGATAGATCCTGGGGTCTTGAAGGGACAACCCTGGCTTAATCCATAGCTGAACTTCCATTTTGAAATAAAGAACAGCATCGGTAAGGTGACCAGGGCTGTTGCATTTCACCTAGCCTGTAATGTCATAAAATGTGGTAGAGGACGCAGTCCAATTGCTAGTACTGGGGTGGAGGGTGGAGTCTATTTCCAGTAATGAAGCATGATTCAGATATTGAGTCAGACTTTTCAGTGGTAAAAAGAGTCAGTGGACCATCACAGCTTTTACCTGAGGTTCAAAAATACCGTGCTGGGTCAGAACTGATTGATACCTTCTCAGCACTGTGAAGAAGGCAAACGTATGGGGCAAAACATTCAGGATTGTGCAGAAAGCAACCAATTCTATTATTAAATTATGTGGTCACATTCAGCAATTTTGTCTGCAGAAAGGAAGAGGTTTGTTTCCTTCTCTTTTTGCACCTTCAAAAGTCTGCTCTGTAAGGCTCAAAGTCCTCAAACAGCACTGAACATGATAAAGAAGGGGAAAGAGTGAGTTGGTGAATCGTCTCCTGCAGCTTATACAAAAGCTTGAACAGCTGTATGTGATAAAAAAAACCCTCAGAACCAAGATTATTGAATACAAAACTACTTTGAAAATACTGTTTCTCATTTCTGTTAAGATAGTTGCTCTAGTTGTTTGCTTGCTGTGGACCAGCTGGTTCCAGTCTGCTGTTTGCTATCATTTTAGGTACTCCTGTAATGCTTAGGTTTTGCTTACACATTTTCTGAAAAGCTATCTTTAACTATATTACAGATAACATGTGTGGGAGAACAGTAAAAACAATCTGGCTTTTTTGGACTGTAAACATTCAAAGAGGTATTGAAATGGAAAGGGGTGATTTCAGATGCATTGGAATTGTTTGAATTCAAATATGTAGCTGTGATAGTCTGGATCAGTAAGGAAGGGGGTTCAAGTAGTATCTTAAATAGAGTAGAAAGATAGTAGCATGAGTTTTTGTAGACTAATCCTACAAAAGATCTACGAAAGCTCATGCTACCTCCTTTTTCTCTGTTTGTCTCTAAGGCCATGTCACCGAATTGGACTATATTTATTCCGAATATGGAGGCAAGTCCACTTGACCCGTCTCCATGGGATTGACGATTTACCAGTTTGACAGGTAAAGATGCAGCAGTGAGGGGGATCATATGGCCCTTGTTGTCCCACAAGTGTCTTTCTGCAACTCTTATTCCACCCCACTCCCCGATCACTGGCAAGCAGCAGTTTAGCAGAGGAGCGCTTCTCTGCTAAATTGTAGCGACTTTGGTTAGCTTTTTAGCTGGCAGATTTCAGAAGCTGCTTGCCAGTGATCAGGAGTGGGGGTGGAATATGGGTTGTGGGAAGAGGCTCGTGGGACAGCAAGGGCCGTATGACCCCCCTCATTGCTGCATCTTTACTTGGCAAGCTGGAGTGTTCAGTTCTTTTACATTTGCCCAGCGACTGGATCGTGGAGAGAAGAGGTTTGTTTTTTGTTTAAAAATGGACAGGACGTGAAACCCGCCTGCTAACCCTAACTCTACTCCAAATTGCCCAGGAGCGTCCCCATGCGCGGACTCAGCCTCCACAATAATGCGGGTTTGCCTCCCAAACCGTAGCGAGACAGTTTTCAAGAGGACTAAATTTAGCTCGGATTTGGGTGATTTGGTCCGCATATAGCCTGGTTTGGGGGCTTTGGGATGCTCCTTGCCGAATTTGGATTCAATTAAGACTATTTAGTGCACGGGGACGCAACCTAAGGTTCTGTTAGACCTTCTTGGAATTGTTTGGTTGCAGTTTACCAGTCTTAAACTTCTTTGGATAAATCTTTTTCTGCATTGTAATATTTCAGGCTGCAAGTGAAGTTTTGCGTGTTAGAATAAAGGTTATGGGAACATCTGTGTATTAAGTCCTTCCCTGGCAACTTTGTCTCTTGTGTGAAAAATATATTTTCATGTCTGAGTAGAGAATTAAATCATTCCAACTTCAGAAGAAGAGTGGTTGAACTCATGATTACATTCTTGTGGGATTTTGCAAGGGTTGCTTCTTTCCCTCTTATTGTTCATGAAAGCATTGGGAGAACTTATCCATAGCTTTGGGATTAGATACCATTACTATGCTGATACCCAGTTGTACATCGCAAGCCCAGGCCAAAGTGGGGCTCCTGGTTCAATATTTGGAGGCTGTGAGGTTCTGAAGCAGAACAAACTCAGACTCAAGTTTGTACTACTGTTTTTGAAATCCCACTCTGGAAATAATTTGGTTCTGCATATTTGAGGATCTAAGATTTGAGGATGCTACTAGACTTACACCTCTGGCTGGAACAGCAAAATGGAATCTGTGGCTGGAGGAGCCTTTGGCCAGCTGTGGCAGTTGGAGTCCTGCCTTGATCAAAAAGACTGGTTCATGTTCTTATCTCTGAATTGGACTAGTACAACAGAAACTACTGTAGTTTCTGGATGGCCCAGAAACTACAGCTGATCCTAAAAGCAGCAGTTCATGTACTTTGTGGTGGTCAAAATTATGATCATGCAATGCCCCTGCTGCATTTGCTGCACTGGTTTCTAGTGTGTTTCCGGATCCATTCAACAAGTTGGTAATTACCTTTAAAGCCATTCAGGACTTAGCGCTCATTTACATTCTCACCTGAACCTGAAGCCCTGTTGACCCCTCTTTGGTAAATTGCCCATAGATATCTCTTCTTCCTTGTATGTTCTTTGTAGCATCTTAAAATTCATGTGCTTTTTCTGTCTCCGCTTGTTTAATTATAGCAAAATTTCTGGAGATATTTGGCTGGACAGTCAGTCTCTTCTGGTATGACAAAATCTGGTGTATTACTTTAGTGGAGAAATTGTCCAGTGAAATAAAACTCCTTCAGGAAATAGGCACAACAGATAATTTTGTGGCAAACTGGCATATATGTATCACTTATCATAAACAAAAATTCTTAAATGGCTGCAAAAATTCTGGACTTCAGAAAATAATTTTCAGAGAAGCAAAGTTAACTATTAAATAACATAGTTATTTCTGAAATGGAGTGAAAACCTAACAGAAAGATACAATTCTTATCTGAATTACAAATGTTTTAAAAAATATTGTCTTGTGATTTTTTTTTAGTTAGAAAAATAGGAACAGCTTCATTCAATAGTTCTGAACAAATAATATGTATTTTTTATATTTTTTAAATACAGTGTTTGTGGTGTTCTTTCTTTCTCCCACATATTAAAAAAAAGTTGCTTAAAGCATAAGAGCATAACAAATGCCATGCTAAAGCAGAGTAGTGGTCTGTCTAGTCCCGCAGCCCATTCTCACAGTGACGCCAATTGTATACAGAAGCCTACAAGCAGGCCATAAGAACAACCCTCACGTGATGGATAAGTCTCTCAGAAGATGGCTTTCCCAGGCACACCATTGCCTATGCTTGTCTCTCTGTAGTCATGCATCTGTTGGAACTAGTAACCTGTGATGTCCCTGTCTCCCACGAATTTGCTCCATCTTCTTTTGGAGCCATTCAAGATAGTGGCCCACTCCACATCATGGGGTAGTGAATTGCAAAGTTTAACCATGTGCTACATGAAAAAAGTGTTTCCTTTTGCCTGTCCTGAATCTTCAAAGATTTTCACGGGGTAATCCCTAGTTCTAGTGTTTTGAGTGTTACCTGTTCTGTTGATACCAAGCATAATTTTCCACACATCTGTCATGTTCACTTGCCTTATTTCCAAACTAAAAAGATCCAGCCATTTCAACCTTTGCTTGTAAGACTCCTTTACTGTTTTAGTTGCCCTGGACTTTTTCCAACAATCTATTTGAGATGCGTTGGACAAAACTATACCCACAATTCCAGGTGAGTTTTGAAGAGTGACCATATAACGTTGGCAACTTTATTTTCAGTTCTGTCCCTTATTACCCAAAAGAAGCTGTTGGCCTTTGTTACAGTCAGTATGTGATATAAAATGACTCAGCTGTTCCTGGCCATTAAAATCTCTTCTTCCTGTCTCCATGTCTGAAGGCAAATGTGATGGTGGAAGATTCAGAACAGCTGTCTAGTTACTGGAAGAGTAACTGGACTGAAGTGATTCTTGCTTTCAAATGCCTTTAGTGGATGAATTGGTTACTGTGGTTTCACTGGAGCAGAATAACCTTAAAGAGAAGTGAGAGTTGCGTTCTAGGTAGAAGTTGTGGTTAGAATGTACTATTGTATGTTCCTTTTGTTTACAAATAGAGACTTGGAATGAAAGCATTAAGTATGAGTGGGTATGCTTATCAAAGCAGTGTAAAATTCCAGGATGTCATGTTCCATCAGAGGAGGGAAGGTTGATGTGTGCAGACTTGATCTCTTCAAAGGAACAGTGGACTTGGAATGTTGGACAATGTTCAGGAACATCTGGGGGACCACAGTTTGAGAAACACTGCCCTGGTGTCACTAATGATGTGTCTTCATTGATATCTATTGCTAGAGGAAGGGAGATGCTTCATGTTGCAGTGTTTTAAAAGGAATGGATAATGACAGAGTGTTCTGCTTCTCCCCAAGGCAGTGTTTATCACAGATAGTACTTTCATTGGTTGTCAGGATGCATGCATTCTTAAGTGCTTGGGTGAGGATCTGGAATTCAGTGTGTTCACCTGGAATCTGTGGTAACCGGGGGCCTTTCTGCACTTGGCCTCGTAGTTTGCTTCCAGTGCCATCCCAGAAGGAACATCTGCACTAGAAGGGGCTGTTTCCATCTCAAAAATGATCCCTTCTGGGCAGGAGTGCAATGGAAGTTAGCTATGTATGGTGTGCAATTTGTGCTTCACACATGTACTTACCACATCCAG
The DNA here is from genome assembly GCA_023333525.1 of Aspidoscelis tigris stejnegeri. Lineage (NCBI taxonomy): Eukaryota > Metazoa > Chordata > Lepidosauria > Squamata > Teiidae > Aspidoscelis > Aspidoscelis tigris. Next base: position 25,181,830 of record JALMGA010000003.1, read on the forward strand.
CGGCGTCCAGTCATGAGCCCATCTGCCTGAAGTGCTGGTGCCAGTATGCATGCATAGCACATCACTGTTGTCTCAGTGACGGTTGTGCCAGTTGCACCAGCAGCCACACACAAGTTGGTGGTGCTCGGACATGCGTTTGCACTACAGGTAAGTGTCTGGACACATGGGGCTGGAGCTTGCATGTAGTAGCATTCGCTGGTGTGAATGCTTAGTGCACAGATGGACGGCAAAGTGCAAATTTCCCCTGGTTTTCCTACCGATCCACTGCGGCTTGCATGTAGCTGCTTCCTGATAGATGATTGACTATTGAATGAACATGATTTGATGGCATGGGATATTGGACCTCAAATTATTAATCTGGGCCAGTAGGATTTAAGGACTGTGGGAGAGTCATAGCTTGGCACGTGGGCCTGTTCCCTAACATTGTTGCAAAATGGTATCTATATTGTGATCTTAGCTTTCTGCCGCAAGTGAAAAAGGGGAAACAAATACCCTTTCTAACACTATTACACAGAACGAAAATGATATCCTGTGATCAAAGTTGTATGTTAATGGCATCTCTGATGTTGCCAAGCCACTTCACAACTCATGCTGTCTAAGAAGTCTTTTCATAATTGTTAAAATGCTAAACATTCCTTTGATTCTAGCATTGTGCCAGAGTCTCTTTAGTGCTTGATAAAGTTATCAGTATGATATAAACCAACTTCAGTTCTCTCCCATAGCAAGAAGAGCTTGGAGGAAAAGAAGTCATGTACTGCTGGTAGGCAAGCCGAGAATGAACCAGTTGTGTAGGATTTATCAAGAGGAGGCAATACTTGGTATTTGTTAACCGGTGGCCAATCCGAAAATGTAACTCTGTGAATGTTTCCTGTAGTTGAATGTAGCTGTTTCTTCTACATTCAGATTTAGGTTGGGTTGGTTTTTTTTTTAGTATTTGCTATCTTTTGCTATTGATTGACTTTTATTTTCTATCTGAGATCAGACATAATGAATTAAAGTCATTATTTTGAGAGAAAGTGCTATAAGCATGCTGACTTGCAGTGCAGAAATTAAGAGGAAACTTGTGAAGGGAAAACAATTTTAAGAGTTCTGCTGTTTAGGAATGGCAGAGAATTTTATTAACATTAGCATTTGATTTTGCCTTGTCTGTTTTGAGTTATTATTTTATATTTATATCCTGCCCCATGCTTTTAACCACTGGGCCACCAGAGGGCCACCAGGGTTAACATGTCACACTGAACATCTCAATACTGTCCATGATTAAGCTGCTGTTTCTCAGGTGTACCTCTGTTACACTTCAGCATATTGGTAGTCCCTCTGTTACATTAGCATGGCGTAACATCCACTGTAAGAGGTGTAGGTACCTTTGGTGCAAGTTCTACAGATCCTTTGAAGCCAGTGGTCCCTGGAATGGTAATGATTGCTAACACGCTGATAAGGAATTAAGGCATGAGCTCAGAGCGGATTTAATTGGATGAGAAATCTCATTGAATGTAGTATGATTTAATGCTGGTTAATGATGACTGTTGTTTCTGTGACTTCAAAATTTTCCAACTAAAAAGCTTTCCTGCTGTGCAATGCCCAACTCTTGGTCCTATCTGGAATAAGATACAAAACCCTTAAATATATATGGGATAACCCAGTTTTTACCCTCCACCTCCAAGTTAATAAGTCTCCACACAAGAGTGGAACGTTCCTCAAATTTTAATTGAAGGTTATGTTCATCCACTTCTAGAGCTTTGAAGAATGCTGAACTAAGCACTGGTAAAGCAAGATTAGCTATTAAGGCACCAGTAACTGCTGAACATCTTGAAAATCCAAATCCCAGTACGTTGCTTGGAAAGGCAATCTGGATGCTGGCATAAGAAAGGAATCGGTTGCCTTTGATGGTACTGGTGCAGACTTGGTGCAGCTGCTGGAGAGATTTCGTCCAGCTGTCGCACACTGGTTTTGTGACAATAAACCCTGCGTTCTCTTCTTGCTCAGTGCTGTTAACATTTTCTGTTTTTGTTCTCAGTGAAACGAAGCTTCATAAATCCTTTGCAGTTTCTGTGCTTTGCTGTTTGTTGTTTTCTTCTTCGATGTTAACACTTTGCTTACAGTTCATTTCAACTTGAGATGAGTGGTTTGTAGCTGTGACCAGAAAATCACAATAGATAAGCAGTGTTTCTTACTTGGGGTTGTGAGTTTATTTTATTTTGGTGTGGCAGCAAGAACAGGTTTCATTTTGTGCAAGAGCTGCAATCAGGGTTTGTGGTACAGCTACAAAAACCCTGCCTTAACCAAAAGAAGCAAATTCCTTGTGTGTAACATGCCTTGTGCTAGTTGTGACAGGGTACTTGGATGCAATTGTCAGTCCTGTGAATGGCACCTTTATCCAGATTAGACAGAAGCGATACGATGCTATTTACCCCCATTTCTGGAGCAACCAGTGATGTATATGCATCAGTTTTACTTTTAATCAGAACTGTTTATTGGATTAGTTTATTAAATGTGTAGCTTTTGGAAACATTGTTTCCTTCTGATTAAACATTTGGGTGCAAAGTATTGTGATAGGTACCTGAAAAATGAAGAGTAGCATTTCTGTGCAGGTGCTTGCTTCTATGAATACTTTTAATCATAATACTGGATCTGCTAGAAGCTGTAGTAAACAGTGAGTGAGGCACAGAGTAGGGATGTGCACGAATATTTGTAACATTTAAAATTCAGCCAAATTCGGACAATGTGATTTGAATTAAATGTTGGGACATTTGAAGATTGACATTAGAATTTGAATAGAATGTATTAATACATTTGTACGAAGCTTCATTACGGATATGTATGGCATTCGTATGCAATTTGTATCTACCAGTAATGTTCATATCAAATTCATATGGAACATTCGTATCAAATTTGAATCCTACCACATTTGAAGGGATTTATTCAAATGAATACAAATTTTCTTGCATTTGCTTTAATATGAATCGAATACAACTTTTTAATATATATATCCCTAGTACAGAGTAACAGTAACACTAATCTGTTTACATCATTCCCTTTACTCTTTTAACTTCTCCTGGGTGTGTGTATGCCATGTGGGACATTTGATGAGATCACCTGGAAACCTCTGGGGCTCCCAAAGGGCCTAGGATTCCACTGGCCCCTGCCAATCCTAAATGGGGCAAAAAAAAAAAGATTTCCCTGACCACTGGAAATTTTTTTGTGTCCTGTTCAGCCTTGACAGGGGTCAGAGCAAATCTGGGAACATGGGAAGACTGCAAACCATGAGGTGTCATTGTCATGAGCCCCACATTGCTCCTCACCTAACTGTTCTGTATGGAGAATATGGAGTGCCTGCCTCTACCATTGGCACAGAACCCCCAGAGGATTGGTAAGGGAGGAGTTAAGCTGGTGCAGACTGACTTGGAACAGTATGAAAAAGCTGCAGATATTACACAGAAGGTCAAAGGTATACGAAGGCTGAACAAAGGTGATGTCAGGTGAAAAACTGAAGAATTAGTTTCCAGAACAGTTTGGTGGGTTGGGTTCGTTTCAGTCTGCTAATATATAATTCTACAGTATATATATCAGCAAGGTTGAATTTATGCCGGAATTTGAGGAACTTGACAGATTAACTGGGAATATTGGGTTCAATTCCATGCTCTCCCATGAAGCCAGCTCTCATAGCCTCACTCACCTCACAGGGTGTTTTGTTGTAGGAAGACTTGAAAGCTTTCTCAGCTGCTTTAGATCCCCTTAAATGGGTGAGAAAAGTGGGGTAGAAAAGCCAACTCTTCTTCTTTAATGCTTGATAAGTGAAAAACCTAATTCTGGCACGTGATGAGCAGAAGGTGAGGATGGGGAGACAACACAATTGACTAAGTCATATTGGTTAAAAATAAATCTTCCTCCTCCATCCTCCCCGCCCCAGGACTGCATAGCTCTGTATTAAACTTTGCACCTGGCTTGCTTTTCTAATCCTGGGTGGCAAAACTTGTGTCAATTTGGAATTGCTAATGAGTGGTTTTGAACACTAAAAAGAGTCAGTCTGGAGTCATCAGGCTCTGTCAGTCAAAACCACAGATCAGAGTAGGAACTGAAAGACAAAATGGCGTTTCTCAAAGAGCAGAGGAAAAAAGTTAAATCGAATATGTTCTACATCAATTCATTTATGATTTGGTTTGCTTGTCCATTAGTGGAGAAAAAAACCCTTGTACTTCCTGAATAAAATGATACCATGTATTAAAGGTGCTAATACTACAGGAAGACCTTGGGTAAAACCTCAGGGGCCTGATGTGTAGGCTGAGAGAAGAAACTCCTGTGACAGAAAAGTTGGATTTCTTGAAATAGTTTTGTGCTTTATTTTCAAGTTTCAGCTATAACTGAGTAGATGAAAGAACAGTCTGAAAAAATGGAGAATTACAGCGCTGCTAGAGGAGGACAGGCTGATCATTCTGCAGCTTCAGGGCACCTATCGTGTCTGGCCTGCTTTCAGTCTTTCTTCTTCCCTTATTTTGCCACTCTCCATTTTGTCCTTATAGCAGCCCTAAGAGGCAAGTTAGGCTGCATCCAGGTGTCGGTTAGTTGTATCCAAATGTAAATATATCCAAATAAGTAAGGGATGTCTGGATGCAGCCATCATCTAAGCAGCAGTAACTGACTGAAGTTCACACGACAAACTTTCATGGTTGTTTGAAGATTTGAACCTGAGGGTATGTAGGTCATAGTCTAAAATTCTGGCCACTGTGCTATGCTAAGCCTAACTAGTAATTAAGAGTCAAATTAGCAAAACAGATTTTAAGGCTGGATCTAGGCCATGGTGTACTTGAACAATAAATGCAATGTAGGCTTACAGAAATTCAATGGAAGCAGCAGCAGGGCTTTGATTCTGTTTCGAATTACTATAACTCACAGGAGACCTCCATGCCTTTGATTGCTGTATGAATGAATCTAGAATAGTTGATGGACCATAACAGTGAGGAGACATGGGGTGTTTTTCCACTGTCACTAGAAGTACCCATTAAGTACCCATTAATGGGTACAAAAATGCCATTAAGTACCCATTAATGGGTACTTAATGGGTACTTCTAGTGATAGTGGAAAAACACCCATGGTTCTGGGTTGGGGGAATCTAAGGGACTAATTTGCCACCCCACCCCAGTTGTCATTAACATGGGCTTCAGAAGAACAAGGTCATTCACCTTATTCTCCGATCAGTCAAATGTTGGTAATGGCCTACCTTGCAGAGTTGTTGTAAGGATAAAGTAGCAGGCACTTGCCCTCACCCCACCCCTTTTTATAATACTGTTTTACATGCCATTGTCTAAAATGTTTCTGTGTGTTCCTGAGAGCCTTTTCTCAGTTAGTAGTGGTCAGTGCTCTGCAATGACTCCTTTTTTGCACCATGGTGTATTTTACAAAGCAGAGAGCCATTTTGGCCTTCAAGGGCCTCTGTATTTTGTAAGTGGTGTTTATATTGCAGATCGAATCATACCTGCCTTCTGATCTGGTCTGGCAAAAATTTACCTTGCAATGTCTTGAGCAAGTTATGCGCATTCAAGTAAACGGAAGGCAGGAAGGCAACATATTTCATAAGCCCAATGCTTGCTTTGGGGTATTCTGGCCCTCTCTGTTCAATACAGCTTCCTACCATAAGTGGAATAAACACAAGCATAGCAAAGCTTGGAAACAAGCCATCGATATGAGTGACCAAGTATGCTTAGACCTCTAATTACTCTAATTTGTTTGCTTGGTTTCCTTCCTGCTGACAGATTAATCTTACTGGCATTTATTATGTAAATGACAAGGTTTTAAAGCTGCAAAATGCCCCGTTGGAGCAAAGGGAAGTTTCAAGGAAAAAAAGGTAAGATCAAGTAAACACCTTGTCTCCATTCTTCCCTTAGTTTGTAGCTAAAGAGGCAATTGAGAAGGTGACATAGGAAAAGGGAGGTTCAAGAATACAGTCTTCACAGACTCCTTTACTTGGGTTTGCTTTTCCTTCTTAGCGCCTTGTTACTCTCTCTTCTATACCTGGTTCCCTACATGAGCAATGTCTTTTGTGGACCTGCGTGTTGGGGGCTATTAAAACTAGCAATCTTCTCTACAGTCCCAGAACCCCAAGGGAATCATTCCCCAGATATAGGCAGAATTATTCTTGAATTAATGTGAGCACTTGCTAGTCTAGCGTGGGCTGATGGAAGTTGAAAGCTAAAAAAAAGAAGGCAGCACTTGAATTTGGGTTACCACTTAAAAAGAGAATAAGAACCCTGTGCCTTCAGTAGGTGTACAGAAGAGGAAATTTAAGCAAGTATTGTACACAGTACAACCCCCCCTTATTTATGTCTTTATTTATTTATTTTTCTACTTTGCCTGTACAAAGGTCCTAATAGAATCAGTATACAAACAAATAAAACAGTGACAGTGGGCCTTTCCACATCTGGTCTTATTCTGGAATATATCCCAGAATAGAGGCCTGCTGTCTGCATGTTATTGCAGATTATGGTAGGCTCCAGGTGAGGTCTGCAGTAGTCTGCATTTACACATGAGCAACAGGCCCCTATCCCAACATATGTTCCAGAGTAAGAGCCAGTTTCTCCTGGCATGAGGTGATGCTCCCTCAGCTGAAGGCCAGGGTAAAGAGCTGCCTTTTAAAAGTTTTAGGAACCTTTTTTTTTTTTGTAATGGTAAGCCTATACTGTTTTTCCTGCCATCTGTCAAGCTATGATTTTTGTTTCCCTCAGATTGCTAATTTAACAGAACCAGCAATTCTGATGTGTGCATGAAGTCATAATGGTAGTGTATCCTCCCAGTAATATTCTTAGTACAATAATCCCAACTTCAATAGCCACAATACATCTGGAGGGAGGAGAAATGACAAAATCATTCATTAAAATCTTTGCCCCATGGGAATGGTTTGTTATGTAATTAAGTTAATTTACCCACATGGCACCTGGCTGCACCTCCTTGGCCTGCCTCTGGCCCTGCCCTCCGCACCTGGTCTGTAACTCTCCAGCTGCTACTGAAGGGAACATTATGCTAAATAAAGCTTCTGTATATATACTTAAGAGTACAGAGCAGTTTTTTGTCCTGAGGAGTCCTAAGAGTGTATGGAGTAGTGTTACAAGGTCATCTCTCTGTCTAAGAGGGAAGATAATAAATGTAGATGAGGGAAAGAATCTTAGAATCTCCTCTACTACTTGCTTACTCCAAGAACATCCTGAAAGTATTGTTTCTAACTTGTGTGAGGTAAAATTGACTGTTTGCACTTGCTAATGTACCAGCAGTTACTGGATATTGGTTCACAACAGAGATTTCTGTTCAGTGTACCTCCAGTGATATCTCATTTCAAACCTGCAGAATTCTTTCAGGGCCTTTACATAGTGACAAATGGTGAAGTGCTCTTGGCCAGCAGTTTGTAAACATCAAAGGCAGAGTGCCAGTTTCCTTCAGCTATCCATGGCTCCTCTTTTGCTGGCTATCACTAGTTCCACCTAGTTTGCTACTAATACTCAGAACTTGTGCTGCACTCAAGGCAACCTTCATGGGCAAGATGTGTGTCTAGTAGCATTCTCATGAACAACATCTTTCAAAGACTAGGAGTTTGATGGACCACAGAATTAGTAGCTAATCCTCAGGGAGCGAAAATAACTATGGACAATTTGAATAAAGTCTAAAATACAAAATAACTTTGTCCTATTTGCCTTGGAATAATGTTAAAATGGAGATAAATTAGCTCAGTGGTAGCAGTAACTGGATATGTGAGACCACCGGAGTAAATGGATAATTTGTATGGATTTTAGTAGTAACCTTGACAAAAGTAACAAAAGACTGATTTAGGATAAAGTTCCTGACTCTTAATAGCTGAGACAAGGCAGCGTTCATTGGGATGGCCTGTTCCACACTAGTCCCTACACCAACTCCAAAGGTATACAATAAGGTCCACCTTAGTATACTGGACCATGAAGGCCTGCTGTCAGCAAACTTCCATGGTCCAATATATCATGTGGACCAGGCCAGGGTCAATTTTGTTTACTCTAGTTTGATCTCTACACGCTGTCCTGTGGACAGAGTCAACTAGGAGAGGGTGGTCCCTCTGCTGTTCCTCACTAGTGTGTGGATGGGAGAGGCCTAGACCAGAACATGGTCCAGTCCACTACCCAGTGTGGAAGGGCCCCAAGATCCTACGTATTACCTGACAATTTGTTTTGTTTTGTTTTTTGCTGATTTTCAATTTTTTTCTGATTATATTAAGGTAAAAACATTTTTTTAAAAAAATGTTTGTAGCATATAGGCTTTTTATATGCTACAAAATAAAACTCAGAATAAAACTAGACCTCTTCCCTTTTTGGTTTATTTACTGTATCTTTAGCAGGTGACATTGAGTGAATTTCACAGCCAACTTTAAGCTATGTTAGAGGTGGTTGTGAGACTTAAAGAGATTTTGGTCTGGTAGAAGGCAAGAGTTATCAGTAAGATAGCAGAGAATTGCTGCTTGTATTGAGAGTAACTTCATAGTATACTTTTTTTGGACTATGTCCAACAAAGGAGAAGGTGAATTTGCAGGGCCAGAACTTGAACGAGGAGCACCCAGAAAACCTATAGGCTAAATTTGACCCTAAAATACAGTCTGCAGACAATTGGACATATTTCAGAGGCTAGAAAAATGTTAGAACATTATATAATAACTGTTATATAATCTTTTCTGAAAGGATAAATTGGAATTGATTTTTTTACTAGACAACCTGGGAAGCCGTGGAGGGAGCTCGGCACCCCAGCCTGGGGCGTATTTGATAGTTCAGTTAAATTAACTGAAGATATGAGAGATCAGCTGATGCATGCTTCTCTTTTGTTATAATAAATGGACCTTTAGTGGACATTCTTGTAGGTGGGGTTGTTTGGTTGGCTTTCTTAGTGTTTGTCCCCTATATAGAAGCACAGCATTTGCTGAACTGCAGAAGGTCAGCTGCCAGATGTTTTAACAGTTTTGATTTTAGAGCTGCACTTATGAAGCATGCAAGAGGAAAAACAGTCTTTTTTTCTTTAAGGACTATCAAGTTGTCACAAATTTTGACTTCTATCAACATTACTTAAATAAGGACATGGCCTAACATTGATGGACTGGGAACTCTAATATCTGAAGGGTCACCTTCTTCTGTATGGGCCTGCCCATTAGAAGCCTTTTGGCAATACTTTGTATGACTTGCTTTCAGAGTTTTGACCAACTTTATGCCCTCTTCTTGACCTTATGCTTCATGGGATAGAATGGCTAGGTGGATTCAGGCCAGAGGTGAGCCCTTTTTTGAGAGAAGAGCTGCCAGCTGTTTTTAAAGACTCCATGATGCTTACATTTCTCAAAGCCTTCTATAGATCACAATCTGTTAAACAGTGACTATCTCAGTACCAAGATTCCTTCTTAAGCAGGTTTCTTGAGAGGGCCATGACAGTCCATCCTCCAGTATGATTGAAGAAGAAGATCATTTAGACTCATTCCAGTCTGCCTCCAGACTTCATTATAACATTGAAACTGCCTTGGTTGCTCTGATGAATGACCTCTGTTGGAGACAAATGTGGGAGTGCTACCCTGTTGGTTCTCCTGACCTTCTCAGCAGCTTGTGATATAACTGACTGATATTTTGCTGGAGTGCGGACATAGTTTTCACAGTGGAATGGAAAGAGCATGTGCCAGCATCTTGGGAGCTTGATAAGTGAGGTTTCTGAGGGAGTTGATCCTATCTACTTTTTGCTTTAACGCCTATATGAAGCTGCTGGAGACATCTTTGGGAGATTTTGAGTAATATACCTTCAGTATGCTAATATTCAACTCTGTGTCTGCATTCCTTCTTGCTCAGGAAAAGGAGTGTACGTGTGCTGAATCAGTATCTGAAGGTTGTAATGGGGTGGATATGGACAAGTAAACTGGAACTAAAGCCACACAGATGCTTTGTGAGAAGGGATATCATCTTCAGTAGGTACAAAAACATGATCTGATGAGGTGATTCTTTCTTGTAAAGAACAAATGTGGAATTTGAGAGTACTCCTTATCGTTGCATTCTCAGGTGACAGTGGTTGTTGATCGTATCTGTCTCAGTGATTCCCTCCTGAGCAAAAACAACTTGGCTCATGTGTTGTTCTGCTCCGGACTAGATTACTGTAATGTGTTCTGTGTGGATCCCTCTTGAAGACAGCTTAGAAAATGAAGCGCATATTATGTGCAGTTGCTTGATGGCTGACAGCTGTTTCTAGTAGGGATGTGCATGAATGTTTGAAATTTTCATTATTCTTACAAATTTGGACATACATATATGAATTAAATGTCCAGACATTCAAATTTCCAAATTTGAATGAATATGAATCTTCTGAGTTATTCGTATGAATAATTCAGACATTTGTATCTGTATGGGTACATGTGCATCTCATATATACCCATACACATCCTTACACATCCATATGGGATACGTACAGATGCATAAAGATGGGCACAGGACTTGTACAGATGCGTATGAGATGCTTATGTACCTGTAGAGATATGAATGTCTGAATTATTCGAATGAATACATACGGATGTATTCGTATACATTTGAATGTCCAGACATTCATTTTTCCTTATTTGTACAAATTTGGATTTTTGAATATTTGATTCATTACAAATCGAATATCAAAAATTGCATTCGTGTGTACCCCTAGTGTCTAGCCAAATGCACATATTTGCACTGACTCGCTCTACCCTTTGCAGAACCAAGCAAAGGACATGATATTTGTCTGAACTAAAGCAAATATAGTTTGCGCTGGTGCGTTTTACTTTTATGAAAAGCTTGCAGAATACTAGCAATCTACCAGTGAGTTGTCTTGGTTATGGATGAAGCATCTGTACCTCTCTTTCTTCAGTGCTCCCAGAGGTCTGCTGTAACCTGGTTTTTGGAGCAGCGTTTACTGTTGATGTGACTTCACAGGAATGTGATCACAAATTGAGGCGCCGCCTTTCATAAACTGAAGTGTCCTTTAGACCATCTAGAGACACTTTTGCATTCAGTCTATGTCTCTGAAGTAGAAGCATATTTTCCCCTCACTTGAAGATTTTTTTCACTCCCTCTTTGTAAGCACATTAATATGTAGGCTTAATGCTTTGGAAAATAACACAAATTCTTTCAGACTGAAGGATTCACACTCCCTATTCTTTCTAGGAAGAATGAAAGCAAATCTAAATAGTGTTTTGATTCCTGTCAGATGCCAACGAGCTGCAGGCCAGGCAGTTTGCCCCTAGATAGTTTGACTGTCAATTTGACAAACTTGTTCATGGACACCCCTCATGACCCCATCCTCTCCCTTTCTCTTCCTGAGTGGGGGGCATGGCCCCACTTTGCTGCCACATAGTTCATGCAAAGGCTGGTCAACATGCTTTTTCAGCCTACTAAGCCCTCCAGAATGGGTTCTTCATGGCCTTCCATGAATTCTCCATCCACGGCAGTTGGTCATGTGTGAGGCCATTCGGGAGGTAGAAGGATGCATGTCTGGATGCTCGGGAAGAGAATTTGTCACCTTCCTCCCCAGAAGGTCATTTAGGCCCAGGTGAAACAGTTCTTGCAAAGTCCTCCCAGAAGGTCAAATGCGCTGAGGTTACCCCATTCAAGAGAAACTCAGGTCCTCAGAAAGATGAGGCATCCATGGCTTGCTTGGAGATCCAGTGAACCTCCATTCCAGAAAGATAAGTAGGCCAAGAAAGCACACTGTCCTGGCTTTTGCAAGAGATGCACTACTGGCAGGGAGGTGAGGCCCAAGCATGAGGGGAAAAGAAAGGCCGCTGGCAGCATGATGGAAGAAGGCTGTGTGCGCAAGGGGGAGTCAGATCCCCCTGATTTGGTTCCCTGTTGGACTGAATCTCTGAACTCCAGTTTATACTGACCCAGATTTATATGAATCCAGTTTCGAACAGGGCCTACCCTGATTAGTTTGGGTACGAAGGGGCATCATTCTCTGTGTAGATTTACACAATTGTGATTGAAATACTTTAATTATAGGAGAGTGCCGTCTTAATGGTGGTCCTGCCTTCTTTTTTGAGCAGTAAGATCGTGAGGAAGAGAAATATTGTCTGCCCATGTTCTTAGCGAGCAGTGGTGCCTGGGAGAAATGTGATGGCTGACCTGGAATAATAGAATTCCCTGGGTTAATGAAGAGCCCATTAGATGAAACTGGGATCACATGTGTCTTTAGAGTTGTTGTGATGCCCTTCAAGCCTTCTCCAGAAAATTGGGAGCTTTCCAAAATGACAACCAGGTCACCCCTCTGGCACATGTAGCTGTCAACGTGTGACTGTTTTGTCACTTGCAAAAATAAGCCAGAACTTCCAGGCCCTGTTTTGTGGCTTATGTGCACAGCTTACCTGAAGTGTAAACAGAAATGGTACTTGACATATGTGTTGTGCGTGGCTTTTAAAATGGATAACTATTCTGGAAATACCTTTAAAAAGTGTATTTATGAAACTAATTTTCACACGCTGCTGTTCCGCTGGGTTCAACTTTGTAGAAAACAACTTCAAAAGGGGTTTTTTTCCTGTTATTTTTTAAAAAGGTATTTAATTCTAACCTCAGCCACTTAACTGTTCTCAGCAACTTCAAGCTCCTAGTAACATGCTATGCTTTGAGTTCCTGAAGCATGTGTTTATCCTGGGACTAATCTGTGTGCATCAGAAGCTAGACTAGAGAAAAAAACTTTTCCGTGTTTGTGCAAATTGTTCACACACTGGCTTTTACCACATAGGGTTTGGAGACTTAGGGGTCTTTTTGCACCTGCCCATATTCTGGAATATATTTCAGGATAGAGATCTGTTGTCCTCATGCTAATGCAGACTCTAGCGGAGCTCACTTGGGGCCTGCTATATCCTGCACTAGCAAGTGGACAGCAAGTGCCTATTCCAGGATATATTCCAGAATAAAGCCATGTGTGAACAGGCCCTCCAATTTATTCCAATTGCAGCAGTTGCAGTTCACCCCCACAAAGACTGACTGATTTCTGTATAGTCACTTTATGGCATAACACTTTACTGTCTATCTATAGACTGTTAGCATGGACTGCTGGATCTGGAATTGTGATTTGAAAGCTATGTAGTACAAAGCAGAATTTGCCCCTAGTTGATCAATATTTATAGAAACATTGCAAAGAGCCTCTATGCCTTCAGAATGAACAACCTTGTGAACTTAACCTTTTAATATGTAGCCTTAATGAAAACAGTCTCAGCATTTCCCAGGCTTCTGATCAGGACCATCATTTTTGTTCTTCCCCGGACACTTTCATGTAGGTTATCTTTAACCATAGAACAACTCTCAAGGGAGAATTTAACTCATGCAAATAACGAGAAATTAAAATGAGCTGGGGCAAAGGGAAAGCCCCTTTCTGGAAAGCCCCTTGCAGCAACTATGTGAATGCCCATGTACTGTTAAACTAAATGTGCTGCATTTTCTCCTGATGTTTCCTTCCAAAGTGGCTTGAACTCTGGAAGGAGAATTCTTGGAGTTCCCACATGCGTACTACAAATTTGGATTATTTCTGTAGCTTCGGTTTTATTACTTTCTAGCTATAGAATGGCTAGATAATGTTGGCTCTGTTTTCCCCTACCCAGGTTGCCTTTGAGAGCATTTGCTGTGGTATACTTGTGGAAGGTGGGACATGGCTGTTGGTGTGGTTTCAAACATCTATATGGGGCTTGGTTACAAACTTGTTTCTCCAACATGGTTACGATTATCAAACAAACTCAAGCAGAAACACAGCTGTGTGAGTGCATTCCTCCATTTCAAATGATGGCTTCTTATGTTTAGTGCTCTTTACTTTTGATATCTCATTTGAGGGTTTGGTTGATATGGAAGAAAGTTGTTAATATCTGACTTACAGATTACCTGTCTGTGAACTTGGCATTTGAAATCAGTAGTAGTGAGGATTGGCTGAAAAACAGGTTAAAAAAAAAAGAATAGTTATCTATTGAGCCTCTTTCTCAGAAAGCACTCTTAGTTTCATTTATCTCTTGCTTGTTTAATGTCCGTAAATTTAACACCATTTGTTGACTTAATTCCTGTAGTTGCCATCAAGTTCATAAGGCCAGATGAATCAAACAGTAAATTAGAGAATTAACTACTCTGGAGAAAGGCGCCTGCTTTTGTATTTTACTCTTGCAGCTCAATCACACTAAAAAACTCAGGGTGTGAAAATCTCAAAAAGGATAAAAATTATGGGATTCAGTGAGAATTTCTTCAGAATAGGGACTGGTGTGTATGTGTGCGTAGAGATAGAGATATATAGATAGGCATTTAGTAGTAATTCACATCTAGCTGTTAAATTCTGGTGATATGTAGTTGTGTTAGAATTAGAAAACCTTCTGAAGCAGTTGGAATCAGTTGAAACAGACGTAGGAGAAGGGGACATCGTGTTTGGAGCCATACTGCATAAAGTGTTGCTGGTTAAAATCAGACTTGCAATGTGTGGTATGTTAACTTTGTTTTTGGATATATTACTTTAACAAATTAACCCACAAGTAATTGGTTTAGGCTATAACAAGATTACCCACAACTTGCTTCCTTCCTATATAGTTCCAAGAAAGATGTTATCCAGTTTTCAGAAAAAAAGAGCAGGTTTCTTTTTGTTCTCCAGCTACATTGAAAAGTATATGTTTTCTGAGTAACCTTCTCTTAAACCGTGAAAGCTGGAATCAAATTTAGAAAGACTGTGACTCATACCAGAGAGAAGTTATTCCTTCAAGCACTTCTGAACACAAATCAATAGGCATTCCCTTTGATGGCCTCCCAATCATGGATCATTCTCCAGTGAGGCTTGCTAATTTTCTCTCTCTGATTCATTCAGACAGCAGATGAAGTTATATATTTTTTCTCAGGCCTTTGGTGAACCATTTGTGGACCTACTACTCTTAAGAGCATAAGATGAGCCTTGCTGGATTGAACCACAGCCCATCCAGTCCAGCATCCTGTCTCAGACAATGGCCCAATGGCCCAATGTCCTGTCCCACCATCCTGTCTCAGACAGTGGCTTCTGGCCATCTCAAGCAGATTAAGCTTGGGGTTTTTTTTCTGTAGTTATATTCTACTTAGTCATTTCTCTATCTTTTTTTCTTTATCTGTATTCCTATTCTGTTTTTCATTTTGTTTTCTTATCTATTTTTGTCTTCCACTTTGTGTTTTAAATGGGTTTTGTATTGCACACTGCCCTGAGGCTGCAGTATAAAAATCCAATAATACAGTTTATTTAATTAGTTATTTTCTGTTGGAAAATGTAATTGTTTTTCAGAGAAAAATTAAGCAGTTTCCTGGTCTCATTCCAGGTAATCAGACTCTTTAAGCCATAAGGATTTAAGCAACAATCCTATCTCATTTAGTGTCTCAAGCCTTTTACTCTTGAGGAATTGGTGCTTCAGGAGCTGGGACAAGCCACTGATTGTTGCTCATCAAAAGAAATAGTAAAAGTTTTTGTTTTTGTTTCTATATTACTTGTGTACTGGCTTTCCAAAAAGAAAATTTGCCCCATTGATTTACAACAAACAGAAAAGATACAGTACGAAACATTAGGTAAGTATAATAATATACAGTCACAAAGCAAGTGTACCAGAGAATTCTGTTCAAAATATACTGTAATCCAAAGGTGCAAAGAGGAGGTACCTTGGGGAAGCTAGCGAAGTTGGATCAGTAAGTTTTGGTGTGGGATTGCCCTTCAGATAATCTAAGACTTTGTGCTGTGGACTTTGATGTCCTAATATCCTAAAGTAGATTCTGTAATTCAGTGCTTTGATTAGTGTTAATTCCATAAAAATTCTAGTAAGTATCGAACACTATTTTCTAGTGTATTTTTTAAAAGAAAACTTTTGTATTTTCTGTGGTTCCCTAAAAATCCCCCTTTGTCTTATTAACTCACAGAGTACTAGTAGCTAATATTTCTTGCCTCCTTACGTCCAAAGATTCTGAAGTGATAGAAATAATATTGCAAACGAATGTTAAAAACATCAATTTTTGCAATGTAGTTTTTAAAAGTGTTAATGTCTCATTGAAGCTACTTATAATAAATCTTGTCTGCTGTATTTCCCCTCCTTATGAATATATTACTAAACAGGTAGGTGGTCCAGATCCTAGAACTGTAAAATTCACAAATTGTGAATTTTGAAAATTCAGCCAATTTTAGATATCTATCGTTTGACCCATTTCTACCCTTAGAGCTGTAGGAATAGGTAAACATGAGAAAAGTGGCCGGTTAAGGCTGCATCTGTTACATATTCCATTATATTCTGGCATATTCATAAGACTTTACCATCAATTTCTAGTTTTAACTTCAGTAGATTTTATATGCAGTGCGAAGATTAAAATCTTATTAAGAGATGAATACATGTATGGTAACATGGCCAAGGAACTTCAGTTATAAGAATGGAGCAGTGGAAAAACTTGGGACAAAAAGGATGCTTTACATGTAGAAAACAAATGCCATCTATACATCATTTTATATAACATCTCATTATTTGTATCGATGCTAGAAATATAAAACTCATAAAAGTACTTTTTACCATATGTGGTAGGCATGTGTGAAAGCTAAAAAAATTGGATACAAATAGCAAATATGATGCAAATAATATTTAACACCAATATATTTTTTTAAACTAGAATTGTACTTGCTAGGTACAGTGGATGACAATTTAGGACTCTAAAATATTTTAATTCAATATATGGCGGTTTCAGACAAATTAGTATATGCAAAAAAGTGGACAAGTGATGAAATACTATATGTATTGACAAATTCACTAAAAAACATTATGGCTGGTAACTTTGTTAAAAACTGGAAACCTTTATTGGCTTTATGCAAGCACTGGACAATGAACTGGTAATAATGAAGCAAGAAGACATCCAGGAAAAAGAAAAAAATGAAGATAAAAAGAGCTAGACATATGGACATTATGAGGGAGGCTTGGACCAAAGGCAGGTTATGAATACATTTGGTCAATAGCCCATTGGGGAGCTTAATGTATGTTTTATCTAAGTTTTTTGTTTTATAACCAACAAAAAGAGAAACATATGGTCATCCCAATTAGTAATTGTCATCCTAATCTTATCATTGTTTCCAGAAAATGTTCGCCTTATAGTTTGTGCAATGATCTTTGGCCCCCATAGTGTGTTTGTGGTCATCGTTGTTATTAGATACTAAAATGTCAGTGTTGACTCATTATGACTACACGATAAATACAAAAGTGGTTTGCTCCTATTTCTAGCGAGGTCCTGTAGTCAAAACAAAATGCAAGGTGGCAACCTGGTTAATTGAAGAATTATATTCCTATTGGTTTATTACAATACAAAGGCATCGTATAACAAAAAATAATTCAGGAAACTCCTAAATCAATTTTATTGCTTGCATAAGTAGCCTGGCTTCTGCAACTTGGCATGTGACATGCATCATCATTCTGTGATCCTCAAGGATAAACGTTCATACAATACAACCTACAATTAAAAAATAGATAGCTAATAAAGGACTACCAGGTGAAGTACATGGCAGGCTGACTTCTTTCGCAGGAGCTCTGTGAAGAAAAGCTTAGGCAGTTTAGTAGCAGCAGGGAACTCAGGCTCAGCTGTCTGAAATCCCCTCTGGGTAAAGAAGGAATGGATGGTGTCTCCCATGTGTTTTCTCAAAACTGCTTCATGTGAGTAGATCTTTGACAAGTCTGTGATCTGCTCTGAGTTATGCTGGGAGCTGAGAGAGCATCGTCAAGCCCAGGGAGGGAAGACATAATTAAGTCTCTTTGGGTTTTTCCTGAGTGTTTTTAGACTTAAAACCAACACAGAATGGTGGTAACATGATCTTGAAGTGAAATACAACTGTAGTTAAGGCAAAAGGCTGGTCCTCATTTCCCAGAACTCAAGTGTTTAGTTCTCCCAGCAGCTCAGTTCTCACCTGCTTCTCATGCTTAAAGGCAAACATTATGAAATATGTTTGGCATACAGCTTCTAGCGTGAAATTCCTCATCTTTGAAGTTGCATTTATAAAAAGAGTTGGCTTTTCTACCCTGGCTTCCTCACTCATTTAAGGGGACTCAAAGCAGCTGACAAAGTGTTCTATTCCTCTCCCCATAACAGAACACCCTGTGAGGTAGGTGGGGCTGTGAGAGCTCAGAAGAGAGCTGTGACTAGCTCAGAGTCACCCAACTGGCTTTATGGAGGAGTGCAGAATCAAACTTGGTATTCCCAGATAAAAGTCTGGCTCCCTTACCAGCTTACTCCAAAAGTACAGTTTCTTCTTCCTCTTTGCAAGATTTATAATTAAAGAAGAGAATGACCTGCTTGAACCAATATACATTAGATTAGTGTACTCTGTGTATCTTTTCACTGTTTTTGGTGCACACTGCTTTTTGATATTTTATCTGGAGTGGAGGAACTGCAGTGTTACAGCTTTTTGCTTTTTTCTGTTAAAGATGTCATCTCCCAAAAGATCTGGCTCAAGAGAGCTTGGGTGTTTTATCACCGCAGCCCTTAGATCCGGATCGAAGAAGATCCGGATCTAAGGAATGGGTCCATTCCTTAATCTGGATCTACTAGATCTGGATTAAGGAAGCACCCAGTGTGTTTCCACAGGAGGTGTAGCACCCATTAGCAATGGGTGCTAACTCCATGCCGTGGAAACACCTTTGCACCCATGTGGGGAATCTGGATTGACCCCCAAGGGGTTGGTCCATCACCCCAGGTGTCTCTGGGGACAGGGGGGTGCGATCTCCGAAGTCCCAGCTTCAGAGTGATTTCGGGGTGATTTTGAAATCATTTTGAAATGACTCTGAAGTCCCTCCGAATAGATCGCCAAGGACTTCAGAGAGACTCCGGAGCTGTCAGCGTGATCCATGTGCTATTAGCGCAGACTGCGCAGACTCCCCTCTGAAGTCCCTCCGAAGAGATCGGCAGAGACTTCGAAGCCATTCCGGAGTCCCTTCGGAGTGCCTCCAAAGTCTGCGCTGATCTCTTTGGAGAGACCATCGGCGAGACTCCAAAGTCTCTGCCAATCGCTTCAGAGGGACTTCAGAGTCTCGCCGCTGTCTCTCCAAAGAGATCAGCGCAGTCTTCGGAGGCGCTCCAAAGGGCTTCTGGAGTGGCTTCGAAGTCTCTGCCGATTTCTTAGGAGGGACTTCGGAGTCACTTCGGAATGATTTCGAAATGACTCTGAAATTACTTCAAAGCTTGGACTTCCCCCACCCAGTGGGTGCATCCCCTCCCCCTAGCCTCCTCTAGACCCCATTGCCTGTTTCCTGTGGAAACAGGCTCCCTTTAATCTGGATTTTCTAGCAGAAGACCCCATTGTAGACCCCATTAATGGGGTCTACAGAAAATCCAGATTAAAGGGCAGAAAGTACCCATTTGATCTGGATTTCCCCCACAGCAGTGGAAACAACCGGGTCCCAAATGGGTGCCGTGGTGGAAATGGGGTCATCTGGGTCCTTAATCGGTGCAAAAATGGGTATTTTTTGACAGTGGAAAAACATCCCTTGATTTAGTAGGTGCTGTACTGTATTGCTAAAGTACAAGAGAATATTGGGAAGAACAAAACTTTATTAATGTTTTAATAAGACAAACTCAAGTAACCTGAGAAGTTGGAAAATACTGATTTATATCTCACCTTGGTGAAAAAAAAAGTTGCATTATAAACTGAATTGCCTGTGTTCTAACCTGATTTATTTTGAAAATTAAGTCAATTTCTCACAAGCAGTAAGATTCTCCAGTGTTTTACATAAAAACATGAATAGAGAGGGCGGGGAGAAGGAATACCCATTTTCCACAGGGCAGGGGGAAATTAGATATTATGCTGTATTTTATTTTATTATAATAAATGCTGATACTCTATTTCCAACCATTACAGCTTTACTGATTTGAGGCTTGTCTGCTGTCTTCTCTTTAATGGTTTTTCTGCCGTGAGATGAGTAAATTTCACATTTCTATCTGCCACTGCACACCCTATATATCATTTTAATATCTTTGACCACCATCACTTATAGCCGGGTGTAACTGAATAACTATGCAGTCCTGCCCCATCTGCCATGGCTGATAGGTGCTACTATATTCAAACCTTGATTCAGAGATGCTGCTGCTCTTTAAATGAAAATTTTTATTAATTTCCAATACAGACATAAAGCATCATACTTGGTTATGCCGACATAAATACATTAGGGAATATACAATTAATTGGTAAATTATAATTGACTTCCATCTGACCTCTGAGGCTTCTCTTATGTTGCTGCTTCTTTCACGGTCCCTTGTAGCTCTCCATCAATATGCTGTCCCGTTTGGTTGTTCTTCAAAACTAGCAATCATTGAACCACTTTTTGATTTTTGTAGATAGTTAGTAACAGGTTTGCAGTCTTTCACAAACTTAACCACAGTCTTATTCTTAATTAAATTCGTCTAACTCAATTTTATCAATCAGGCCTCTACCAAAGATATTTCATCTTTCCATTTTTGTGCAAACAAAATTCTTGCTGCATTGGATATTGAATTATATTGAATTAGAATGTTCATCCTGTCCAACCAGTTACAGCCTTCTTGACCTATTGTCTTCCTGGCTCCAGCTGGTTTTGTGGAGGCACTTATTTATTTGTATTTCTGTCTCACCCTATACCTGAAAGCCCCAGGGTGGTTACAGCAATAAATATATATAAAATGAACACAGAAACTGCATCAACATTGTTAATGATAAAGCTCACGTTTGGGGTTGTAGTTCCCATCTAATTGACCCCTGTTTCTAGCCAGCCCTAGGGATGTGCATGAATGTTTTTTTCAGGTCAGTTCCCATCGAATTGAATGCAAGAAAATTCGTATTCATTTGAATAGATTCCCTTCAAATGTGGTAAGATTTGTATTCAACATTCAATTTGAATATGAATGTCCAAATTCTGCCAAATTCATACAAATTTTGAATGTTACAAATATTTGTGTACCTCCCTATATAGCTTAGCTATTTTAATAACACTTTCCGGAACTGTGTTCTAGGAATATTTGTTCTTTGGATAGCTCTTTGAAATTGTTTTGACCTGCCTTGCAGCAGTTACAAAGGTATTGAAGGAAAAATAATCTACCTTTGAAGTGCTAAATCTCACTTGAGCTACAATGCAGTCTATTTGGAATTGTTAGCATTTCCATGCAGGCACTACGTATTTTGTTTATTTATTTTATTATGCCTCAATCTTAGTTTCAGGAATCTATATGGAATGCGTGCACTAATTCTTTAATATTATTTCTCATAGGTGATTCAGAACTCTCCCACTGCCTTTTTTCTGTTGTATTCCGTAAATACAGACATTAAAGGTGAATCCTGACACAAGATATATCAGTCTTGGAGCCGGCTTGAGTTTTCTCTGTTCCAACAGTTTTTAAGGAATTTGCAGTTTCTGTAGATTAATGGTCTTGAAACACGGAATATGTGTATTCAGTTTAAAAGAGGTCTTGGTGCTATAGCCAGGAAATTTTAATTTTGCAGAATGGGAACACTAAGGTCGGGCTTTGGTGGGATGGATCCATATTTAAAAGGGATGTTTTCCCCGTTTCCTGTGATCCAGTGATAAGCTGTGATTTCTTCCGTCATTATTTCCTCTTCTGCATGCTCGCTGGTATTATGCACTAAGGCAATCTAGTGGAAAACCACCATTCTAATAAGAAAGAGAGGGAGACCAGGCTGGCTGAAACAGAAGGGGAAGGAATAAGAATGAACAGAGTCTACAGTAGCTCAGGCACTGTAACAAGTGAAAAGTGTCTGATTTTAACAAGGCTGGTTAGAGATGAAGTGGGGCTCACTCGCAGCCACTCCAGCTCGGCTGAGTAATTCCTACTTCCCTGGCAGGCATGACTGTTGACCAAGGCAGTTGGGTGATATAGATCCCCTCTGTCACCCCCTTTTTACCACACTCCCCACCATTTTGCACTGCTTTGTAATAGTGATCCAGTGCAAAACTACCATTAAAAGAAAAAAAGAGAGTGGTCTTTAATGATGCTGTACTTCCTTGTTAACATGGGGTAAAAAGTTGTGCCATGGTGAATGCAAGTTGGAGGGGGGGATGGCAAGTAATGAATGAAAACTGTGGCCAAAGGACCTCATGATCTGATGGGGGGCACGTTTATATAGAGGGTGGGGTTTGGATTCCCTGCCACAATGGAGTGAAGGTGTGACATGCAGACCAGGGTCCAGTTGCTTTCTGCAGGGGAAGGGAGTTTTGGTGAGGGGAGGAACCAGGGACTTTCACCTGTGCTGAGCATGGAGGAACGGAGAATGGGAATGAGCCAGGTTGAAATAATTTTCAGTGCTCATTTCCCGAGAATTTGGACTATCCAGCTATGTCAGAACTTAGCCTAATATAGACTTGCACTGAAAGTGTTAACAGTCTGAAATCTTAGTTGGATTAGAGGTCATATTGTTGATAAATTGAACATAACAGGGCTTAACTCTTGCTAGCAAAAATAAGTTGATGCTAACCTCAGAATATGTGCTTCTCCAAACAAATCTCTGCTTGGAAAAAGTTTGGCGTTTCAGGAAAACCCAATGGCTAATTTCAGATGGGAAAATGGGTTGACCTTGTCCCTTTATCCTTAGCGTTGACACATTAAATAATTGATTTGATATATTAAATTGTTGTAGGCCAGTAATAGATGGATTGTTGGGAAAGCAGAGGGTTGCAAGGTTGATCTTTAGCACTTTCTCTGAAGAATACAATGCCAAAATAGTTCTTGATCCACCATGACAATTGCATGGGTGTTTCCATGGAGTCATCAGGAGTTACCTTTGGCTTGATGCAACAAAAAAACCTAATATTAAATCATAGAAGATTTGTACAGCATTCGTGTAATTTTGACACACATCCTGATTCATGCTTTGCAAATACAGTAGTTTTTAAAATGATGCTTGAAGTTGTTGTTTGATTAATCCAAGAATAAGGTGAAGTGCCAAGATTGTGTGTCTTTCAAAGAAAACTGGAATATTAGTGTGTGATAAGAGCTGCTTGTAGACGTAACTGCTCAGTGTTCTCGCTTCAGAAATTAGACAGAATTGTTCTGGTCTTCTTGAAGATTTGTAGCTTGTTATACTGTATAACAAAGGTAGTTCTGTGACGATGTTTTACAAAGAGGAGGGAAATCTTTCATTGCATCTAAAATGCATAGGGAAAGCACGAGGTTTAAGACCACTATTGAATGAAAGATCAAAGTAGATATGCTTGGCCTTCGTTCAGATATTCGAGAGCAGCAGGGGTGATTGTAATGTAATTGATAATATGGTTGTAGTATTCTTTGGGATTGATTAACTCAGGCTGAGTTCATACATTAGCGAAATGAGTGTGGCTCAAAAGCCCCTTAGAGATGGTAGTCTGCATTACAACCCATCTCTAATGCATCAGATCTAGCCTAGGAAGTTCACAAAGGGTGAATAATTGCACCTGCAAACCATCCTTAAGCAGACTCTAAGCTGCCTCAGTCATGTTTT
The DNA here is from genome assembly GCA_023333525.1 of Aspidoscelis tigris stejnegeri. Classification (NCBI taxonomy): domain Eukaryota; kingdom Metazoa; phylum Chordata; class Lepidosauria; order Squamata; family Teiidae; genus Aspidoscelis; species Aspidoscelis tigris. The sequence continues at coordinate 25,205,284 of JALMGA010000003.1, forward strand.
TTTTAAGTATCACTATCATATGGTTGCTCCCAAGAAGTAAAGTTGTGTGAAAGTAAGTGAACTGTGGATTGTAGCCCTGCTAGATCCCAGTTAAAGAGGTTCATGCTTGCAATCCTTTGGTAGAATCAAAAAGATGTACAGGAGGAGCTAGAGAAAGCAACACAAATCATCTGTAGTTAAAGTTGTTGATTTACAATTAGCATGGATTTTTAAAATGATCCCTGCATATATGCAAGTCCCAAGAAATCTTGTTGCTAGTTGTGAGAAACTCTCTTCTGGTGGCTCTCCTTTTTAACTTTACCTGAGCGGCATTACACAAATTGGTGTTTCCAACGTTTAAACTGTTGGTTTTTAAGGAGAATGAGGAATTTATTTGTATTTCTCTCCTACCCTAGTAAAACAAGTGTAACACAGTTAAAATGAACTGACTACATATTAAAAGTGTCTGAAAGAGGGAGATAGGTTGTTTCTTCAGGTAAAGGATATGGCAAAGAGGTATACCTTCACCAAGTATCTGAATACAGTGAGGGGAGGCTATTCCATAGTCTGGGGGCTATCTCCAAGAAGGCTCTCTTGTGTGTCTCTACTCCTCTAGTTTCTGTGGGGGGTGGCACAGTTAGGAGGGCCTCACTTACAGATCTTAAGGCAGGGACAGATCCATACAGCAGTTCTTTGTACAGCACATCTGGCCAGCAGATCCAGTCAGCAGTGTGGCTGCATTCTGCACCAAACACAGTCTCTAGACTGTCATAGGGATGTTGAAGAGCAGTTTATGGATAATTTTCTTATTTTTTTTATTTTAATGTTTTTATTGATGGTTTTTTTTAGCCCCCTTCAAGTTGTTATGAAGTAGGTGGAATACAGGTCCAAAAACAAACAATAAAGATTTACCTCTGCTCTGTCAAGCAACTTTCCCAAAGTTTAGGTCTGCCATCAGGAAAACACTTAAGATCAAATAATGGATTTTTTAAAAAAACTTTTTGTTTGGAAGGAAGACATGTATAGAGAATGTGTCCTAAAAGCACACTACACAGCTATTCTACTAGTAGAAAAATACAATACATAGTATGTTGCTGGTTCTTCATTCCTAGCTGAAGTACACATATAAGGCCTTATTGTGGTTTTAATCCTGAGTTATTATTTTACTCTTTTAGCAATAGACTGATTTAGCTTGTGGTCTTGTAGTTAGAGTGCTCTTACCTGGAGGTCTCCGGGTTCGATTCCGGACTCCTCCACGAAGCCTGCTGGGTGACCTTGGGCTAGTCACAGCTCTCTTTCTGAACGCTCACAGCCTCACCCCTTTGGATTTATTAGCATATTTAACCATTATCAAAGTCCCCTCAAAATGAACTGTTTTGTAGGGTAAAAAATGCAGGCAAAGCCAAATCCCTCAGATCTCAAAATACATTGTCATTCCTTTCTCACTGTAAAGCGAATAATTGGGTCTTCTGCCTTGATTACAGTAGGGTTAAAAGTTGAGAGTTTTAAATTTAAAAAACGTTAAGTGAGGCCATATGCTTGTAATAGATGTGGTTGTTTTCTCAATGCTGTTTAGAAGGTTTGCATATGTCATTGTCAGAGGATTTAAGCTTTCAGGCTTCTGCCAAATAGTGTCTTGTTCTGTACCTTGTTATGGCCTTCCCATAGCTCTGTAGGATTTTTCTGCTTGGGTAAATCTGCAAGGGGCTTGCAGGTGGGGGAAAAGGGGCTTAGATTCATGTCCTTCAGTGCTTGGATGAGTTGCACTCTGGGGAAGTGAGGGAAGGACAACAAGCCAGCCACGTTAGAAAAGTCCCTATGTAATAACTTGAGTGCTGAGCTAATTTTGTGAATAAGCCCAACATCTGTTTGTCAGGTTTAGTCAAATAATCTTGTTTAAATGACTCATTAGAACTGATTTGCAATTTGTGGTGTCATAAAAGTAAAGCTGTGGGAAAGTTTTATAGTCAGATCTCTTCTGCTTTGGGTGAGAGGGGATCTGTGCTTGACCGATGGATATACTTGTTTTCCCTAGCCCAGCAACTATGTGATTTGTATTCATTATTTTTCATATATCCATTCCTTCCCCATCCAAGCATCCGAGGTATTTTCAGGTTTGTTGGTGTTTCACATCCAAGATACATGCTTCCCTGTTGCCGTCAAGCAAAATTCTCTCTCAGGGTTGGAGTAATTTTTGATGTGATAACCCTTAGAAGTCATATTTGTAGTGTAAGTGTCTTGTGCTCATTATGTGCTGCTTATTTGCGTAACTTTTTTGAAGTTCAGAGTTTAGTCTTTACTTTCTAATTCAGAGGCAGAGCACTTATTTTAGAGGTACAGTCAGACCTCAGTTTGCACAGTGTCTACTAGCACATTTTTGTTATTACACATACAAGGACTCGTGACCTTACCCAATTTACGCTCCCCAGCACTTCAGCTATTGTCTGGTTTGACTCCCCGCCTCCAAGACAACACTGGGATGGAGTGACAGGTTACACTTTCCTTTTTGAGTGTGAATCCAAGGCAGGGGCAGGCAGCCAAAGGTAGTCTGTGGGGTGGTGGAGCTTCACCAGGGGTGATCATTAGAAAAAGTGCAGCAGACAGAGACAGTGGAAGCAGGGAGTTCACTTATTGCACATCTCTTTGCACTTGAGCTGTGGCCTGGATTAGAATGAGAACCCTGCAGTAGGTGCATATGTCAGGTGGAGTATCCTTTGAAGGCTCCTCAGTCTCACAGTGCGCAAATCGGGGTAGCAGTGCCACAGGTCAGTGATAGTAATTCACAGCCAGATGCTTGTCTTTCTTTCCAAAGGAAGGTGCGATTTATTGTTCAGTTCCAGTTGCAAAGCCAAGTATCACAGAGGCACAAAAGGCAAAGTGCATATGTACAAAGTGTGCTTATTTCTTAGATTTACAAATTAACATCAGGTTTTACCTATTAGCAATGAGGCAATGTGCTGTAATTAACAGCATCTGTTACAGGGACAAGTCCTACAGTTACTCTGCACACTTGGCTTTTTTTTTTCTTTTCTGACTCTGCGTTTATCTATTAACCCTTAAACGCCTTGACACTCAGTATGATGTAGTTAGCAGCTTGATTGAAAAAAATGCAACCAGTGAGTGGTTCCTTTCCTCTCTGCCTCCTGCAGTATTTTTTTCTTAATGGTCAGTTCTCCACCTGTATTCATTGCCTTTGCCTCCCACATCTTTACTAGTGATCACCAGGGCACCTGCGACTGCACTCCTGTAGATCACTCTCCTTTGCTTCTCCAGTGGCTTCAGACTCAAAAGTGGAGGAGTCACAGATCATTCTCGCCACAGTCGCACCCTCTCTCTTGCTCAGTTTGGCCCACATATGTTCCCCCATCCCCTGCTTTTACATGTAATCCAAGTTCTCAGTTTACATGGTTTAAGTTTGTGCACCATTTTGTGGATATCTAACCCCTGCATGAATCGAGGTGTTGCTGTAGTGTGAACTTTAAGCCCTTCCTGCACTGAGCCATATTCTGGATTATATATCGGAATAGGGGCCTGCCATCTACATGCTGATGCAAACTACAGCAAGCCTTGGGCGGGTATAATCTCAGAAGAAGGCCCTTAGAAAGATGAAACCACTGAAGTTTTCTCATTGGTCCTTAGATTGACATTAACGTTTACCTATAATAGCTATGTGCACTATGGATGTGCACAAATAGGGTTTTTGGCATTTGATTAATAATGAATCGAATGTAAGAAAATTCATCCTTGTTCGAATAGATCCCTTTCAAATGTGTTTATGTATCTGATTTGCATCCAGTGTGTATCTGGTAGTATCCCATAACATATCTGCTCTGAAAGTGTCAAATCCGCTCTGAATCTACTCTCAAACCATGTCGAATGCACTCTGGATCAGTTGCAGATGTGACTGGCGCAGCCTCTTTCCCACTTCCCTGTTTTATGGATGTTCTGAAGCGTTCCTATGAATATGAATGTCAATGTACAAATGTACATTGTACATATACATTCATATACAAATTCGTATGAATATTAAATGTTACAAATATTCATGTACATCCATAATGCTCACATGATCTGTCCATGTGTCTTTAACAGTACTTGCACTGTTCATGTATGAACAGGGCAAATACTTAGTATTCATTGCTGTACATTATATTATTTGAGTTTTATTCCATAGCATCAGCAGAGTAGGCCCTTTTGGTAACACTGTTGTCCTTTTAAAGTTTGAAGCCAGTGATGAGAGATTCTCAATAGTTGCTCCAATATAAGGAAATCCTTTTTGAGGACTTCTGTTTGTGAATTTTGCTCATATTATACCTTGCCCTCAACACCACATTGGTGGTGTAGAAAAATATAAAACACAATTAGAATACTTAAAAAAAAAAGAATATTACAGTGAACTAAGATGTTGGGTACCACTGTATACTCTTTGATATATACACACCATAAGTTACTGAATATTCACCTTCTAAATTAAATTTTAACTATCAGTATTTTAATCTGTTCTCAACCACTGGCTGCCGGATATTACAGGACAATGGCACTCACAGGGGTCATCTCCATGGAGAAAAGGGGATTTGCTGGCTTTTAACTGCCTGCAGAAGCAGGCAGAATTTTTAAAATGGCAGCAAATCAGGTTTTGAACAGGACAAAGGTTTGCTGTGCTGTGTAGACATCAGAGGTGAGTGTTAAACCACCACTTGCTTCTACAGGTATTGCAGAGGTGAAAGCTATTTGAGTGAATGCAACCCTGTTTCACTCCCAGCGTGTTCTTGCGCACACACTGTGAATCTTGTTGACCTTGTGATACCTGTTGGGCTACAGTTATACACATCTGATCTAAACTCTTTTATTCTGGTTTACCTATCTTGCAACCTTGAAGCAAAGAATGAAATACAAGTGATGTTCAATAAATAATAAACTTCTAGAAGACAATAAGATCCACAGGCAGGATGCATCTAAAGACCATTTGCAGGGAGTCAAGAGCAGTGAGGGTTTTGCTTTTGTGTTGTTCTTGAGGGATGGCCAAAAGCAATTGGTGGGCCACTGTGTGAGACAGGATGCTGGGCCCGGTGGGCTGTGGACTGATCCTGCAGGGCTCATCTTGTGTTCTTATGTTCTTATATAACTTTCCATGTGAAAATTCTTCTCTTTTCTTTCCGCAGTCCTACTTTGTTACAGATTATGATCCAACAATTGAAGATTCTTACACAAAGCAATGTGTGATAGATGAGAGAGCAGCAAGATTGGATAGTAAGTTTGTGTATCTCTATATGTGTGGTCCATTGTTAATCCGTATTGGCTGCAGATAGCATGTTTAGACTTCTATCCTTGTTGATTCTATTTACCATTAAGTACATATTTTGGGTTTAATTACTTAATACAATCTTGACAGGAATTTTAGTTCTCTCTGCTTTCAAGGTGTGGTTATCCATATGTTCATGTGGAGGCTAGTGGCCAACTATACACTTGTGCCAGATGTGTGCTTGCAAGTTTGTTTTCTGGAAACACATGGGGTTCAGTTGAAGAATTAAAGAGAACATCCAGGGCTGGACAACATCCTCTGGGTGGAAGTAGCACACAGGGAGGTGTTTCTTGCGTGCTCTGTTTGACCAGGAATTAATAGAGAGTCCTCCTGGCTTTATTTCAGAATTGTAGAAGTCAATATAGATGTGGGACTCACATTGCATGATGTTAATGTAGTGAAAAAGGTCCTGGAGAAACATGATCCCTCAGTAAGGCAACTGCATCTTAGCATGTGATGAGGCAGAGAAAGGAGACTTTGGTACATGCCTTTCCAGACTGTGCACCTCATGCAAAATTCCACCTTGGACAATAAAATTAATTGATTTTTCTCTTAAGTCCTAGATACAGCAGGACAAGAAGAATTTGGAGCCATGCGAGAGCAATACATGAGAACAGGAGAGGGTTTTCTGCTTGTTTTCTCAGTCACAGATAGGGGCAGGTAAGCCAAAAGAAAGATATTTTGAAATCTGTAAGAGTACATGAAATGTTTAAGGGCTAAAATGGGAATAATCATCATGATGTGTAGTTTATGTCTTTCAACACTGAGCATCAGTGCTAAAGTAAGGATTTAGTAAAGATCTGTTCTCTGAAAATTACTGTAGGCTAGGAGTGTGCAAGATTTAAGTATCCCAAATATACTGGGCTTCCTTTGTCACAGAAGCCTCTGAAAAATGAAATTAATAATGCAGGACAGAATGCAGAGGCTTCACAAAGCTAGTCAGGATCCAGTTTGACTTGGCAGCCCAAGTCAAGCTCAAGACCTCATTCTCTAAATTGGCTCAGGCTACTGGCAAATCAAGCCTAGCTGATTCTTGACTTTGGGGGTTAATACCCATGTTGTAGATTTCATGCTGTCTGGAAATTGACTTCTTTCCCTTCATTACAGGACACATTTTATGAAGCCCCAAACAATTTCAGAATCATTCTGGGCCATTTTTCATATGTCTGTTACTGCTGTTTTAAATGCTTTTTAAATTTTTATTTGTAAAAAGTGTATTTACGGTCCTATTGGAATGCCTCATAAGGAAGTCTTCTGCCAGAAGCTTGTTATGGAACCTTAGGCAGTTTTTATTGCTCTGAATTCACAGCATGCAAGTACTAAGTTTATTTTCTTGTCTTCCATCAGCTTTGAGGAAATCTATAAGTTTCAAAGGCAGATCCTTAGAGTAAAAGACCGTGATGAATTTCCAATGATACTAGTTGGCAACAAAGCAGACCTGGACCATCAAAGACAGGTAAAATACTGGGCAATAATAAAATAGTGTCTCTCCTTTTGTGGGGATGGGCAGAGCTCATGCGGAGTTCCTATGCAGATAGATCGTTGACATTTTGAGCTGAGGCGATAATCGTATTTGAAGCCTTGTGAACTACAGACTGGAATTGGGATTCTTTCTTTTGAGCTCTACATTCCCTCAATGCTGATCTGTCAAGAACTGCATGCTGATCATGTATGGGGCTAGACCCCAAAGTGAATAGAAATCCAGCTTCAAGTTGGAAGGACAACTCCTCTTGTAGTTACCGTATTTCGTGCCCTATAAGGCACAGTGGTATGTGAGGCATTAGAATTTATTGAATAGTTTGTGCATTAAATTAGCCTTTTCTCTGAGGAATTGCAATATAAAGATGATTCTGGTCAGAAACTGAATGAGACAGCGATCCATGATATCATTGCAAAGGCATGAATCTCTTCTGAGTTATGTTTGCAACATTTGCCACACCAGTAATTACTCATCATGCTAGCATGCATGAGGACCTTCTGTTGATACATACAGTAACCTAGTTAAAAGGAAGATTTTGTGTTCCAAATTCAAGAAGTCATTTACCATTTGTATGAGCATGTGTAGTTTTTAAAATACTATCTATATGCCTCTTAGAAACTATTCAAGTCACTAGATTCACTTCAGGTGTCCCCAACCTTTGTTGGCCCATGTGGGGGAATGCCTAACACAAAGGAGTTGGCATGAAATACTAAGAAGAATGTAAGAGTTGGATCAGCAGAGCCTATTGCTGCTTACTCCCATTAGTAGTGACCAGAGGAGGGATGGTGTCCAAGCCAAAGGAAAGGTGGGCAGGTTTAAACTTTGTGCAGAAGCCACAAAGTGAGGGAGAACTGCTCTGAGCATGGACAGCCAAAAGCAAATCCTCAGTTATCCATTTTCTCTTGTTATATGAGGCGCTTCCATAATGTATCTTTCTTTTAAGTGACATTAGTGCACCCATTTATCATAATGTTAACCATATTTGCGGTTGCAGCTAAAAAAAAAGAAAAAGGTGAGATAACGTGGTAAAGATTGTAGATTCCCAGGAGTTTTTATATTTGAACACTTCAAAAGCTGATTGTTTTACTGTAAACGGATCTGCAAGTTTTTAATTTTCCTGATGGTATCCTTGCTCTTGCTTGAAGGATATTTTAGCACATTTGTCATTGTACTTGTAATGGTTAACAGCTGCATTTGATAACTTTATTTGATTATTGCTTTCACTGAAGGAGGCTTAGAGAGTTCCTTAAATTAGGCGCGTCTCGTAAATGGTCAGAGCTCCCCATGGTCAGGCAAATCGAAACTGATGTGGCTTCTGCTTTATTGTGCGCTAAAGTGTATTTAGCATAGAGATTCATTTGCTGGAATATTTCCTGGTGTTCTAAATGCTAAGGAACCCCCCCCCCCAGGTATTTCTATCTCTATAATAAAGTATGGAGAAAGAGTCCATTGCAATCCAACCTTAAAGCTGAAAATTTATCATGTTTGTGCCACTGTTATAGTTACTGTTTGGGATTTGTCAGGATTTGAGGTAGCGAGGCGTGCCACCTATTTAGGGACAGCAACAGGACTCAATTGTTCTCTTTATGGTCTGTGAACATTTTAGAAGAATATGTTTTGCTCTGTTGCAGAAGAAAAGGGGGAAAATGGCTGGTTTAATGCAGCAGCACTCTTGCTTTTTATTTTTATTTTTATTGCTAAATCTCTATGAAGTAGGAAACAAAATGATGTTAACCCTCCCTCTTTTTTAAAAAATCTTCTTGTTTTATACAGAAACAAACTGGATGCTTAGCCTTATTGATCTGTATTTTTATTTTATTAAATATTAAAAATATTAGAAAGCAGAAGTGGGAAATGCTGTAGTTGTTGCTAAATGCTAGTTTCCATCAGCTGAGATAAGTGGGAAATGGAACTCAGCAACATCTGATAGGCTGTGATTTTTCCACCTCTATTTAGAGTGTTGGTCTTAAATGAAAATGGATCAGAGAACTCGTGGGGAAGTTTATAGTTGCTAAGAAATATTGAGTTCAAAATGCCCTCTACAAGGAATAGTTATTGGTGAGGACAGTTACTAAGTCTTGCTACCTTGCTAACTGCCCTATTCCCTTGTTTTCAGGTAACACAAGAGGAGGGACAGCAACTAGCACGACAGCTGAAAGTAACATATATGGAAGCTTCTGCTAAAATAAGATTGAATGTAGACCAAGCTTTTCATGAACTTGTCAGAGTCATAAGGTCAGTCATGTAGTGTAAATACTGTATTCTAGGTGGGTGCATCTATAAAGACCTCATAGAAGACTGGGTTGAAACTGAAGAGTTTCCATTGCAGAAGCGTGGGTGTTGTCTCTGAATTTCTTGGCAGAGAACTACTCTTATGATTTCTAATTCTGTTAATGTGAAGTGAATGACTTCAGTTGGAGACACATTTTCTCACATTAAGCCATTTGCAGTAGTTAAACAGGAGCAGCAATAACTTCAAGGCAGCACAATGTAGTACAAAGTAGTTGTTGTTCATGTAATTTCCCCTTGTAAAAACCAGGGGATTAGGGGAACCGTGAAGGCCCAGTTAGCTGTGAAAGCCAGTTTGCAGAGATGAGATTTTAAAAATTGGTGCTGTAGAGAGGAGGCATAATGTGTTAATGATACTCTGGAGAGGTAATCCAAAATACCACTGTAAGTCAGAGGGACCTCAAGAGAAGGTTCTCCATCACGTGAAAGAAACGAAAGCAAAAACATGGTGTAAAAATGTTGAGGCCCCATGTTGAGGGAATATAGCGCCATTATGGTGCCACAAAACTGGGGTTGCCTCAGATATCTCAGGCAACCTTACCATAGCCCAAGTATACCCCCCCCCCGAATAAGCTGGTCATCTTGGAGGTAGCAGCCTAAAATGTAGGTTAAGTACAAAAGAAACTTGGCATTCAATTTTTACCATTTGTTCACGCAGAGTTTTCAGTTGATTTTTGATACAGAATTGAATTGTAGGTTAAATGCTGGATTGAGTTGCAAAATGCTTCCTCCTCTTTTTAATGGAAATTAATGCGGATGAGTATGAAGTTTAATAATTCATCGTGATTTGTATGGATACTATGGGGAGATGAATCTACCCTGCTTTCTGCCATTGCATTGTTTGATCATTTATCAGACTCATGTCACCGAAAATATAGGGCATATATTTTCTTTTATAACCGTTGGAAATTCTTCGCCACACAAAATACATTATTGAGCCGGTATGCTTTAAACAGGGCTTCTGAGTACTATTTCCAAGCATCCATCTGTCTTGAGATATCTCTCAGAGGACCTGCACTGCTTGCTTTTATAAACTTGATTATTTTAGCTAGGATGACCATTGCTTTATTACCAGACTGAATTTCTTAAACTTGAAACTTCTCTTACTGATGAAGAGATATTGGCACGCACTGCACTGAATAGATTTTTGCAACAGATTCTTTAGCAAATGGAGAGGTTAAGTGCATTCATCTTGTATCTAGAATTGTATTAGACTGAAGTTTGAAATCTAATTTTCAGTTTTGTTCTTTGATAGGAAATTCCAAGAACAAGAATGCCCTCCTTCCCCAGAGCCAACAAGGAAGGAAAAAGACAAGAAAGGGTGCCATTGTGTCATCTTCTGAGAACCTTTTGAACTCAGCTATCAACTGCCAGATCAGTTTCTTCTCCCTTTACCTTTCTTTGTGTCTTGGTGTTTCTTCCCCCTGGCCTTATATGTGCATGTTGGATAAAAGGTCACCAAAGTAGCCTTAGGTTAAAAAACAACCACCACCAGGCTGATACAGTCTGGAAGACATCATAGTAATCTCAAGGCAGGTGTAAAAACACTAAGGCTTCTTTCAGTCTCCCCCGGGCCCAGCTCCTACCTTCCTTTCTTTTGCATAAAGGAGCTTGCACCTTGTGGAGTTTTATTCACAATGGAAACAAAACAGGTCTGCAACAAGGTATTGAAGTCAAGCTTAGGAAATTGCGGTATGGATATTTTTTCCCACTTGAAAAATCTTTGCAATTCCCACCCAAGAGGGAATCCTCTGAAAAATGCAGAGCATTTTTTTTTAAAGTAGAATTGCAGGTTTTGCCCTTTGATTAGGTTAGACTTCGAAATTCAGCTTGCCTTACAGAAAGCAAATACACTGAATTTTAGTGTCAGTTATGTTTTGTGTTTTAGCTCTCATCGATGCTGCAGCTTTTTCAGTGGTAAACAGTCTACTGTATTTATTTTATGGCTCTAGTAACAGCTACAAGATTACTAGTATTATTACTGCGGCCAAATACTACTTGGGGCTCATTCTGGATTTGGGCATTTCAGTTTTCTGAAGATTTTACATCATGATGTGGAATAAATTGTGTCTTCCTTTTGTATTTCCAGGTAAAGGATTAAAAACAAAACTAAACCTGTAGCTGTTTTTTGTTTTCATGTAATATATAAAAAAGATGAATTTTCTCTTTTCATTGTCAGATGATTAAATGTTTTTGCTATATACTTTTATACTTTATTTTCTTATCAAACTAGTTAACAAGTATTTTTATATGTTTGTAAGCAAATATGCTTTCATGGCATAACTTGTGTATATGTAAAGATGAATATTTAATTCTCGAGTACACTTTTAATTGACAGAATTAATGCAGGATCTACGGAATTGTGGTAGAACTTCTTTTCTGTTCCCAGTTGTATCTACCAGTAGTCAATTATGTGCCTGCCCAATGTATCTGTTTTTCAAATTTACCTTCCATAGCCTTTACAAATGACTGACCATTGTGTGATTATTAAATTGTACAAATCTTTAACTGACCGTTTTGTTGTGGATTATATTTGAATGATACAAAATGTGGCCTAATAACTTGGGCTAATCTGGTGGCATTATATTGTACTAATAGTTTGTCACTGACAGGACTAAACAATTTGGCTATTATATCTGCCCTTATCTTACTTCAGCCAGTATAATGCAATGGAAAAGGTAAACCCAGTGGCTTGTCCTCTACCCCCCCCCCATTTTTTTTCTTAAAGAAATAAGGTGTAGCCTGGATAAAAACAAAGTACAAGAAATTGATATTTTGGCACTCTCATTTCAGGATGAAATTGTTTGAAATTTTGATGTACTAAACTGTAATAATGTAAATGTAAAATGGATTTTAAAATTGTTGTAAGTAAAGATCCACTGACTGTTCAAGTGTAGCATGAATGGAGGACATTTTTAAACTGCAGTGCATCCTTGGAGGTGACAGTGACCTGAGTCTGTGGTCTTCCCCTTCTTCTTTTAGACTGTTTCTGTACTCGCCTCCCTGTGCCCTGTATTAGTAGATCTAAAATGCTATGAGTTTGAAATTTGTATGAGCTTTTTAGGTATACTCCAAGGTCTAGGAACAAAATTTCCTAGTTTTGGAGCCTCTGGGGGATGTAGCTCCATGGCACACTATGGAGCACCACTGAAATGCATCCCTTGGTGTTCCTGAACATGGAAGCGCATGCCTTCTGCAGGCCTCCCATATTCTGAGCAGGTTCACTAGTATATCTGGTTGAACAGATCTTCCTGATTGGGATCATGCTGTGTCTAAAGCAGATTGAGCAGACCTCAGATCTGCATTAACGTGTGGATTATCCAGACCGGAACCTTACTAGACAGGCCCTTAATCTGATCAAGGTGTCATACAGAAAGGGCCATGGAGCTGCTGCATTCACGTAATCTTGTAACAAATCCAATCAGCTGTTTAGGAAGGAAAATAAGGAATTATGTTACTCTTAATTGTTCCTTGTGAAACCCCAAACTGAGTGTGTATGATTTTATCCATTCAAATGGGAGCTCTGAGGCTTCAGTTTGGTTTAGCTTGTGAAACTGGTAATCTCTGTCCAGTAATTGTCTTGGGGGGGTAAAAAAAAAATCTACACTCGGGACATCTCAGGTTTATGGATATTTTAAAGCACCACTAGATATTACACATTGTACTCCTAATGCTGTGATACCCCTTATAGGTATAAAAAATAAATTTATACTTATTTAAGAATTTATATCCCGACTTTCACCAAGTCGTCCTAGGGCAGGTCACAGTAGGTTTTTTTTATATCTTAAAATTTTGTGCAAGCACCTCTTCAATTTTTTTTTTTTACTTTTCAGCTTTGAACTCATGTTGTTGCTGCATACCAGCGTTTCTCTACTGTATCTTCTTATGTGGAATATTTCCAGAATTAGAAGCAACAGGTGCATTGCAAGGAAAGCAGAAGTTTTAGGGCTGAATGAAACTGTTTGATTCCTTTTCCTTGTTTTGTACGCTGCCCCTGCCCTCCGGGTGCTTAGTGGTGAGGGAGACAGAGACAGATGTCTTGCGAGTGTTGTAACCAGTGCTATATCAGCTGGTCAGGGAGAACAACTGGTGTCCAGTTAGGCTCCTTCCTTGACAACCACAGGAACCAGCTCTGGCTCCACACAGTCGCTTCATGGAGGGTGGGGAAAGGATACAGTCAGTATCCCAGCTGTTGGTGACAACAACTGCAGGACCACAGTAAGCAGAGCTGAGCTGACTCTCCTTCGTGTTGCCCGAGACTGCCAGTTGCAAGTCCACAGACAGAATAAAAGTTTTGATGAAAAATATGTAAAAAGCAAATGGCCTCATTTTTGTATGCAGCGCTCAGAGGGAGGAGGGGATCCATTCTGCAGAAACATTTCCTGCCCACCTGTCTTTATTTTTCACATGTGGCTTTGAGCCAGAGCTTACATCTTTCACTAAAGCACCAGTTGCTGCCCTCTCTTTGGTTCTTAGAGTAAACCAAAATCAGCAAGCACTTCTGGGATGTAAGTGGTTCCAAGTATCTCTCTGTAGCTGTGAACTGACTGTTGAGTAGTCTGTCCCAAAAGGAGAATACTGGAAACAGTGACAAACATGAATAACATTAAGAAACAGATTGTTCAGGTTTCTAATTGTTACAGACCCATCTGCAAAAGATCATCTGAAATAGGACTGTGATATGATCATTGGATGTCATGCCCTTACACATACAGACACAGAGAAAGAGAAACGTCAACTTAAAAGTAAAAATACAAATAGTAAAACAAGTTTAAACAAGTTTCTGTATAGCTCACATCGTTTTTCAAATTATCAGCTACTAGATTGCGGTTCTCAGCTTTGTTCATTACTTTCTGAAAGTCCTTGGTTTTTCTCTCTTTTCCTTTTTAGAAAATTCAAAGCACTGTTTCTACATTAGTTTGTTTTTTGCTCACCTTAATTTTGAGGGTGACTCTTTTCCATCATAACAAAATTCCACCCCTTACAATATCAGTATACGTGTCGGCACCATGCAAATCTTTCCAGAATCTAGCATTCATAGCTCTAACATCATGTGAAATCTTAAAAAAAAAAACCATGTACAGTGTTATCACAATAAAATCCTTTCTAGGGCAGTGTTGACCACAGACACGGTGAGATGCAAATAAACAGTTTCCTGTGAAATAAAATGAGGCTAATTCAGTGTTCAGCTCTGCTGATACATGTGCTTTAAAGTTTAAATCATGATTTCATTGGAATTAAGACCGCAATAGTTCATGCAACAAGGAAATGGGACATGTTCATTCCAAAATGCTTTCCTAGTAATGCTGGGCAGATGGGATTGTACATTTTGCTTTATATGATTTACATTGCCCTGAAGAACATATTTTATGGGACTCAGACCTGATCAGCAGACATCCTGTATGTTCAAAATATCAGGATTAATACACGTATATTCTCATGAATAAACTCAAAATTGCACATGTTTGGGGGGGATTGAACACAACTATGTGAATTGTATGGTCTTGTAATAATTGTCTATTTCACAAGAAGCCCTACATTGACAAGCACAAAATAATATGAAAAGATTTGATTGAACTGACCAAATTTTGACGTTCAAACTCGAATAGAATGTCCTTAAATTTGAATTTAAAGTTTTGATCCGAATTTTGAATTTCGGATCTATTTATTCGAATTGTTTGGACATTCACACATTTAATAAGGTTTGTACACAATGTGTACTTGAAGATCCGCATCTTTCCCACATCCGCATGCATTTGTATGGATCCCTACAGGATGAAAACGGGTTCCATACGGGATAACTACAGGATGCATATAGACATGTACAGATGCATACGGATGTGTGTGGACCTGGGGAAGATGCGAATTTACTTAATTCGAATAGAATTTGGTTAAATTCAAATTTAACAGATTTGAATCGAATTGAATTTTCAAACATTTTAGAATCAAATTGAATCCCAAAGATTAGGGATGTGCACGAATGTATTTTTTGCATTTAAATTCGATCCGAATCGAATATTCAAAAATTCTGTTCCATTTGAATTTCAGATATCCGGATTTTCAAAAATCCAATTTGGATCCGGATTACCTGGATCCGTTCTTCCGAAAATCCGATTCATATCCGGATATACGAATGCCGATAAGATTCATACCCCATGTACGAATTTGCCCAAATACGTATTTATTCCGTATGCATCCCATTTTCATCCCACATTATATGTGCAAATATGTATAATTTTTGCACATATTTGTATATGATAGAAACAAATCTATTCATTCGAATTATTTGAAAATCCGTATCGGATTTTCGAAAATCCAAAATTCATCCAAGTGTGTAAATTTGGATTTTCGAAAATCAGATTTTAATTTGAATGTCGACATTTGGCAGATTTGAACCCAATTTTTGAATTTTCGGATATCCATGCACATCGCTACCAAAGATTTCATTCATGCGCACCCCTGGCCCCAGTTGCTGTATGTGGACCACTGTTCTTGCTGCCTTGTGTCTTCCTTCTTGTTCTGTGCTGCAGCAGTTTTAGAACAGTGTCTGCGTGGAAAGGAGGCTCATAGTATCCTTGCTGGTCTGATATACTGACCAATGCAGAATCACCCTAGTGCCACTAAATTAATTCTATTAGTGTTCTATCAGGGGCTGAGCTTGAAGATCCCTTCCAATTCTGCGATTATGATTCTATGTTGCTCACCTCCCTTTCTGACATTTCCCCTTCATTGATATAAAACTGCAGCCTTCAACCCTAGAGGCTTCTTGTTGGTTCTGTATGGTTTTCTGTCTACTGACGTTGCATAAGAATAATACATGAGAATTGCACAAGAATAGCCCCATGCCCTGCCCCTTTACCCACCAGAGGCTTCTCAATGTTTTGTATGCTAGTTATAATCAGGACTAACAAATAAGCTTCTGTTTGTTTGTTTTTAAATGATGCTCAAAGAATGTAAGAGAAAAATGACAGAAATCCGAAGAATTAAATCCTGGGAAAGAATTAGCTGGGTAGAAAGAGGAATGCTTTGCTTTGCTGTTGTTTTCTCCTGGTCCTTCTCTGTAAAATGCAGACATGTGTAAGTTCATGAAGCCACAGAACAATCCTTTAGGAAACTGTCCCAAGAGCTGAAGCTGGCCTCTGGTACTCAGCACAGCTTTGCTTTTATTGTGTTCTTTTTATCTTCAAGTCAAGTCCTAATGAATAGTGAAAACCTAAATTTCCTGTACAGTGAGAAGATGCTGGTAACAGATGGAGTTTTAGACACGTTGGGAGGAGGGAAGCCAACAAAAAGCAACTAGCGCTCTAACTATGAAAATGTGCCAGCTTAACACATTTTGTGTGGGCAGTCTGGCAAACGGAGCACGTACAGTATTGAGCTGAATAAATTTCCCTGCAAGGAGGAGGCAGTATATGGAGGTCCCCTAAATGGGATGGTCTCCTTATGAAAAATGGCTGAGGAGAACGAGAGACTTAAAGCAGCTGGGATAAAGCAACTGAGGAAGTGGGAAGATTTCAAACATTGGTTCATATATTTCATAAAAAGCTGCTTAAATGTTGCAGAGATGAATGTAAGGGTGAACCTGCTGGGAGGAGCTCCCTAGAAACCCTGAGGAGCAAGCAGAAGCCAGATGGGAGACTGTATGATGTTTCCCTGTAGTCCTGCTGTTCTGCAGAGCTGGAGAGTAAATGAAGGTGCTAATAGGAGGGAGTTAGATGCTCTGAGGCTGCCAAGAAAGCTGAATGGGGCTGTGGCTGTGCCAACCTGTGGGCCTTGCAGATAGGCGCTATTAGGAGAGTTCCTAAGTCCATGTCCATCCCTTCCCTTTCAGTCATATGGTTCCTTTTTCTTGGCATTTGGACAAGCTGCAGAGGGGAGCTGGGATATGCTGTAATAGGAAAAAGATAATGGGAGATAGAATGCCATATATGCTTAAGTTTATGCTTATGGTGCAAAGGCCAGCAAATTTCTAGAATACACTGGGCGCCCACACTTTGGGATGTTCATCGCATCCCAACCTTACCTAGCTCATTCCTATGTGCTGGGAAGGTACAATTGCTGACAGCTGCCTTACTGCAGCAGTGGCAGCAATGGACATGCACACCACCTATTTGCCATGTAAGTGGGGCTGAGTCATGCTGCCCCATGCACCCTTTCCCCAGAAGTGTGAAGGCGTGGCAGTGTGTCCTAGCTGGCGGCTAGGATAGTGGTGGGGCATTCCACCATCATCTAGGGGGTGGGGGAACAGTTCAGCTCATATGGAACTGCTTCTGGGATGGAATTGGCTCCACACAGTGTGTATGCCCTGTGCTGGGGTATACCTTGACTTCCCCTTTCATCCAGTGGAAATTCCCCCTTGGTCTGTGAATCAGGATACTGACACCGGATACTAATCCCTGGAAGCCCCTAGAAATGCAGCATTGGTTACTACTGTGGTTCTAAGTCTCATGTGGAAGAGTGGGTCCAAACATTATAAGGACCCTAGACACAAAGTACTTCCTTGAAAACTGAACCCCCCCTTTTGAGTGAAGAAGTATTGTGCACAAAAAGGGAAAGCAACTCACATCCCCAGAGGTGTACAGTATCTGAGGTCATATGGTTCCTCCATCTAGTCCAGGGGAGGCGTCCAGGGAACTGTCTGGTCCAATTCTTTTGGATCAGTTTCAATTATTGCGGCCTGAGGACGTGGACAAGTTGCTTGCAGGAGTGCAGCCAACAACATGCTCTCTGGACCCTTGCCCTTCCTGGCTGATAAAAGCTAGCTGCCAAGGTATGCTCGGCTGGATTCAGGAAGTAGTGAATGCTTCTCTGAGGGATGGGATGGTCCCACTGGCCCTTAAACAGGCTGTGGTACGCCCCCTCCTGAAGAGGACTTCACTGGATCCAGAAGATCTAAACAACTATCGTCTGGTAGCTAACATACCTTTTTTAGGCAAGGTTCTAGAGAGAGCTGTTGCTGTTCAACTGCAGGCATGCTTGGATGAAGCTGATTATCTAGACCCATTTCAATCTGGCTTCAGACCTGGCTATGGCACTGAAACCGCCTTGGTCGCCCTGGTTGATGACCTACTCTGGGAGAGAGACAGAGGGAATGCCACCTTGTTGGTTCTCCTGGACCTCTCAGCGGCTTTTGATACCATTGACCACGGTATCCTTTTGGAGAGGCTATGGAGCTTAGGAGTGGGAGGCAGTGCTTGGCATTGGTTCTCCTCCTATCTCCAGAACCGATCTCAGAGAGTGGTTATTGGAGATACTGATTCAACACCCTGGGAACTCACTTGTGGGGTTCCCCAGGGGTCAATCTTATCTCCCATGTTATTTAATATCTATATGAAGCCGCTGGGAGAGGTCATCAGGAGATTTGGGGTGAGGTGTCATCAATATGCAGATGATACCCAGCTCTATCTCTCTGTACCATCTGAATCAGGAGAGGTGGTTGAAGTGCTTGACAGGTGTCTGGAGGCAGTAATGGGCTGGATGTGGGCCAATAAATTGAAGCTGAATCCAGACAAGACAGAGGTGCTGTGTGTCACAGGGTCTCGGTTCCGTGTAGTTGGGAAATACCCTGTCGCAATGCCTTGGAAGGGACAGGTGTGTAACTTGGGAGTACTCCTGGACTCGGCATTGACGCTTGAAGCTCAGGTGGAAGCCATGGCCAGGAGTGCCTATTCCCAACTACGATTGGTGCGTCAGCTTAAGCCTTTTTTGGACAGAGACGACTTGGCCACAGTCATCCATGCCCTGGTAACTTCTAGATTGGACTATTGCAATGCACTCTACATGGGGCTGCCCTTGAAGACGGTTTGGAAACTACAGCTAGTGCAGAATGCAGCTGCAAGACTGCTTACAGGGATATCGGGCCGGACGCACATCACACCGGTCTTAAAAGAGCTGCACTGGCTGCCGATTCGTTACCGAGCCCAATTCAAGGTGTTAACTTTAACGTATAAGGCCCTAAATGACTTGGGCCCAAAATATCTGAAGGAACGCCTCCTCCCATACCAACCTGCCTGTGCCCTAAGATCTGGGGGGGAGGCCCTTCTCGTTGTCCCACCACCCTCTGTAGCAAGACGGGTGGGCACTCGAGAGAGGGCCTTCTCAGTAATAGCCCCCAGGCTGTGGAATAGCCTCCCCCTCGAGGTGCGTCAGGCCCCCTCACTGTATACGTTTAGGAGGGGGGTAAATACGCACCTCTTTGCTCTGGCCTTTGGTTGAACGTGGCACAGTTTTTCCCTACTGCACATACTAATGTTTTATACTGTTTTTATATATGGTTTTATTCTAAATATTCTTGTCTTTTAAATATGCTGTTACCCGCCCTGAGACCCTAGGGTATAGGGCGGGATATAAATGTAAATAAATAAATAAATAAATAATAAATAATGGTTCCTCCATCTTGACCCAGATAGTGAGGGTTAGGCTTGCAGGGAAAACCTAAGGTAGATTTTGCATAGCTTGCACAGATTGCTATGCACATTTAAACATGGGATGTGTAGACAGGACTCACATGCAGATTTCCCCACAATCTTTAGTTTTATCCAGCATATATCCTGACATTGTCTGGGTATTGGAGATGGAGGTTGGGAGAGGAGCCAGCAACATGGCGCCACAGCCCTTTCTATAATAGCGCCCCTATTGGATCTTGACTGTAGGATGGATTTGGAATGACAAAAATGGTTATGTACAGATCTTTTTTGTTCTTTGTTACACACAGTAGGAAGTTGCTGTCATCTGTAAACTTAAATTGAGCATGGAATCTTGCTGATTTGGGACTGAGCCTAGCCAGAGGCTAATTTCTTTGCAACTGAAACCAATTCAGCTGGGCAAAAAAGGAGGAAAACATCAAGTCTTTCATCTAGCAAAGGTTAAGCTGTCTTTGACTCAATTTAAGCATGTTAATGTCATTTCATTAGTCCAGTATAATGCTCTGTAATAACTACTTTTGTTTGCATTTTGTTGCAATGAGAATAGGTAGAAGAATTCACCTGCAGTCAACACCTTTATGTAGTGTGATTTTTTTTAAAAAATTAAAAAAATGGCTTATGAGATTGTTTACACCGGTCTGGGAGAACAACACACAGGTTTAAGGCAAGGATTGTTTTATTTAACAAAATACAGTATAACAGTGCCGGTGTGATTCATAGTCTAGATACTGATGTCTCAGATTGAGATGGTGAGGCACTGTTATTGAATTAGGTCCTTTGCATCACAGCCACTTTTGTCTTATTGCTTAGATACAACATTCTTTGCGTTGCAGCGTGTGCTGGGAGTTCTGAGTCAATTGTTTTCCTCATCTGTGTGGACAGCTGAATCAACAGTTTGTCCAGCAGAGGGGGCCTTAAACATACTGCAGGCAACAGAATGTTCACTGAATTACATGGGTCAGCTGAGAACAAGCTTGGAGGCAGATCAAATCCAGCGGAATATGTCTAATGCAAGAAAGCAAGTGAAAAGCCCCATATGCATGCACAGACAACAGACACACACACTTGCAGTATAACATTCTTTTATCCTGCTTCAAGTAGTGAAAGGTCTCATAAGAGAAGAGACCGTCTTCTACGGTAGTTCTTTTAAAGAAGTGCTCTCTAAATGCACACTTGCTAAAGGAATATTCCTCTGTCATCATTTTATTCTCTCTTAATGGGGAGGTTTGTCAACCTAGGCAATCTGAATAGGAAATGAAATGTCTGTTGTACTGGAGGCTAATTCAGACTCCACAAGTCATCTAAACAACAGTGACTGAAGTCTTTGTTAGACTGGGATGGAGTTTACTGCATATCAAAGAACAATTTCAAAGTGAAGACACGTGGACAGTAGTAGTTGCAGATTATTTTTCTACCAGTTTACTGATAGTCCAGCTGTTGGGTTGAAGAGCCGAAAGAGGGGAAGAGTGTTTGGACGGCCTGTCACCTGGATGATAGAGAATGTGGCCCAAGCAGCCATGTAGATGCAGGCACAGGACCTTTTCACACTAGCCAGTAGATCAGGCCAGAAACCGGTCTACAAGCCTTCCTTCTATATGCTGGTGCAGTCTAAGGAAAACCATGCCCCTCCTAGTATGCTCCGCCTGCACAGTATACAATCTTTGGACCATTGAGGCACGTGAATGGCACATCTCCATAGTCCAGTAAACCCTCAGAGCTCCGAAGGCCATGAACTTTCATTCTTACTTCCCCCCCACGTCAGCTATGAAGCTGGTATGAGTTTCAACATCAGGGAGCAGAATTGGGCATCCCAGTGAAGATGGCCTTGCTCCAGTCCAGGCACAATCTATCCCAGCTTGGGGCGGGTTGCATAGGGTGGATCAGTAGAACTGGACTACAGAGAATAAGTGCACAAATGGCCTGATAAAACTGCAATTTAACGTAACGGGGCTGCCTTTAAAATTCATCCCAAACTTTTGTTTGTCCAGAGTAGGGCTGCAAGGCTATTGGTAGGGACTAACTACTTTGAAAAGGTCACACCAGTACTTCATCAACTCTACCAGTTCCCAGCCCATTTATGGATCCAATTTAAAGTGTCATAACCTTTAAAGACCCAAACAAATTTGGACTAAGCCACCTGAAAGAGTGCCTTGTTCTGTACATCCCTAAGGTGTGGCCCTTCAAGTGAAATGAAAGGGACTTCTGTGTGGTGGCACTCAGGATCCAGAACACTCTTAAGATGTGTTCAGACAAAACACAGACAGGTGCCTTATGCAGATGGTGTGTTGCTCTTGTGTCCCAAACCCTTTCATAATCTACCTTTTCCAGCAAATAATGTTTAGGAGGGGGCAGGGGCAGGCTGGTCTGCGAACAAGCCCACCTTGAACTCTTCTCTATGCTGCCTTGGAGGTGCCTCAGATACTTCTTCTGTTACTACATCTGATCGCAGCCTTAGTTCAAAAATCTTTTGCACATATGTGGACAGGGCTGGGAATGTCAGGATATTGACAGGAGTTCCTGAAACAGAAGGCAGAGGGAGTAGTTTGGAAAAACCGACAGTCTTGTAAAAAATTTCTTTAAAATATTCACCACTCAGAGTTACTCTGGTTCTAATAATTATTTGGGGTCATCTAATTTGGGCTCCTGTTGCTTTTCTTCAGCATCGGCAATATTTTTCTTTTTCTCTTTTAAACATTTGCATTAAATGAACGTAGAATGACCACTTCGAAGCCAGCATCAGTTGTCAGATTTAATGTGTGATGATCTCAAATAATGGTATATTCTGGCGTATACGACTACTTTTTAATCCAGGAAAATCTTCTCAAAAGTTGGGGGTTGTCTTATAGGCCGGGTGTCGCCTTCTTATACTGCAAGTATATCTCAAACTCTATATTTTAACTGGAAAAGTTGGGGGTCGTCTTGTATGCCCAGTCGCCTTATACACCGGAATATATGGTACTTCATTTGAGTCCAGAAGCAAGGAAGACCTTCAGGGGATTGTTCAGTCATATGCAAGGCTCAGGAGAATGATGGAAACAGGAGGATGGTTTCATTTTATGTCTGTTACCAGCTAAAAGTAATAAAAGTGTTCATTATTATTTTCATGAGCAGAGGAAAAACACTTGCTCCATTTTGGGGAGGACTTGGTTTGAATTTGGATAAAGGCCTTCCTGGAAATACTAGGTATTTTAGGCAATCCAGAGGAATTTTAAAACAATTCAGAAAGAAAGCTCAGTTCAATGGCACTTTAATATTCACCAGGGGCATTTTGCACTTCATGTACCATCCGCCGGACAGGAAAGGAGAGCGATTAACCAATGTTGGCTAGCGCTTGCACTTGGAGCACTAGTCAACTTTGGCCACCGCCCCGCCCGCAATTGAATACTTACCTTAATTGATCTGGGGTCTGGTCCTCCTCTGGGCACTGCCATTTTGGCTGCGGTGCCCTCCATGACTGTGCATGCTTCAGCCCTGCCACCCTGAGGATGCTGACACTCTGCACACATACAGTCGTGTCAATGGTCATCTGAGGTGCCAGAACACTTGTGCAGAGCCTCAAACAACCTTGGAGTACCGGAAGAAGAGTTAATACTCCTGCCCTGGATGCTTCAGGTAAGTGTCTGGTAAACGTTGGTTGACATGGGGAACGTGTCTGTCTAGTCTGTCTTCATTAAAAAGAAAAAAGAAAACCAGGAATCTGGAGATGCAGGGAAAGGGGGTAAGTAGTGGCACATGGCAGGGTCCCATTTAACACCCAGAAGCCATTGCATTGGTTGAAGAGGGGAAGGAAAAGTTTTCCTCTATTCACTTAACCACCCAGGAAAGTACAGTATCACTCCCAATAGTTTTGCATGATCACACCCTGAAAAGATAACTGGACTAAATAGCAGAATCAGTCTTAGTGCTGGGTTAATCTGAATATTTCATAGATTGGATTGGGAGGGAATAGCTTGGCAAACAATGGAGGGTATTTTGGGGTGTCGTAGGGCCAGTTCCCATTAGGACTTTTTTGACTGTTCAAAATGGTTTCAAAACCCTTTGTCTGCATTGAAAAGTGGCTTTCGCATTAAAAAGAGGAGTAAAACTGATAAAACGAATTAAATAAAATACCCCTTTAAACAACTCTCGCACCCTCTTTTTATGGAAACCGTTTATGTGGTGTTCCTACTTGGATCAGAGTGTTTTGAAACCGTTTTACTGCCTGCCGCCCGCCTGCCTGCCCACCTGCCCGCCTGCCTGCCTGTCCGCCTGCTCACCTGATATTTCAGCAGCTGCTTTGTGCCTGCCATTGTGGCTGCTGCTGGGCACTGCCACCACCCTGCTCACTCTGCTTCCCGCCAAGCAGCCCTGGTGCTGCTGAGGCGTAGGGAGGAGGAATGGAAAGTGGCAGGTGGGTGGGTGGACTGGTGAGCGAGCTCCCCCTTACTTTTGGGTGCTGAAGCTGTGCCTCCACCTCCGCCATGCTCTACTTTAAAGTGGAATTAAGAAAAGCAAATGGGAACACAAATAATGTGTGTTCGTATCTTTTTTTAAATTCCGCTTTAACTGAGCTAAGTGGGAATTCACCCACAGACTGCCTGAGATCATCTTATACTTTGGGTGGGACCACAGCCTTACTGTTTTTCATTCTCCTTCTTTAAAAACGTCAAGTCCTGAATTCTGTATGCTGTATTCTGAATGCCTTAAGATTTTATTTTCCTTTCACTACTGAGAGGCAGATGACAATCATTATGGGAAAAGGGTAGGGGTTGCTCTGGAATCAATTAAATAGTTGCTGTTTTTATTAATCCTCTCACTGATCCCTGCCTGAAAATATGCTCCGGGGCAAATGCATTGCAAGATACGGAAAGCAAACCAAATAAGAATCCTTCGTGATCTGCACAGTATCTGGAGGTACGAAAATTACAGTCATTTCTATCCACTTTTTGCAAGCAATTAAATCTCTGCAAGCATTGGGAAACTGGGAACATGGAATGCTGATGTTTCCATTAGCAGATACAAATTGCCCCATTCTCACAAAAGGAAGGTGAGTGGCAATGAGAAAAACACAGCTAATAAGCTCTTGCTTGCACAGGTTGTTTACCAAGCCTCTGAGCTGATTTGAAGCCTCTGTTATGAGACTCTCAGCTATATTAGTCACACGAAAAACACAGGAGAATTGATGTTGGCAGAGAGTTTGTGCTCAACAACAAATACAGGCAAAACACCTCAGAGGAGGAGAACCAATTACCTGTGTGGTCCTTCTCTCTCTCTCTCTCTCTGTATGTGCCTTTGTGTGTGGCTGTAACTGATGGGATTTTTAGTTCAACAACTTATAAACAAAAATTCTACTAAATGGATTCAACCACCATCAGGAGGACACCCAAACAGCAAATCCAATAAAAACTCTGTAATATGGAACTACATTACAAAATAAGCAATATACTGTAACGCATGAAATATATATTAAAATATGTAACATATGTTATAATGCCAAATACCAGATATAATATACCAGGCATCTACAGTTTATATGTTCAGAAGATCAGTGCGGATACATCCAGTTGCCCTGAACTTTGCCAGAGAAACGGCTTTCCCTCCCTGCCTTCAGGCACTGTTATTGTTGTTAGTGTGTTCATTTTTTATTGCTGTAACCTGCCCTGAGGCCTTCAAGTTTAAGGTGAAAATATCAACAACAGCAACACCACCACCAAATAACCAACACACAATAACTCTTCAACCTTGAAAAACCTTGATACAACCTTGATCCTACTCCTGATCCTATTGTGTGGTAGACATAGCCATTGGTTGCCTGAGTGCTCATTTTAGTGGATCCAAACTGAGTGTCTGAATATTTTGCGCCGCTGAAGAAGAGTATTAGTCAAAGACATCAGCATAGTGAGACATACATTTATGATGTTTTGGCAAAGTTGCACATTGCTCCATGTCAGAGTGTGCCCATTCATCCCCATCTTGGAAGCTTAAAAAGGCCCTCTGTGTGGCCCTGGTATTCCCAGCCCATGTCTAATCCACCTTTTATAGCATGGAATGTTTAGGAGAGGGAGGGGGAGGCACAGGTGTGCTTCTTTTTGTTGTGTCTGACCATAGCCCTGGACTCTTTTGTTCTTTCTCATCTATATGCTTGAGATCCAACCAGTTAATGTAGACCCATAGGTCTAGTCGTGTGAACCAGATTGGTCTAGTGGTTAGGGAGCCAGACTCTTATCTGGGAATACTGGGTTTGATTCCACTCCTCCCCATGAAGCCAGCTGGGTGACCTTGGGCTAGTCACAGCTCTCTTCTGAGCTCTCATAGCCCCACCTACCTCACAGGGTGCTCTGTTGTGGCGAGAATTGAAAGCTTTGTCGGCTGCTTTGAGTCCCCTTAAATGGGTGAGAAAAGCGGTGTAGAAAAGCCAACTCTTCTTCTTCTTCATGTAATCCCATCTCAGGTTATTAGTGGTTTCTGAGAAAAACGATAAAAGGAGGGAAGATCTTCCCACAGTGATTTGTCTGCAAAGTGACTGCATCCAGACAGCGGTTACTTATTTCTCCATGTTTAGATACTCT
Source organism: Aspidoscelis tigris stejnegeri (assembly GCA_023333525.1). Classification (NCBI taxonomy): domain Eukaryota; kingdom Metazoa; phylum Chordata; class Lepidosauria; order Squamata; family Teiidae; genus Aspidoscelis; species Aspidoscelis tigris. The sequence goes on from JALMGA010000003.1 coordinate 25,231,306, forward strand.
GGAATAAAGCATGGATATTCTAGAACAGTGATGGTGAACCTTTTGAGCTCGGTGTGTCAAAATTTGCAAGAAAACCTATCTTAACTCGGGTGCTGTGTCACATCTAGAAATATCCATAATTTTGTGATAGTTGTAGCTTTACTAAAAAAGTTCTATTTTTGATATAGGTATTTTATTAAAAGCAAAAACAAATGATTCTTTACATTAGTGACTTTTGTTGCTGAATTTCGTTTGCTAATATTCAATTGAAAGTTGGTATTTTGTACACTTCAAGAACAAGCAAGCACTACATGACCAGGTGCCAGGGCTTGGCGTGTCACCCAAAAGGGCTTGGCGTGTCACTTGTGACCCGCGTGTCATAGGTTGGCCATCACTGTTCTAGAATAATCATGCTTTATTCTGGAATATCCAAATTTAGTAGAATAAGTAACTGATGTCTGGATGCAATCTTTCTCAGGTTGAGCCCTTTTTGCCCTCCCTGGCTTCCTTTCCCCTTTTCTCCCTTTCCTATCATGGTGTAACAAGTCCTAAACAGACCACAGTGATTCTTACATGAAGCTAATTGTGATAGTAGGACAAAATGACCCTTAAGTCACTTTCTTTCAATGTTTTCAGGTTTTCAACACAAAGAACATAGTGTGTTGTGGGAATAAATGGTTTCTAGATTAAAACACAGAACACTAAATGCTGCAGAAAACAAATGGGTTACTGGGGGGAGGTCCGATACAAAGCAAGTAGCACATGTTTTTTATTCTGCTGTTTACATCTAGAACAAAGGAATGAAATGAATGCTTTTGGCTTCAGCGTTAATGCCCTCCATTTCACCAACATACCCTCTTCCCTTCTGCACATGGCTAGTAGATATTGAAACTGAGGACTACTGATAAACCATTTTGGGTGTCCTAGCTCAGTTTAGGCTCAGTTTAGGCTCAGTTTTGCTCAATCCTTTGCAGATGGAGAATGCTAAGAGGTGGCAAGGTCTCCCCTATCCTACACCAGCAAGCAGAGAGGAAGTCCCTGGACCTTTTCCTAGCATGAGACAATGCCTAAGACAGGCAGCTCGATATCAGTGCATACACAGGCTGCATTCACACACATCAAACAAAACAGCCCTTCTGAAGCAGCTAATTCACATCAAAACATTTTATTCTGTGCATAGGACAAAGAATGTATGCAGTTAATAGCAGCTCTGTGACACAATCTAATTAAATATTGGAACTTTAGACAGAGCAATTTACAAAGACTGCAGTGTAATTTGAGTCAGACTACACAATTAGGGACAAGTGTGCAGTAATATAATTTTAGGAAATGAGGTTTTTCTTTCTTTTTTTTAAAGCTGAAACATTTCTGTTATGCTAAGCTTTTCTCCTTCACTTGGGCTGCAGTTTTAATCTCATCTTGGAAAGGCATCATTGTATCTCTCTAGGATTTTGGTTGGCCTTATTGTTTCTGTGGTTTATTGTTTCTGTGGGCACCTGTTCTAAGTTTCTCATCTATTTAAAAAACACTCAAACCATATTTAACCCTAACTTTTTTCCACATTGGTAATACAGGGCCAATTTGCACCTTTCTTCGGTGTTATGGCCAGGTAAGTTCTGGAGTAGATTGGGTGTCTGGATTTTGCAGTGCCTGTCCTATCCCAAACTTAGCTGGCACTTGAGTGCGAATCACCTCCATTAGAGAGGTGATTGTGGAGCTGTTGGAATGGTGCCTACTGTCCTGTGGGATGTCATTGCTATGGCAACCAAGCTATGCATGATGCATCGTCCAGTCCCACTGGAAAAGGTGTAAATCAAGCATGCAGGAATTTCCCAGCCGGTGGCTAGGTATGTTCTGGTGTACAAAAATGCATCTATCCTAGCTGTGGGACACTCCAGCATATATGGAAATGCTTTAGTATAGAAGTGTCTCCATGCTATGCATATGCTTTGTTCATTATGATGATCTGTCAGTTTAAGAAATGGATGGGCCCATTTCATGGAGAATTATGAGGCACCCAGAACTGGAAAGGGATCCATCATTTCCAAAAGGAGTGACTTCAACTGGATGGTTTTTCAGAATATATATCTTTGTGCCTGAAAAACTTGTCTTCTTTTGCTTAACACAATTAAGCTGGCAAAGAAAAAGCCAAGAATAATTTATCAATATTTCCACATTAGTATAAAGGCCACGTTCATACAGAAAGGCGAGCAAGTGGTCTGTGGATAATATAAAAGGACCATCTGTTCCAGGCTTGATAATAATTAAAATAAGCCACTAAACAAACAAGCCATTCATTACCCATTCAGGCAGTGAAGTACAAGTGTAATTTACTTCCAGGAGAATCCACATTATCCATTTTTTACTATATTTCCCTCTGAATTTATTATTAGTTTATAATTACTCTTTTTGTTGTTCTACTGAATTGAAATACACAGTCTCACTTTCTGGATTACAATGCAAGACCTCTCGTGACAGTGAATCAAGAACTAGATTTATTTATGAGAGTCTTTTTATGACTGTATGATTATATTGGTTGCACAATTCACCAGACTGTATGATTGTAGAGTTGGGCCACCATTAATTAAAATCCTAGCCAAGGATTTAGGAATTGGAAAGACTTTATCAAAGATGTGGCTAGTAATGCTGACTTTTATAGTTGTGCTACTGTTATTTTACCTATTCAGGTTTTTCCTGAATTGCCTAGGTAGCCTTGGAGAAGTAGATGCTGATAGACTAGTGTGTTAAAGTTCTTGAGGTCAAGATTGGCTGGCTCTGAGTGACCAAACAACAAACTTTTCCAGTGATGCCTGTTGTTTGACAGGAATGAATCCGGTTCACACAACGAATAGCCTTTCTGCACTGAGTCAATCAGGAAAGTCCACCCTGCTGTGGGATGATGCATTTGTACACCGTGGTGCCATCTTTGTTTTGGAGCAGCCCAGAACGTGAGGGGGCATCTTGATCATCTCTAGCTGTGGAGCAGTAAAAGCTCTCTGTAGACTCCTGGACACAGTGTTTGCACTATTCTCTTGCACCGTTGCTCCAAAATTGCCATAGCAATGGCCCAGTGCATGATAGAAGTTGCTGCAGCATTGCTATGATGATACTGATGGTCTGGATGGACTATCTGCACGGCAATGTCCCCTCCCCAGGTAAGCTGGGGACAGTGACAGTGCTCACAGTGCAAACGCCAGCTACTGTCCTTAAAGTTATCTTCTGTGGGATATTAACCCACGGAAGCTAAATGCAAAATGCAAAAAAGCCCAGTGATTTTATAGAAAATGGAGCCATTTTGCAAAAAATAAAGTCAGTCAAGTATTCCAGGCCACTCTGGTCATTCCTTATAATTCATATTTCAGGAAAGGAGGCATAACATGTCCAGGTGAGAAGTTCTGGCCCTCCCCTTGCCCCGGAAAGAGCCAATGAACATCTGAAGTCAAGCTACTGACTGTGATCTAACTGCTATCTCATATCTTGGACTATCATAAGTGGACAGATGCAGGAATTACCTGAAGGGAGGTGAACATTTGCCCATAAATCATCAACAATGCTCTGGGGAAAGTGCCCCTTAGTGTGGGGATTTCAAGATAGTGGGAACTGCTTGGGACCCAAATACTTAAGAGGCAGGGGAGTTACTACAATTGCAGCATAGAAATGAATTTGGGTTTCTGCACCCCTTCTACTGAGTAATCAATGACTAGAGTGAGACCTTCAGGCCACTGTTGAATTCTTAGCCACACTATCAAAATGCATCAGATTTAACCCAAGCCATGGATTACCTGAACCCTCCCTAAAGCCCTTGACACTTCGGAGAGACACATAAATCTTCAGACCATAAACAGTGACAACCCCTTGGCCATTCAGCATACATAAAAAAAAACCTTTGGGGATTAAGGAGGATAGCATTGAGCCTATGTCATGGTAGAAAGTCTAGACCGGACTAGGCCTACCTCACCAAAATTCCCTTCTGGCTTCAAAAGGCAAAATCAACCAGAATTAAAAAAATAGAAGTATATGGTTTATTAAAATAAAAAGGCAAAAAATTAGCAAATACATCAAATAGTAAAAGAATTCACTCTCAGAAGGTTCAGTCAAGTAGAAAGGTTTCTCCATGTGAAGACATGGGGTTCCATAGAATCAAAATTCAGCACTGAAAATGTAGCATAAGCATAACATGACTCTGAGTACATCAGAATGTGAGTGAGTGACCCCCTTCATCATAGATGTGATTTGTTGCACATTTGCTTTTTGCCAATTAGTGCTATCTCATTTAGGGAGTCAGTTCCCAGGTGCAACTGGTTTAGGATGGCACAGGCTTCAAGGCCAGCTGGGCCTTTCTTCTTCAAGGTTTAGAATAACAAGCTGATTTTCCCAAGTGAAGAGGCCAATTTGCACTATGGCCTCTGGTATACAATTAGGACAGCTCTGGTGAAGAGCATACTCACGCTCACTAGGCTGCTACGGCCTAAAAGCATGCCTGCCCTCACCAGAGCTGTCCTAATTGCAGATGAGGTGTGGAGAATGTTTACCCTGGACTTACCCGGAGTGTCTGACAGCAAGAGCATTCGCTCTTCCTCTGGCTGATTGCAGGAGTCCCACCTCCTGGATGCTATCATTGACTGCCACCAGCCCCGTGACACATTCCGTGATGCGCTGGCTGGCAGGTGGCTGATGCAAGGGGGGGGGATCAATCTGACCCAGCAAGGTGTTGGGGTGGTGAGACATCCTCTCCCCCCCAGTGCTGCATTCTCGCTGTGGTGGAGGCCAGTGCCAATATGCCCAGTGCACGTCATCACCAGGGGGACATGCCTGAATTGCCCTCTCCCAGCCTCCTGCTCATGTCAGCAGCTGATTGGCATTCGTTCTTGCTTGGAAAGGCCTCACAATCACCAATTGCCAATGCCAATTGGTCGCTAATGTGAACAGGAGGCTGGCAGGGGGCAGCCAATCGAGGCAGCACTCCTGGTGTACAAGGAGGCAGTGCAGGCCAGTACGCTCCAGGTACAGTAGGGCCGTTTGCATTTCTGGCCACTGAGGAGTGTCTTCACCGGCCATACCTTTCGTCCTCCTGTATCCAGAGTAATTACAGCCTAACTGCCTTAGTGCAAAAACGCCTAAGATTTTTACTCTAGATGTTAACCCTCTAAAGGCCAAAATGAAGCCAGTTAGGCTTTTCTGTTACAAGCTAGTCTGGTTCTTCCATTACAGCCTGGAGCCAATTCATTCCCATCTTGGCCAATCAATACTAATGATACCTTGAACTGATGTGAGAAAGAATTGCATCCAGTTCATTACTGTAGGACCCAACAGGGCAGAGAAAGTCTGAACCATGTTAGCAGCATGGTTAGAAGCTCTGAAGCTGCTCAGAGCATAATGTCAGCTTGTCCACTGTGCTGCCATCTTTGTCGCTTCCCTATACTCAACCTTCTCTGATAGCTTTCATGAGAGATGTTGCCTTGCTCTTGTGTTATGGTTGACTCCCATGATAGTATTCTTCTGGGAACTACTGGATCGTTCTGAAAACTCAAGGTTATTGTACTGTGGGCATGATCAGGACTGTGGGGATCAGGTGGGGAAAGATGCTGGATGTAGACACTGAGCAGAGCTTTACTCTTTGTGATCTTTTATCAAATAAAGTGCTTGCGAACATGGTTCAGCTGCCTCTGCCTGTCGAATGAAGCCTGGGGAAGTGGTCTTGACACATAACTATAGTGCTGATCTATCTCTAGGCCTGCCTGTGAACTGAAGCTCCCTTATCTGATAGCTTTCTGCTTCTTTTTCTCACCTCAAATGACCCCCTTGTGACATTATAACTAATTTGCCAGACCGAGGCAGTTCAGATATCACTGCCTTTCCATTCTAAAGTAGCTTTCAGTCTGAGCCTGCAAGGACACTGTGGCCTTCTTACCATGGCAAGCAAGCAATCTTTACAGCTTGGGTACAATGTTGTCTGCATGGGTCGCAGAGGTTTTGCTTTTGTGATTGATTTCATTGCCTTAACATTTTGTTTAATAGAATTTCTTTCTTTTTGTTAAGATTGGAGTGGTTCGAATCTCCCTTCCCTTCCTTGAGGTCTGCCATCCAATTATGCACCCATGAACCAAAACCTGGGGCAGCTGCGACGCACTTCCCCATCTGGAGCGGCTGTTTGCATTTCCCATATGGAGTTTCAGCCACTCCATGGGAGGTGAGATGTATACTCATTCCATGCTGCCTCCACTGTCCTGGATTGTCTGGGAGCATTCGCTGGCTGTCCCAATCATTGTGAACTGTAGAGAAGTAAAAACCTCTTCATAGCTTCACAAGGAGCGGGCGGTGAATTCCCGGTAACTCTGTTGGCACTTGGTCATATTCTGGAATATATATCAGGATAGGGGTCTGTTGTCCACATGCTAACATAGACTCTGGCTGGCCTCACCTGGGGCCCGCTGTAGCTTGAATTAGCATGTAGACAGCAGGGCCCTTTTCCAGGATATGTTCTAGAATTAAGCCAAGTGAAAACAGGTCCCTGGATGCAGCATTCATAGAATCATAGAATCATAGAATGGTAGAGTTGGAGGGGACCTCCTGGGTCATCGAGTCCAACCCCCTGCTCAAGGCAGGATCTCCTATACCATCTCAGACAGATGGCCGTCCAGTCTCTGCTTGAAGACCTCCAACGAAGGGGAACCAACCACCTCCCGTGGCAGCCTGTTCCACTGGTTGATCACTCTTACTGTTAGAAATTTTTTCCTAACATCTAAACTAAATCTTTTCCCCTGCAGTTTCACCCCATTGTTTCTAGTCCTTCCTTGAGAGAGTGAGAACAGGGCTGATCCCTCTGCCTTGTGACAACCCTTGAGGTATTTGTAGACAGCTATCATGTCTTCTTTTTGTTAGACTAAACATTCCTAGTTCCTTAAGCCGTTCTTCATAGGACATGGTTTGCAGACCGTTCACCATCTTGGTAGCTCTCCTTTGAACCTGCTCCAGCTTGTCAGTGTCTTTTTTAAACTGGGGTGACCAGAACTGGACACAGTACTCCAGATGAGGTCTGACCAAGGTAGAGTAGAGGGGGATAATAACTTCACGTGATCTGGACTCTATGCTTCTCCTAATACACCCCAGGATTGCGTTTGCCTTTTTTGCAGCTGCCTCGCACTGTTGACTCATGTTCAGTTGATGATCTACCAGGACACCCAAGTCTTTTTCACATGTGCTGCTGCTCAGCCGAATTCCTCCCATTGTATATGTGCTTTTTTCATTTTTCTTGCCCAGGTGCAGAACCTTGCATTTTTCTTTGTTAAATACCATTTTATTAGTTGCAGCCCATTGTTCGAGTTTCTCTAAATCTTTTTGAATCCTCTCTCTCTCTTCTCTGGTGTTTGCAATCCCCCCTAGCTTTGTGTCATCAGCAAATTTGATCAGTTTCCCTTCAACTCCCTCGTCCAGATCGTTTATAAAAACATTAAACAAAACTGGGCCCAGGACAGAACCTTGTGGTACTCCACTTGACACTTCCTTCCATTTGGATGTGCAGCCATTTAAAGCCACTCTTTGAGTACGATTACTAAGCCAGTTTTGAACCCACCTTATAGTTGCCTTGTCAAACCCATATTTGATCAATTTTTCAATGAGGATCGCATGAGATACTTTGTCAAATGCTTTGCTGAAATCAAGAAATACTATGTCTACTGCATTTCCTTGATCAACCCATTCAGTGATTTTGTCATAAAATGAAATCAAGTTAGTCTGACATGACTTGTTTGATACAAACCCATGTTGACTACTGTTAATTATTGAATTCCTATCCAAATGCTGACATATGTGTTGTTTAATAATTTGTTCGAGAATCTTTCCTGGTATTGAAGTCAGGCTAACAGGCCTGTAGTTCCCTGGTTCTACCTTCTTCCCTTTTTTGAAGATAGGAACAACGTTTGCCCTTCTCCAATCGTCTGGGACTTCTCCTGTTCTCCATGACTTCTCAAAGATTACAGCAAGTGGTTCAGCAATTACCTCTGCTAATTCCTTGAGTACCCTAGGATGTAATCCATCTGGACCCGGGGACTTAAATTCGTTTAAGTTAGCTAAGCGTTCCCTTACTCTCTCAGTGTTGATTTTGTGTCTTGATTCTCCTAGTCCTTCATCAGTACAGTGAAGGACTGTTGCATGTACATTATCCCTCTTGGAAAAAACAGATGCAAAATAGGAGTTCAGAATCTCTGCCTTCTCAAGATCACTTTCAATCACTTCTCCATTCTCTCCCTGCAGACTTCCCAAAACCTCTTTGACTTTTCTTTTGCTGTTGACATATCCCCAAAACCCTTTTTTATTGTTTTTAGTCTCTCTTGCAAGCCTCAGTTCATTTTTAGCTTTAGCTTTTCTGATACTTGCCCTGCAGATTGTACTGATTTCATTATATTCCTCCTTAGATATGTATCCCTCCTTCCATTTCTTAAACATTTCTTTTTTCTTTTTTATCAAGTTTTTAAGTTCTAGGTTTATCCACCCTGGTCTCTTTAGATGTTTTCCATTCTTCCTTCTTTGAGGAATTGTTAATGATTGCGCTTCTAATATTGCATTTCTCAAAATATCCCATCCTTCTTGGACATTTCTATTCTTTAGTACATTTAACCATTTGATCCCTCCTAACCTCCTCCGGAGTCCATCAAAATCCGCCCTTCTGAAGTCCAACTTTGAAGTCTGAGTCCTCTCATGCTTTCCTTCCCTTATTATCCAGAATTCAAGGATAACATGATCGCTGCCTCCTAATGCCCCAGAAACTCTGATATCCTCCACCATTTCCTCTCTGTTGGTAAGAATTAGATCAAGGATAGCCAATCCTCTTGTTTCCTCCACCACCTTTTGGTACATGAAATTGTCAGCGAGAGAGGATAAGAACTTATTAGACTTGTGACTTTTTCCTGAGCGAGATTCCCAACAAATGTCTGGGTAGTTAAAGTCTCCCATAATCACTATGTCATGCTTTCGTGAAAGTTTAGCCATCTGGTCTAGGAAGAGGTCATCCATATCTTCTGTTTGTCCAGGGGGCCTGTAATAGACTCCTACAATGGTATCCTTTCTGTTGCTCTCTCCTTGAATTCTTACCCATACCGATTCTACTGAGCTTCCACTCTCTGAAACTTGAACCTCTGAGGAGACAATTTCTTTTTTAACATACAGCGCAACACCCCCTCCTCTTTTGTTAAGTCTGTTTCGCAGAAACAAGTTGTAGCCTTCGATGTTTGTGTTCCATTCATGTGTGTTATCCCACCAGGTTTCCGTAATACCTATGACATCATATTTATCTACCTGGGTCAGGATCTCCAGCTCCCCTTTTTTATTTCTCATGCTTTGGGCATTCGTGTAGAGGCATTTTAGTTTGTAATTGATATCTATTGCGAGCTTGCCTCCTCTGTTTTCCTTACAAAATTCATTGGTACTATTTCTGGGAGTAAGAATATCGCCTGGTTTGATTGACTGAGTATTTTTGCTTGACTTTTTGTTACCCTTCCCCTTTTGTTTTAGTTTAAAGCTCTCCTAATAACCGAAGCAAGGCGCTTCCCGAATACATTCTTTCCTGTCCCTGTAAGGTGCAACCCATCTCTTGCAAGGAGTCCGTCATATAGGTAGTTTTCCCCATGGTTCAGAAATCCAAATCCTTGCTGCCGGCACCACCGACGTAGCCACTTGTTCACCTCAAGAATCCTATCCCTTCTACTTTTATCGTGACCATCCACTGGAAGGATAGATGAAAAGACTACTTGTGCTCCCAGTTCCTTTACTTTTCTGCCAAGATCTTCAAAGTCTCTGTAGATGTTTTCAAAGTGCTTTTTTGCCGTATCATTTGTGCCTACATGTATGAGTAATAATGGGTAGTAGTCTGTAGGTCTGAATAGCCTCGATATGCTATCAGTTACATCTTTGATTCGGGCCCCTGGGAGACAGCACACCTCTCGTGAGTTACTGTCAGGTCTGCAGATAGTTGCCTCTGTTCCTCTTAAAAGTGAATCTCCCAGGACCACTACTCTCCTCTTTTTCTTTGCAGTACCATTTCTTCCTCTCCATTCCAGAGGTTTCTCAGTGCCTATTGGAGTAATATTTGTGGACCTTGTCGTCGACTCTTCAGATGTGTTGTTCTCCTGACTGAGTATCTGGAACTGGTTGTTTAATTGCAAGGGTTCCGAATGTCTCCTGTTCTTCCTGCTCCTTTGGGTCACATGCTTCCATAACTCAGTTTCTGCAACTACAGAAGGATGTTCTTCTATCCCTTCATTTTGAAGTGTTTCCTCCATGCTGTCGAGGAAGTTCTCTTCTTCTCGAATCTGCTTCAGTGTTTTGACTCTCTCTTCTAGACTTTTAACTCTTTCCTCCAGGAGAGCCACAAGCTTGCATTTGTGGCAGGTAAAATGTTGCATCTGTTGTGGTAGGTTCATAAACATGCCGCATACATTGCATGTGACGATACAGGTGTTCTCGCCTTCCATATTGCTTTAAGGGTAAGGATTTTAAAGATGTGATGCTAAGGTCTGAATGTTTTTTTTTTATCCCACTGTACCTTTTTTTTTAAATTTTTTTTTGTTTTGTTTTGTTTTTTAATTTCGCGCGCCGAAATTTAAGCCCTGCTGAGCAGAGTAACTCCTCCTCCCTGAGGGTGTGGCTAATTCCTAATGGTCTGCTGCTCTGATTGGTCTGAGAAAGCTTCTACCTCACGCCGTGTGCTCTAAGAAAAACTTCCTGTTTCTGTCTCACGCCGTGTGCTCTGAGAAAAACTTCCTGTTTCTATCTCTCGCCGTGTGCTCTGAGAAAAGCTCCTGCTTCCACTTCACCCAAGCTGGAACTGACTAACTCCTCCCACTTGAGCTTCTATTTAAGCCCTGCTGAGCAGAGTAACTCCTCCTCCCTGAGGGTGTGGCTAATTCCTAATGGTCTGCTGCTCTGATTGGTCTGAGAAAGCTTCTACCTCACGCCGTGTGCTCTAAGAAAAACTTCCTGTTTCTGTCTCACGCCGTGTGCTCTGAGAAAAACTTCCTGTTTCTATCTCTCGCCGTGTGCTCTGAGAAAAGCTCCTGCTTCCACTTCACCCAAGCTGGAACTGACTAACTCCTCCCACTTGAGCTTCTATTTAAGCCCTGCTGAGCAGAGTAACTCCTCCTCCCTGAGGGTGTGGCTAATTCCTAATGGTCTGCTGCTCTGATTGGTCTGAGAAAGCTTCTACCTCACGCCGTGTGCTCTAAGAAAAACTTCCTGTTTCTGTCTCACGCCGTGTGCTCTGAGAAAAACTTCCTGTTTCTATCTCTCGCCGTGTGCTCTGAGAAAAGCTCCTGCTTCCACTTCACCCAAGCTGGAACTGACTAACTCCTCCCACTTGAGCTTCTATTTAAGCCCTGCTGAGCAGAGTAACTCCTCCTCCCTGAGGGTGTGGCTAATTCCTAATGGTCTGCTGCTCTGATTGGTCTGAGAAAGCTTCTACCTCACGCCGTGTGCTCTAAGAAAAACTTCCTGTTTCTGTCTCACGCCGTGTGCTCTGAGAAAAACTTCCTGTTTCTATCTCTCGCCGTGTGCTCTGAGAAAAGCTCCTGCTTCCACTTCACCCAAGCTGGAACTGACTAACTCCTCCCACTTGAGCTTCTATTTAAGCCCTGCTGAGCAGAGTAACTCCTCCTCCCTGAGGGTGTGGCTAATTCCTAATGGTCTGCTGCTCTGATTGGTCTGAGAAAGCTTCTACCTCACGCCGTGTGCTCTAAGAAAAACTTCCTGTTTCTGTCTCACGCCGTGTGCTCTGAGAAAAACTTCCTGTTTCTATCTCTCGCCGTGTGCTCTGAGAAAAGCTCCTGCTTCCACTTCACCCAAGCTGGAACTGACTAACTCCTCCCACTTGAGCTTCTATTTAAGCCCTGCTGAGCAGAGTAACTCCTCCTCCCTGAGGGTGTGGCTAATTCCTAATGGTCTGCTGCTCTGATTGGTCTGAGAAAGCTTCTACCTCACGCCGTGTGCTCTAAGAAAAACTTCCTGTTTCTGTCTCACGCCGTGTGCTCTGAGAAAAACTTCCTGTTTCTATCTCTCGCCGTGTGCTCTGAGAAAAGCTCCTGCTTCCACTTCACCCAAGCTGGAACTGACTAACTCCTCCCACTTGAGCTTCTATTTAAGCCCTGCTGAGCAGAGTAACTCCTCCTCCCTGAGGGTGTGGCTAATTCCTAATGGTCTGCTGCTCTGATTGGTCTGAGAAAGCTTCTACCTCACGCCGTGTGCTCTAAGAAAAACTTCCTGTTTCTGTCTCACGCCGTGTGCTCTGAGAAAAACTTCCTGTTTCTATCTCTCGCCGTGTGCTCTGAGAAAAGCTCCTGCTTCCACTTCACCCAAGCTGGAACTGACTAACTCCTCCCACTTGAGCTTCTATTTAAGCCCTGCTGAGCAGAGTAACTCCTCCTCCCTGAGGGTGTGGCTAATTCCTAATGGTCTGCTGCTCTGATTGGTCTGAGAAAGCTTCTACCTCACGCCGTGTGCTCTAAGAAAAACTTCCTGTTTCTGTCTCACGCCGTGTGCTCTGAGAAAAACTTCCTGTTTCTATCTCTCGCCGTGTGCTCTGAGAAAAGCTCCTGCTTCCACTTCACCCAAGCTGGAACTGACTAACTCCTCCCACTTGAGCTTCTATTTAAGCCCTGCTGAGCAGAGTAACTCCTCCTCCCTGAGGGTGTGGCTAATTCCTAATGGTCTGCTGCTCTGATTGGTCTGAGAAAGCTTCTACCTCACGCCGTGTGCTCTAAGAAAAACTTCCTGTTTCTGTCTCACGCCGTGTGCTCTGAGAAAAACTTCCTGTTTCTATCTCTCGCCGTGTGCTCTGAGAAAAGCTCCTGCTTCCACTTCACCCAAGCTGGAACTGACTAACTCCTCCCACTTGAGCTTCTATTTAAGCCCTGCTGAGCAGAGTAACTCCTCCTCCCTGAGGGTGTGGCTAATTCCTAATGGTCTGCTGCTCTGATTGGTCTGAGAAAGCTTCTACCTCACGCCGTGTGCTCTAAGAAAAACTTCCTGTTTCTGTCTCACGCCGTGTGCTCTGAGAAAAACTTCCTGTTTCTATCTCTCGCCGTGTGCTCTGAGAAAAGCTCCTGCTTCCACTTCACCCAAGCTGGAACTGACTAACTCCTCCCACTTGAGCTTCTATTTAAGCCCTGCTGAGCAGAGTAACTCCTCCTCCCTGAGGGTGTGGCTAATTCCTAATGGTCTGCTGCTCTGATTGGTCTGAGAAAGCTTCTACCTCACGCCGTGTGCTCTAAGAAAAACTTCCTGTTTCTGTCTCACGCCGTGTGCTCTGAGAAAAACTTCCTGTTTCTATCTCTCGCCGTGTGCTCTGAGAAAAGCTCCTGCTTCCACTTCACCCAAGCTGGAACTGACTAACTCCTCCCACTTGAGCTTCTATTTAAGCCCTGCTGAGCAGAGTAACTCCTCCTCCCTGAGGGTGTGGCTAATTCCTAATGGTCTGCTGCTCTGATTGGTCTGAGAAAGCTTCTACCTCACGCCGTGTGCTCTAAGAAAAACTTCCTGTTTCTGTCTCACGCCGTGTGCTCTGAGAAAAACTTCCTGTTTCTATCTCTCGCCGTGTGCTCTGAGAAAAGCTCCTGCTTCCACTTCACCCAAGCTGGAACTGACTAACTCCTCCCACTTGAGCTTCTATTTAAGCCCTGCTGAGCAGAGTAACTCCTCCTCCCTGAGGGTGTGGCTAATTCCTAATGGTCTGCTGCTCTGATTGGTCTGAGAAAGCTTCTACCTCACGCCGTGTGCTCTAAGAAAAACTTCCTGTTTCTGTCTCACGCCGTGTGCTCTGAGAAAAACTTCCTGTTTCTATCTCTCGCCGTGTGCTCTGAGAAAAGCTCCTGCTTCCACTTCACCCAAGCTGGAACTGACTAACTCCTCCCACTTGAGCTTCTATTTAAGCCCTGCTGAGCAGAGTAACTCCTCCTCCCTGAGGGTGTGGCTAATTCCTAATGGTCTGCTGCTCTGATTGGTCTGAGAAAGCTTCTACCTCACGCCGTGTGCTCTAAGAAAAACTTCCTGTTTCTGTCTCACGCCGTGTGCTCTGAGAAAAACTTCCTGTTTCTATCTCTCGCCGTGTGCTCTGAGAAAAGCTCCTGCTTCCACTTCACCCAAGCTGGAACTGACTAACTCCTCCCACTTGAGCTTCTATTTAAGCCCTGCTGAGCAGAGTAACTCCTCCTCCCTGAGGGTGTGGCTAATTCCTAATGGTCTGCTGCTCTGATTGGTCTGAGAAAGCTTCTACCTCACGCCGTGTGCTCTAAGAAAAACTTCCTGTTTCTGTCTCACGCCGTGTGCTCTGAGAAAAACTTCCTGTTTCTATCTCTCGCCGTGTGCTCTGAGAAAAGCTCCTGCTTCCACTTCACCCAAGCTGGAACTGACTAACTCCTCCCACTTGAGCTTCTATTTAAGCCCTGCTGAGCAGAGTAACTCCTCCTCCCTGAGGGTGTGGCTAATTCCTAATGGTCTGCTGCTCTGATTGGTCTGAGAAAGCTTCTACCTCACGCCGTGTGCTCTAAGAAAAACTTCCTGTTTCTGTCTCACGCCGTGTGCGCTGAGAAAAACTTCCTGTTTCTATCTCTCGCCGTGTGCTCTGAGAAAAGCTCCTGCTTCCACTTCACCCAAGCTGGAACTGACTAACTCCTCCCACTTGAGCTTCTATTTAAGCCCTGCTGAGCAGAGTAACTCCTCCTCCCTGAGGGTGTGGCTAATTCCTAATGGTCTGCTGCTCTGATTGGTCTGAGAAAGCTTCTACCTCACGCCGTGTGCTCTAAGAAAAACTTCCTGTTTCTGTCTCACGCCGTGTGCTCTGAGAAAAACTTCCTGTTTCTATCTCTCGCCGTGTGCTCTGAGAAAAGCTCCTGCTTCCACTTCACCCAAGCTGGAACTGACTAACTCCTCCCACTTGAGCTTCTATTTAAGCCCTGCTGAGCAGAGTAACTCCTCCTCCCTGAGGGTGTGGCTAATTCCTAATGGTCTGCTGCTCTGATTGGTCTGAGAAAGCTTCTACCTCACGCCGTGTGCTCTAAGAAAAACTTCCTGTTTCTGTCTCACGCCGTGTGCTCTGAGAAAAACTTCCTGTTTCTATCTCTCGCCGTGTGCTCTGAGAAAAGCTCCTGCTTCCACTTCACCCAAGCTGGAACTGACTAACTCCTCCCACTTGAGCTTCTATTTAAGCCCTGCTGAGCAGAGTAACTCCTCCTCCCTGAGGGTGTGGCTAATTCCTAATGGTCTGCTGCTCTGATTGGTCTGAGAAAGCTTCTACCTCACGCCGTGTGCTCTAAGAAAAACTTCCTGTTTCTGTCTCACGCCGTGTGCTCTGAGAAAAACTTCCTGTTTCTATCTCTCGCCGTGTGCTCTGAGAAAAGCTCCTGCTTCCACTTCACCCAAGCTGGAACTGACTAACTCCTCCCACTTGAGCTTCTATTTAAGCCC
The DNA here is from genome assembly GCA_023333525.1 of Aspidoscelis tigris stejnegeri. Taxonomy (NCBI): domain Eukaryota; kingdom Metazoa; phylum Chordata; class Lepidosauria; order Squamata; family Teiidae; genus Aspidoscelis; species Aspidoscelis tigris. The sequence continues at coordinate 25,246,735 of JALMGA010000003.1, forward strand.
TGCTGAGCAGAGTAACTCCTCCTCCCTGAGGGTGTGGCTAATTCCTAATGGTCTGCTGCTCTGATTGGTCTGAGAAAGCTTCTACCTCACGCCGTGTGCTCTAAGAAAAACTTCCTGTTTCTGTCTCACGCCGTGTGCTCTGAGAAAAACTTCCTGTTTCTATCTCTCGCCGTGTGCTCTGAGAAAAGCTCCTGCTTCCACTTCACCCAAGCTGGAACTGACTAACTCCTCCCACTTGAGCTTCTATTTAAGCCCTGCTGAGCAGAGTAACTCCTCCTCCCTGAGGGTGTGGCTAATTCCTAATGGTCTGCTGCTCTCACTTTGTTCTGGGTAGAAAAGCTGAAAGGGGGTGACACAGTATGGCTGTGACTGGGCAATCATGCACCATGTTGTGATCATCAAGGAGACTACACCTAAGGTTTAATTCAGCTTCAACCCACATTCAGAGAGTGAGAGAACACATCAGCAAAGTGATGAGCAATTTTCTTTCGATCCCAAAGGTGATTTTTCTGAGTTATTTAACACTGAAATAAAACAGCTTGTCACTTTGTTGATGTATTCTCTCACTCTGAAGGTGGACTGAGGCTGGATTAAACCTTAAGCCTGACCACAGCCCATGAGTGTGGAGACACTAAACTTTCTCATCTTTAGCAGTTATGGCCTTGAGCTTAGAATGCAAGGACTCTTGGTAACAGCTGGATTCCAGAAAATAATGGGATTCTTTCTCCAACATCTTTGTTTCCTCTTCTTTCCTATAAAGCATTTTTTGTGCTATTAACTTGAAGACTTTAATTTTACTTTCACAACAGTTATTGGATTTATTTCCTCAACCATGACTTCCCTCCCTTTCCTTTTTAAATGGTCAGTATTGCATGGCAGGTAGCTCTTGGTGGCACATACTGAATTTCCACACTCGGAGCCAATGAAAGATTTTGTCTCCAAGCAAAGGAGAGAGAGGTAAGTTACATTAGGTATGCCATTGCTGTGATAAGGGAAATACTAGAAGCATTTATCTTCATCACTTGTTCTTTGTGAAGGACCCTGAACACAGATGTAAAGGAATGAAAAGAATTTGTTTCCCTCAGTTTTTTTTAAAAAAATATTACTTACTATAACTGGCACACAAAAATAAGAACGCACAAAAATACAACAATCTGTGCAAAACACAGATATGCACCCTTTAGACATTAATCTACAGCATCTTCCATAATTCCTTTTGATTGTCTCCCTCTTGCGTTTCTGTTTCCCTGAGTTTAAAGAGCCATGAATGGACAGTTAACAAGGCTGCTGAAATATGGAAGAAACCCCCTCACGCACCCACACACTTGAGTTGCTCTGGGTTTTGTGGGACACTTGCCTCCTCATACTATATGATTAAGAATGGTTGTTTTTGCTTTTTATGCAAAACTCAGAGTGCTCTTCATGGAGCTAAACCACTTAAGAAGTTGTCCTAGAGGGTTTGCAATTTATTTCAGCTGCACTCCTAGCAGTTCCTCATTGTACGACCTCTTGAAGGTGCTGTTTGAAAGAGCTGCAGGTAACACTATTGGCTAGAGAGAAGTGATGTAAAAAAGATGGAGCTGTATCTGTGGAAACCAGAATAAATAACAAAGAAAGGCTGCAGCAGGAGTTTCAACCCTCAGCCCTTCTGTTGCACACACAGATCAAGCCTCGAAAGCACATCGGCATCATCTTATTGTCTGACCTCCGTGTCATACTTTCCAAAAGGCATCTCTGAAAGTATATGTCAGATCTTGTCACAGTGGCTTTGAACGGCAGCCAGGAAAGAATCCCCTGCTCTTGGAAAGACGGTGGTACATTCCATCAATTTCTGATCCTCTCCTAAATTGGTTGCTGTGCATTTCATTCCGGACCCACCATTCAGCAGCATGTGCTGTAGAAGTGTTGTGTAGCATCCTTCCAGGTGGCTGGAGTTTTCAGAGGCAGGTGTCTCAATTTTTTTGTTTTTTGTTTAAAAAAACTCTCAGATCCCTGCTCACATCAGACAGCCAGGAAGACTCCAGGGAAGAGGAGCAAGCCTTGCCAGGGATGGATGGTGTCGCTGGCAACAGGACAATGTCTTACAGTCGATGGAGTTATGACAGGTACTGGGCATCTGACCCATGGAGATTTCCTTTACTTATTAGATTGGAAAATGATACCAGGCAAGGTTGCCTGTTCGTTAGGAAGGCTGAAACCTTTTGCAATCTCTGTTTACTCTAAACTGGTAAGATGAGCCTTTTGATTCATTACCTGCGTATCTCTTTGGTGATTCTTCGAATGGACAGTGATACTGCTTACTTGTTTGCTCACCTGTTTGGTTTGAATTGGCAGTGTGAGTTTCCCTCCTGCTAGATAGTTTTGATGCTGGTAGTGGGAAAGTTGTCTGAAATGTGCTTTGTTTTCTCAGCCTCCAGGTAGGGGTTTACCTCAGAACAAAGTGTAAGGAAGACTTGCATGTTTAAATAAAGCTTAGCAGTGGCGTCATAAAATTCAGCTCAAGGTGCTCTGAAGGCAGATTCAAGTTGGAAGTAACAAATCATGTTGGGAGAAAATCAAGGTAGATTTTCCAACGCTACTTCTGCGAAATGCCCACAAAGCAGTTAAATGCACCTTGGAAGTTGCTGTGACATATAACTGTAGTACATTTGGCAATAAACTGCTAGTTCTTTCTCCTTCCCACATTCGTTTGTTTGGGATTAATCTTCTTGTTCCAGACGTATGGGTGAAAGTTTTGTGCAAATGATTTTTTTTTAAAAGTTGTTTATTCATGTTGGCCTCTGTTTTTGAAAGGAGTAATGTCTGAAATATTTCTTTTTCACTGTTGTGTTCTTAAGTAGCAGGTCTATTGTAAGAGAATGGAAAAAGCAAAGCACAGACTATAAGGCCATAGAAATCCTTTTGTATGTTGGACTGCAACAGCGTATTCTTGGTGAAGAGAATGATAGTCACAGGGTCACAAGAAGAAAATATATGGCTAGCATATCCTATTATCTTAACGTATGGAAGTGTCCTGTAACCCAAGCATGCCAGACTGTAACCATCATCAGTCGCATCTTGTTCTGTGATATACCTGAATTCTTTTCATAGGCAATGAGTTTGTAATAGCAGATGTGCATTAATGTTATATTAAATGGAACACAGATGGTGATAGCTGTGGCAGTTCTGCTGAATTTCATATGTTCACTTGCAATCATAATATCAACAACCCAAAATATAATTTTATATGTCTAAAGCTTCATCCTCCTACTTTCACTCCTTAGGCCAGAATCTCACTGTTTCTAGCCATTGGTGTTAATTCTGTATGCTCATACATTTGAGTACTAAGAAGCAGGTCAAGTAAAAAGAATACAAATCCATACATTATTTCATCATCCCAATGCTAAGACAGTAAGGTTGGAAAAAATGCTGCAGAGGTGTTTTTTTGTAAATAAAACTCGTTTCCTACATGTTTCCTATTTAACTGGTGCAAATACAGATTGCGTGGATTCTGTCTTATAACTGAAGTAGCCTTTGGAACAGTTTTAACTGTTGAACTCAGAATATGTTAACATCTTGAATAAAGTCTTGGAATGGCATGGGTTAACAGAGGATGAGGCACCACATAAGTGCTGAAATACTCAAGGGAAGAAGCAGGCTTTGTGCTTGTTAAAACCTAGTTTGGGCTGGTATTGTTTTTACTTCTAAGAATATTTCAGTTTTTTTATGCAGAGATTGCACAGGTAAGAGTTTGTGGCCTCTATTTTATTTGTGCAAGAAGACTGGCAAATATGCTTTATGCCAGGTCAGTATATGATCAACAGTATATGGTGATTTCCTCTAAATTTGGAAGGCTGCAGCCAGCTCGACCAGCCAAATCCATTCCATTTTGCTTTTGATGAGAACACAGTGTAAGGCAATATACAAGATAGATGTTTGGGACAAAATAGACTAGTAGAACGCCCTTGGAAGAGCTACAAGATCTTTCTTATTAAGCACAGGTTAAGATGTTCATATAGTCACCAGAAGGTTGATTTCAACTCTGTCTGGAATGTAAGTTGGTATGGCCTAGAGTGATTCAGCACTGGCTGGCAGACTCCCTTAGACCACACCAGTGTGTAGAAGACAGGCTCCTAGCATGCTTGCTGGTCCAGGATACTGGCCAGTGCAGAATCAGGATTGCACCAAACAATCTGATTAAAAAACATGCTTTAAACACTTGCACTGTTTTAGTGCTGTTTCAACTCCCTCTTTACAGATCCACGAGACAGAATAGATAAGAGTGCTGAAAATTATGACAAAGAATACAGTTTAGAAAAATGCCCGTTCTTCAACCAACAACCACTCAAGTGGAATGCAATTAAGATTAATGGAATTGCTAGAAAACTAACTGGATCAGTTCTGCCTTCATGCTGTGCCTCAACAGGGCTTTCAACATATCCTGAATCTGTTGAATTAAGGCTGGATTAAGGGCTGAGCCCACAAGACAGCCACCTAGAGCACTAACTGTGGAGGGCGGTGAAAGAGAAAGTGACCACTTGCAGACTGGTGTGTAGGACAGAGAAGGGCTGCTGCTGCTGACTGGCCTACTAGTCAGTTGAGGAGGAGCTTCTTTGGCCCTATCCCCTGGTCTTTGGAGAAGTGGGGAGAATGAGGAAAAATGATACATACAGCCTATGCTGTCTTGCTATTCCATGAGGCTTATAGCTCGCATCCTTTCTCTGTTTTCCCTTCCCCTGCTTTGCCGACAGAGACCCACATTTTCTCTGCTGCCATATCTTCTCAGATCCAGGACAGACTTAACTTGCAGCAGGATCATGATGCAGTGAGATGCTGTGCAGCTAAACTGCATGCAGAAGTCTCAGGCAGGGAGTGGGAGAAGAGGACTTCCTTCTTCTTGAATTTCCTTATTAACCCCTTGGCAGCTTTTATGATTCTTTGATGATGGTGGGGGGATGAAGCAGTGTGATGTAGGACCTTACTCTAGAATCAGGCTGTCCTCATGGTCATTGTATCTCTATCAGTTGTATTCTGTATCACAACAACCCCATCTCTGTGTGTGGCCGTGTGTGTGTGTGAGGGAGAGAGAGAGACAGTAAAGACAGCTTTTGGTAGACAGACGTAGTTTTGCGCTGTCATCTTAAATCCAATGGGCTTTTAGGCTGTAGGGCTAAATAGTCTCTCTAAGAACAATGACATGAGGAGTTTAATTCGGAGTAAATGGATAATTGCTCCTGCGCAGTGTAATCCTAAACTTGTTTGCTCAGAAATGAGCTCCACTAGCGTCCACTGGGGCTTTAGGCCCAAAGGTGTATTGGTTTGCAGCCTTTATTGCTGAATTAAGTCTGTATTGAAAATGTGCATATAAACCTGGGTTATTCTGCAGGTAAAGCCATTTCCACATCCAGACAGGGATCTGAACTTGGACCTTTAATTTTATTTACTTTTATTTTTTGTACCATTAGAATATTACCTCAAAGTGGTGTACAATAATAATTCTATAAAGACATAACTAAAACCAAGGATGGGAAAACAAACATTCACTCTGGAAAGGTCTGGCTAGAAAGAGAAGAGTTGGCTTTTCTACCTTGCTTTTCTCACCCATTTAAGGGGACTCAAAGTGACTGACAAACCTTCTGTTCTCACCACAACAGACACTCTGTGAGGTAGGTGGGGCTGTGAGAGCTCAGAAAGAGAGCTGTGACTAGCCCAAAGTCACCCAGCTGGCTTCATGGAGGATTGTGGAATCAAACCCAGTATTCTCCGATAAGAGTCCGGCTCCCTAAGAACTAGACCAAACTGAAGGATAGGCCATCATTTGGTGCCTAAACACTAGGAGTGTGGAGATCCTATAGGTATCAATGGGGAGACTATTCCAGAGGGTGGATGGGTACCACCACAGAGAAGGCCCTATTTTCCAGGTCCTAGAGATCTTACTCCAGGACAATAGTCAGGGGAGAAATCAAAGTATTTATTCAATGTGATAAGAATTCTCTGCAAGATAATTTAACCCTACTTTGTGGATGCCAGCGGCCACAGTGGCTATGGAACAGCAATAATGCACCACCAAAAACAGGTCCCAGGCTAATCCAGTTTGAATGGCTTTCAGAGATCAGCTTCTTCCCTGAGAAGGATACAAAGAAGGTACAGGTGAAATACGCATTTGAACAAATGCCCACCAATCTGTGCTCACAATGTAAAAATTATAACAATCTGCTCTTTGTTCCTGTTTTTAAAAGTCCGTATTTTCCTTGCTTTGTGTTTTTCTCACCTTCCATTTTTAGATTGTGTGTGCCTTTGCAAATGAAGGAACTACACATAATAGCAATTTTGGTGACCAGATTCCCTTGTGGCTTTGGTCTGGCATATTAATGTCTTGGGCTCTTCAGCCTTGAAAGGTGGCATGTAGGAAGTGACCTGACTGAGGTATATAAAATCATGCATGGTATAGAAAAGGTGGATGGAGAAAAAAATTGTTTTCTCTGTCACATAGCACTAGAACCAGGGGAGATTCTATGAAGCTGATGGATAGGAGAGTTAGGACTATCTGGCAGTATTCCAGAGTAAAGTGCCTCCAGAATTATCAGCAGCTGCTTAGACAGCAAGGGGAAGCAGAACTATTTAATCGTGTGGATCCTGGCTCCTTCAATGGTATAACACATACATTAGGACATTTTGACGGCACATTCGTTCCCAAGATGGTAAAATGCACAAGTTGGTGTCTACTCAAAGTAAGTGTTCTCAATTTTTATGTAAAACCCAGGATGGGAATTGGTTTTCCCACAATAACTTTGTTTACTGTGGGATATCATCTGAGTTTCCCAGGTCTATGTTGGGATTGCCACAGACATGTGTGGCAATCCCAACATAGACCTGGAAGAGTTCTGGAGGCAGCCCTCATGTAGGCCATGATCAAATTGACTGCTGAAGTGACAGGCTGCTCCTGGGGCCCATTACGCAAGTCTGCTGTGGCTACATCCGCATAGCACACCCCAGTGCATTTCATGGCTCTGTGGCATGATTGACAGCCAAAAATACAGCCAATTCTCCTTTCTCTTTTTTAGTCAAATTTATTAAGTGGTTTCCAACAGACAATAAAAAATAGAGTAAATAATAGAAAGAAAAGACAAAATACAGTCTTTTCTTAGCAACTGTAGGTAGATTTATATTCATCTCTCCATAAGTAGTTTAACAGTTCCAGTTCCTTTGTGAAAACAAATTGATTCATCTTCAAGCTCTTATTAACCTTCAAAGTCTAATGTCAACAAATCACCTTCTTTCATACACAGAATGTCAATAAGGAGTTCCCAGTTTTTCAATTACAATGTCAGTGATCTTTCTCTAATCAAGCATGCCAATTTATCAATTTCCACTAAATCTAATGGTTTCCCTAGCCAATATTAATGGATTCTTCCACTCTTGAACATATAATGGTCTCCTGCACTGCTGTAAACATATAGGTTGCGTCCCCATGCAAGCCGGTTACTTCGCTTGTGACGTGTCATAAAAATCCACATTGTAACTCGCAATAAAGTGTCCCCATGTGGTTTGGGGTAACGTGGATTCAAATCGTATGTGCCTGTCCCCATTCAAGCCACAGCATGAACCCGCATCTTTTTCTCCCCACCCACCCTCTCTCCTGATACGAAGCCAGGTTGATGTTACCATAACCTGTGCCGCCCTCTGCAGCGATGACAGGCAAGCAGCTGCAGCAATGACAGGCAAACACCTCAGTTACACTTCCACGAACACAATGCACTAAGATCATTCTTTTCCATGGCCACCACAGTTAAAAGCATAACCAAAAGTTATAATATAAAAGCAGATCATTCCTATCCTTGGCTGCCATAGGTTAGCGGAGGTGTGCACATCTGCATGACAGCGGGCACCCTCACTTGCATCCGGCTATCAGGGAAGGGAATTGTAATAAATGTAGCCATTTATTTAAAGAAAATCCCCAAGCGGCTGCTGATCGCGGCGCACACGGCAGGAACAGGAAGCAGAAGTGAAACCCTGACCACTAATACTGTGGCTGTCAACCTCTGCCCCAAATAACCTGGGAGTGTCCTCATGACCCCAGGACAACACGTGCTAGCCCCCTATTTTGGAATGAGTGGCTTGCTAAGTGGGTTTTTTTTTTTACATGTATTGTCTCGCATATAGCAATTATTAGGGCTTTGCATGGAGATGCTCCCAAGGTGGCCTCAAACTATTTTCAGCATGGGGATGCCCCCATAGTCTTCCACAGACCTTCCCCAGTGGTGGATATACAGCTGATCTCTTGAACATTGGGCCAGTGACGTGTTCCCAAACTGGCCTAGGAAGGAAAGAACACTGCTGAAGCACTCAGCGTGTCTCCCTTCTTGTGGTTTACCATGCCTCCATGATGGAGTGCAGGAAACAGATTGACCCATGGGTCACAAACACATATGTCTATTGTCTTAGGAAGGTTGCCTGATCACAGCCTAAGTCTGATGATCTGAGTTACCTTTTCTCTGAGGTTCTTCTCATGCCTGCAGAACCTCACCATTATTGGTTTCTCTTAGCTCCACCCCTCCTCTCTCTTCAGCCTAAACAGCAAGGATCACCCTATCAGCCAGGAGTTTGTACTCTTGGCAGTGTTGTTCTCAGGGCCATTGAAGCTAATCAGTCTCCCCACAGAGTATGGTGGAATTCTTTGGGAGAGTTACACAATTAAAAACATATTTTTTTTCACATGTATCTTTAGTACTGTTTAATACAGTGATGGCTAACCTTTTGAGCTCGGTGTGTCAAAATTCACAAGAAAACCTAGCTTAACTCGGGTGCTGTGTCACATCTAGAAATATCCATAATTTTGTGATATTTGTAGCTTTAGTTAAAAAAAAGTTATATTTTTGATATATATATTTTATTAAAAGCAAAAACAAATAATTCTTTACATTTGCTAAATCTTCAATTGAAAGTTGGTATTTTGTACACTTCAAGAGCAAGCAAGCACTACATGCCCAGGTGTCAGGGTGACCATGTGTGTCACCCAAAAGGGCTTGTCTTGTCACCTGTGACACGTGTGTCATAGGTTGGCCATCACCAGTTTAATAAGTACTATAAGAACATAAGAGGAGCCCTGCTGCATCAGGCCACAGCTCATCTAGTCCAGCATCCTATTTCACACAGTAGTCCACAAATTGCTTCTGGGCATTCCAGCAGAAGACAAAAGTCTGCTCTCAAATCCCTGAAAATGGCCTTTAGAGGTAACTGCCATCAGTTATGGTTATGGCAATTCTGCATTGAACCTTATTCTGGATTATATCCCAAAATAGGGAACTGCTATCTGCATGCTTGTTTCTCTTGTTCCAAGGCTTATTCCATGCTTCTGTTCAATTTCATTAGTTTTGACTGTTATGTCCACTGCAGCTTTTATTAGTCAAGGGTAATCTGGGTTCAGTGATCTGAACACTGGTTCCCTCATGACTTCACTGTGGCACCGAACAGTCTCAATGTGATGACAAGGTTGCTAATGATGCTTTTCCGCCCCCAGAAAAGAGTTGTGTTGTCTGTGAATTTCCCCTCAGGCCAAATTAATGGCTTTGTTGTTCACGTAGAAAGCCCAAAGTTATTTGGCATAAGATTATTGGAAATGATGCCTCTGTGCATAACCTCCAAGATGCCTTGAGGAAAGGAAAGCAGGGCTGGCTCTGCTAGTGAACCTATTGGGCCCAGATGCTTGGGTTGCAAGGCCTAGGGCAAAGTGCCGGACAATCAACTCTGGTGCCAAAGGGGAACCTTGAAGGGTTTAAGCAGCTCATTGCTTCAGGGGTCACTTGGCTGTGCTCCATGATGTCATCTTTTGCTCACTTGGGGCCTACCTTACCTGTAGAAAGGCTGCAGAGGAATGAGTGAGCTAGGAGCCTGGCTTGGGCAGTTGGAGGACTCTGACACCAGTATTAAGTGAACCAACACAAGAAGGGTGAGTGCTCAGTTGAAGTCTCATACTGTCTATGGCTGTGTTCACAACTACATTTTAATCCATCTTCAGTCCACTTTCAGAGTGGAAGAATACAGCAGCAAAGTGATTTGTCATTTTCCTTCCATGTTATCTAACTCAAAAGTGGATTTTCTGAGTTTGGTAAAACCAGAAACAAATGACTTGTCTCTTTGCTAATGTGTTATCTCACTCTGAAAGTGGACTGTAGCTGGATTAAAATGTAGGTGTGAACACAGCATATATTAGCTTTGAGTTCCTGGTGCCTGTCCTCTACCTCCTGGACATATGGGAAACTGCTAGCACCACCTCTTCATCTGGACAAGGCTGCCATGCCTTCTGCAGGTCCATCAGCTGCAATCTATCTTGAGAGAGTGTTGGGGTGTTGGGGGCAGCAGGAGTGGATGGGCAAGTGTTGGTGAAACCTGGGCCACTGGCATGCCTGTATGGCTAGGAAATCTGAGGGAGTCTTTTAGATCTTGTTCCCCTGAGGATCAGTGGGAAAGGGAGGTCTGTGAGGTTGCAGCACTCATTGTTCACATACAGCAGAGTTCTTCCAACCACCCAGCTGTGGTTCCCTCACCCAGTCTTGGGTCACATACACATTGAGCCCAGGATGTCCCATCTCCTAGCTCCTTCTCTGTGCTTAGAGTGCCTGATGATCCCAAGGTCTTGTCTCTGGAGAAAAGCAGATGATTGCAAAAGTTGGAGCTGCAATCAGCAAATAAGGTTTTAATCTCAAATGGGACTTCACCTTGTTTGCTGGTTTCAGTTTACCAATTGTCTTTTTCTCTTCTCCTCAGGCAACTTATCAATCACCTGAAGTTATCTGTTCTTCGAGAGAGCAGGTAACTTCAAACAGTCAATGCTTTTCCAAAGAGATTTTCTGGATTCTCTTCTCCTAACACACAGGCCTTGTCTGCTTCTTCATTCTGGTCTTTCTGGTTAGGCCATAACCTACAGATGTCCATGTGATGTCAACCAGAGGAAGCATTTGACAGGAGTGCCTGTTATCAGCTTCGGCTGATACGCCAGCTGCGCCCTTTTCTGGAAGTAAGGGATCTCGAGACTGTTGTGCACGCGCTGGTAACCTCACGCCTTGACTTCTGTAATGCACTCTACATGGGGCTACCCCTGTGCTTGACTCGGAAATTACAGCTGGTTCAAAACATGGCAGCCAGGCTTGTCTCAGGAACATCTAGGAGGGACCACATCACTCCCGTTTTGAGGTCCCTCCACTGGCTGCCTATCAGCTTCCGGGCCCAGTACAAGGTGTTGGTTATCACCTTTAAAGCCCTAAATGGCTTGGGTCCAAGCTATCTCAGGGACCGCCTCCTCCCGTACAATCCTCCCCACACTCTCCGGTCCTCTGGGAGGAACTTACTGCAGCCTCTAAAATCTAGGCTTGCGGCGACCTCCCAGAGGGCGTTCTCTGCTGTCGCCCCCAAACTCTGGAACGACCTGTCGGATGAGATCCGTCAGATAACATCATTAGACAGCTTTAAAAAGGCGGTCAAGACGGATCTCTTCCGGCAGGCCTTTCCAGATTAACCATCCCGGCCCAGATTCCCTGATTCCTCCCGTGGCCCCATCTTAGTGATGGTTGAGGATCAACAGAGGGACATCAGGGTTTTTAGTTTTTAAATTATTGTTTTACGCATTGATATTGTGTTTTAATATGTTATATTGTTTAATACTGTCTTAAGGGGGGGAGGGATAAGGTGTTTTTAATTGTTATATTTTATATTTTACTGTTGTTAACCGCCCGGATTGGTTTGCCATAGGGCGGTATACAAATAAATATTATTATTATTATTATTATTATGATGATGATGATGATGATGGTCAGATAATTTTTACTCTTTCTCACCACTTCCCATCCCATTCCTTCATTACTTCTTAACCTGTTGATGCAGGGAAGTTAGGGAGGTGATGATCAGTTCTGTATTAAACTGAAGCCATTGCTGCTAACTGGACTAGACTACAGAGTTGAGAAAGAATAGACCCTTGCGCAGTACAGCACCTAGTGCTGCATCCACACGGCATGCCTTAATTGAGTTTAACGAAACCGAAATAACTGAACCGGAATGAAACTGTCTCCACCGACTTTCAACTTGATCTGTGTCAAGGGCATCCCACCAACAACCTTATCTCGGATTCAATCTTCGGAGGCCCCACGGCAAGTCCTCCCTGCCCATTGCCAGTCAGGATTGTGCCCACCCCATTGCTGTTCCCTCCCAGGATCAGACCCTCTCACTTAGTTCAATGTAACAGAGATCAGACCTCTCCCTCATGGCTGTGCAGCTCTCCACCTCCTTTCCTCTGCACCACCTTTCCCTCCCCCTTTTCTTCCAGCTTTGTGCTCTTCCCTCATCACCCCCATCGAAGAAGTCTGGATCCCCCTTTCCCACCCATGCTTCCCTGGCGCCGAGAGGCTGGGCTGGAGGGGACCGAGGGGCTTTTTTCATTGCTCAGGGCACACAGCAGCAGCAGCAGCAGCAGCAAATAAAGCCCCATTCCTTTAAACATTAATACAGAATCTCAGCTGCTTCGCCTCCTTTCACTTTCAAAGGTCTGAACTTCTGAAATTGCGCAAATTCGCAACATTGTTAATCGGGAGTGAAGGGGCTTTCTTGCTACACTGTAGCGCTCCTGTGTGAGGGGGGGGGAAGTAGCAAAAGTGTCTGATTTTATAGCTGTCATGAAAGCCTGCCTGTGTGTGTGTGTACGGGCTCGCTCCCTCCCCAGGAGGGGAAGACTAGCTAGGCTTTCTCCGGCCGGGCTCCCTCAGCCAAATTCTTTTTGCCCGCCCCAGGGGAATCCAAAATGCTGATAGCCTCCTCCTGCCCAATCCCCTCCTCTCCATCTCTCCCCCCCCCCAACTCTCCGTACGCACTCCGGAGCTGTAGCGCTGCTGTGTGAAGTTCAGGCTTGCAAGAGAAGAAGCGATCCAAAAAAAGTTTTTGCTTCAGATCAGGCAGGGAAACACCCCCCCCCCCCCGCCAATGACGTGCCCAGCATACGGACAGCCATTGGATACAGTGCGATTGGGGGAGGGACACCTTGAACATGGAATCTCATCCCTTAACACGGTACTGTCCACACAGTTAAAAAGGAAACACATATCGATGCACAATTCAGAGTGAGACCTGTTGAAATCAGGATTTATTTCAAAACGTTTTAACGTGGTTTAACACGGAAATAGTGTGTTAAGCTGAACTGCCGTCTGAACTGGGAGAACTCAAAACGTTTTGAATTCGAGATAACGATGCCGTGCGGATGCAGCCCTAGTGTGATTGGTTCTCATTCCAACCAACTAGAAACAGACATTCCCTCCAGGATTTGTGAGAACCAAGCCATAGCATTAGTTATTAAATTATTGGCTTTATTTCAAAAGACTCTGCAGTTTTGTTGTTGTTGTTGTTGGGTACCATCGAGTCATGGCTGACTCCTGGTTGACTACATCCCCTGTGGATGCCTCTATACAGTTTTCTTGGCAGAGATAGAGAAGTGTTTGCTTTTGTCTGCTTCCAGAGAAAGGCTGGGGATTGAACCTGCAACCCTCTTCTTGCATTACCACTGAGCTACAGCCCTTCCTACTTCACAAAGTACAGGAGAGGAGATTAAAACATTAAAAATATTCTTTTGTATTGGTTTTATCTTTGAAGTTTTAATACCTAAGAGGAACATGCACAATAATGACAACAGAGGGGGGGGGGGAATTTGTGAAATGATTCTCCTTCCTAGGAGCAGCTACAGTGAACAGTTGTTCTGTTGAAAGCCTTTTCTTCTGGAACTGGAATATCTTTGATCTTTAAAAGACATTTTTCCAGGGATTTAAAAATGATTAATTTGTTTATCTGAATTGAAAATAGTAACGCCATCTTGAATGCTGGATACTTATTTTATTTTTATTTGGGTAGGGTAAATGGGGAGGCCCTAAAATGCCTTGGAGGCTGTGGTCACAGCTACGGTTTAATCCAGCTTCAGTCCAGTTTGAGAGTGAAATAACACATCAGCAAAGTAATTTTCTTTCCCCATAATCTACCCCAAAGGTGAATGTTCTGAGTTATTTAACACTGAAAGAAAACAGCTTGTCACTTTGCTGTTGTATTCTCTCACACTGAAAGTGGACTGAAGCTGGATTAAAGCTTAAGTGTGACCACAGCCCTCGTCACCCTGCTGCAGCCACCTGGTGGAAGGGCTGCCTGGATGCAGTTGAGGAATCCATCCTTGCTGGTCTGCTGTGGGGCAGATGGAGAAGCCTACAGTGCCATCCTGTCTTCCTCCTGCAGCCTGCTGGCGAAATGCTTACGTGTAACATGGACTTAATTCTGGATTATATCCCAGATTAGGGGACCTGCCACCTGAATACTGGTGCAAACTATGGCAGGCACCAGAAAGGGCCATTGCGAGAGCCTGGGCCTGCTGGTGCCGCAGCAGTTCCTCTCAGCTAACCCTGAGGGGCTGCTACTTGTAGAAGCTGCTACTGAACAGGATTGAGACTTCAGCTCATACTGCAACACCTGTCAAGCAGTCAGTTCTTCTCCAGGGATGAACTACAAAAATTGTGACAAACCTCTTAATCAGTAATACTAAACTGAAAGTGTGAATTAGACTGTTCTGAACTTTCCTCGACAGTCATTTGTAATTTTTATCAACCGTGCTATCAGCTGGAGGGTAAAAAAGGAACAGATTATATACCAGCATCAAATTGATGCAGTTGGTGGAGACTCGTCCATTTTCTAATGTATAATGTTTCCATTGGTAATAACATGGAAATTGATGTACTCTCTCATTTCACATCAGATTTTTACTGTATTGCAGTGGAGTATATTTTGTATTTTTCTACTTCAGTATGTTTACCTACCACGGTTGTGCATATAAATATGCTGGAGACTTATGTCATCAGTGGGCTGTGTTGTTTTATGTTTCTCTGCAAAGAGTTTTCAATCCAGTCTTCGAAGTATAAACTTACAGAGTTCACGTCACTGAACTCTGTAGGCCTACTTTAGGTCTGTGTAGTAAACTGTAAAATGCAGTATAGATAGCCTTGAAAGTGGGAGAAATATTTGGAATGCGGAGTTGGAAAAAATTATTGGAGCAGCATTAATGCTAGACAATCTCCTATTGAATATTTGGTTGGCTTCCTGTGAACTTTGTGTTTTGCAGTTCCAGTCATTCCTTCAAAGGGACCCAGGGTGCGGCTCTTATTAGTCACAAGAAACAGCACCTGATATACTGACAGGCAAATGGCATAAGAAATCACACAGCCTGTTTGTACTTACTCTGAGTGCTTTCCAGCCAAACTTGGGGAGGCCCATCTGCACGCCAGTGCTACCACTGTCCAAGAGCTTGGTAAGCCTACCCTGGTTTTCATTAGCTGTGGATAACTAAAACGTTATCCACAGCTTGATCAAGAGCAGCCAGTGAACTCCTAGTCAGCAGTATTTGCACCTTTTTCCAAGTTCACTGCTGTAAGTAGGCAGTGGCATGGCTGTGGCTGTGCAGTGACATGCCACATGTCCAGTTGCATGCCATGTGATCACCATGATAGTGTCCAGGCATGTGCTGGATGTTGTGACACCATTGCCAAGGTGATCTGCCCTGCCTGGGCCTGGCCTTCCACACTTCAAGTGATGGTGGTCTGGTTTGGGACTGCACTGCCGCTTGAAGTGTGGATGGCTTCCACATTCTAGAGTATGCAAGGAAAAGTCAGTGTAACAACAATGTGTTGCAATGGATAAGAAAGGGAATCATAAAGAAAGACATGGAGGACCTAATATTTGCTTCACAACCCAAGCGCTGCATACTCAGAGTAGTAAATGCTCGTGGTGCAAAGGAACTATAAGTATCAGATATGGCTGTACAAAAATTGCATGAACAGGCTACGGAGAAGGGCGTGACAAAGTAGCAGCTGTTATCTACCAGGGCATCAGTGAAATGTACATTCTCCTTACAAGCACGAACTGATGGAATCACAAAATAGAGAAAGCTGTTCAAAAGGAAGATGGCAAGATTTGTGAGACTTCTGAATTTGGACTGATAAGCTACCAGCACATAACTGTGGTAGAAAAGAAAGCAGGGGACACAAAATTAAATGATAAAGAATTGGTAAAGGTGTACAAATGCAGAGACATACAAGTTGAAATAGAGCGACTCTGGTAAAAGAAAAGAAGAGTTGTGCCTGTAGTAATTGATGCCCTGCAGGTCTGTAGCCATCTCCATATAAACAGGCCTGCATCACAAATTTGGGGGGTAAATGGGTAATATGTTGCATCTGATCTTGCCCGTAAGGCACTGGAGTTAATTACATTGGTAGAGTCAATTTTTTTGGGGGGGGATGTTCATCCAAAATTGGGGAGGGCTGCTCCCCGCTCGCCCCCCCCCCCCAGCTGTGGGTCTGGTGCCCTGGGTGTCATACCAAAAGATTTAGAAAAACTGCTTCAGCATGCTAGGAGTCAAGCAATCTTCTTTTCACTGATTGCAAAAGGTATCGTGACCCCAAGTTACACAACTTTGAAGAAGATCTAGTAGACTGTGTCTGACCACCATCATCATATTTTGTAGCAAATCTAGTGTTGATTCTGCACTGGTTGGTATAGTGGGCCGGTAAGCATACTAGGAGACTCCTTTCTGCACACTGGTTTAGTCTAAGGGAGACTCCATGTGGAAGGAAGCCTCCTAGTATGCTTACTGGTCCAGTAATAGTGGGGGGAAGGATCTTAGCATCTTTTTGCACAAGCCTTGCAAAGTAATCCAGGCTGCTTACTGGATCATTCCAAATGCACCCAGCAGCCAATGCAGCTCACACGCAGGTGACTCCGCCCTCCCAGGAATGATCCAGCTGTAGACAACTAAAAAATGGTCCACAGGCTGACTGGCAGTGGCTGGAGCACTCACTCCTCAGGTGGTTGTTCCACACCCTCTCCTGGGTCAATGCTGTGCAGAGAGTGGCTAAGGGCCACATGAATGTGGCTGCATAGTTGTTTGCAGCTGCAGCATTGTCATGGCATTGTCTGATTGTGCATCAGATGCTGATTCAGACTTCTCCATGGCAATCTGGCCAACCGTTTGCACTGCATGTGCTGCTGACCAGGTAAAGGGCTAGTTCAACTTGTGCAGTGCAAATGGTCACTGCGCTTCAACCTTGCCAGCCTGGTATGATATTATTATACCATATCAGTCAGATAAGTGTAAAAAGTCTCTTATTTTCTGACAGAATCTGGATGTGGATGCTTTTAAGCTGTGTGCTTGTTGTTGATCTAGTATGTATGGCTTTCCAACAGTGAGAGAAGTTGACCAATGCCTTGCCAGAATTCTGGTTCAAAGCCCAGAAAACCAGGTTCCGCTTGTTCATTTGGTGAATTGCTTTGTTAGAGAATCAGTTTGATAGATGTGAAAGTGGCAGGATAATCATTGTATTGTGCATGTTATTACTGTGTCTGGCCTTCTGTACTTGTCTCTTTCAATTTTTTTCAAGAAGCTGGCAATGATCAGTAGATTTTGCTGTCCTCTGAAATACATGTGTTCTATTCCCAAAGTATGTTAACTGGAAAGATGCCAATGAAATACAAACTGCTATGTGAATGTGCAACAGGCATTTCCCGAAACAATATTCCCTTCTGGCAAGGTACAGATGCTGTCATAGCTAGGCACAGAAAGTACCTGCTTGATTTTCATTGCTCTTCATTTCCTCTTAATATAGTATACATTCTTAAACTAAAATGAATTGCCAAGAAGCATTTTAAATAAACCAGGAATGTTTTAGTGAAGTGCTCTCTTCCTTAAATATACTCTTACTTTTGATTAAACATGGCACTTGAAACAGGAACATAAAGACATAAAGGAACATAAAAACATAAGGGACGCCCTGCTGGATCAGGGCACAGCCTTAGTCCACACCATGGCCCACCAATTGCTTCTTGGAATCTCAAGGAGAAGACAAAGGGTGTTTTTCCACTGTCACTAGAAGTACCCATTAAGTACCCATTAATGGGTACAAAAATGCCATTACGTACCCATTAATGGATATTTAATGGGTACTTCTAGTGACAGTGGAAAAACACCCAAAGACAAAACCTTCACCTGGTCTCAGGTCATCAAAGAGAGTTCCATCTCACCCAAGACAGCAAGATCTCCTGATTTACATCAAGGCTGCATCCATGTGGACAATTCTGACCACACCTCAGGTGCTCCGGGGATTTGTAGGCCCATGCATCTGCCTGAAGCCTGTCAACAGGTACCCCCACATGCTCGGAATCAGTCCTTGGAGTTGCCATTACTGTAAGCTAGAAGAAATAATTCCAAGTGTGGATGGTGGCCTAATTCACATTCTCTGCCACTGTGTAGATTGACAGAGAAGGAAAGAGGTCAGTTGATGAGATTTCTGCTCACCTTGGTTTACTGGTAGCCTTGCAGGTTTCCATTTGACCTACAGAAAGGGATGCCAAAATCAAGAATAGTCTTGTGGAAATGGATTATAAACATGACACATTGGCCCAACTAATCCAGCTGCCATCCACAGCACGAGCAGCAGCCAGTCAGATGCTTATGAGGAGTCTACAAGAAGAAGATGAGAGCATAAGCTTTGTCTTTGCTCATAGTATCCTGGCTTTCACCTAGGATGCCTTTTTAATATTTATATATAAATAAATTAGTAGATGTCTATTCCAGCTCAGACATATATGTAGCCCAGAAGTTTATGAGACAAACTGTTGCTATGGACACCAGTACTTCAATAACCCTGCTTTTCTTTCTTATCTTTTAAAACTGAGGACTTTGTTCTGCTACAAACACTGCAATAACCAGTACAAACATCCTGGACAAAGAAAGTGAGTGAATACTATTCAAGTGGTCTGGCGTCTTGTCATATAGGCATCTCTCAGTAGATTGTCTTTAATGAGAACCTGCCCTTTTTGGCTCCCTGTGGGCGATTATGTCAGTGTCATTTCTTTTGCTGGCTTTAACTAGATTGCATTGAGTCCTAGGAACTCAAGAGTTTAAATTTGTACTTAATTGCATTTACTGTCCCCGTGGAACCTTTTTTTTAAAGGGCCCCTTCAAATCTGGGTCTAGTATAGACTGAGTAGTTATTACTGACCCATCTCTCCCAGTCTGTCTTTCTCTCTGAAAGGTAAGATCCGCATGGGGCTCTTAAACTGTGTGAGCAGGATTTTAGACACAGGGTGACCACCTGTCACCACACACTCAAAGAATAGGCCATCTTTTGGCACATGGTGGCCATACATCATGAGACACATCCCCCCGCCCCCAGGGCAAGAAAATACTCTGCAGAATGGCCAAACATGCTTTGCAAATATGGTACAATTCAATGTCATTGCTGGCTCCACTGTGCAGAAAGACAGAGGTGGCAGTTGTGTCTGATGGCCTTCTTTAGAGTCTGACAATATTTTGCTGTGTTCTGAAATGGCCAATATCCAAAGCTATTTCCAGCTTGGTAACAAATCTCTGGCGTGCTTTTCTTCTCCAACTTGCTCCTGGGCCAGAGACAGCGCTCCAGCTGAGGAGTCGGCTCTTTCCCATGTGCCAACCAATATGTGCAGAAGTTGCCTAAGTAACATTAAAAACTTTTCAGTTTTTATCAAGGGAGAACTGGAGTTTTTCTATGTGTATAAATAAGTACAATAAACACATGTGCTCTCTCAATAGGGTACCTATTAGCTTTTTTCTCTTGCTTCTTGGTTTAGCTTTATTTCTCCCCAAAGGGTTCTTGTTTTTCTCCCTTTTATTCAGATTCCATTAAGCGTTTATATTTTCAACTCTCATACTCATGTTTCCTTTAAGATGTTCCATGAGTTCAAAAATAGCATCATTATGTGTCTGTTGACATTTTCTTTATCCCTCATATTTCCTTCCTTTCTTCCATCTTTCCTTCCATTCTTTCTCTGAAAGCGAAAGTGATTATTGGTACGCGTCATTGGCAAGGAAAATTAGATCGCCTGGGAAAACATGAAGCTTACTTCTCCCTATCTAATTATTTCAGAGAAGCAGGATGGGAATTTCAGGTCAACTGTGTGTGTGTTTGTGTTTCTGTGTGTTCTCTCTCTCTCTCTGTATGTATGTAATTTTTTTTTTAATGAAAGCTCATAGAACCACTTTATTTATGTGCATGTTTGGAGCCTGTGCGCACAGTGTTTCTCTACACATGTATATTTTCTCTTTCTCTCACACACACTTTGAAGCACATTACTTGTTTACTTATATTTCTATTCATGTGTAAACTCCTATTTGCTAGTGAATATGGATGATGTTTGTCACAAGAAACAAAGGAAGGAAATAAGAAAGTGAGTGAGAAACAAAGGCTGCCTCCAGATGGTGTGAGAGGCGATATTCTGGGTCAAGTCGGAGCCTGCCCCATTGTGGAACTTTCACATGCAATGCTACAGTGCTGTAAATAGAGATATCGTGGATTTTGCTCCATATCTCTTGACTATGTTGGGGTTGTCATGGACACATGCGGCAATCCCAGTATTGTGCTACAATATTCCCAGGTTTTAGGCTATGGTCACACCTTTACTTTAAACTTTCCAGTCCACAAATAAAATGGATAGAAATGATATGAGCAGTCAGGCCTTCAGATGGACTGAAGAAGGTTTAAAGTGAAGGTGTGACCATCATCTTAGAGGTTGTCTGAATACAGCCAAAGAAAGAAATGAAAGAAAGGAGCTGCAGCATCCAGATGTCTGTTAGTTATTTCACTATGTTTGGATATTCTAGAATAAAGCAGGGAGGAGTAATTGATGCTTATCTGTAGCAAAGAGGATTGTTCTGCTAAATCGATCACTTCCTTCAGTTAGGCCACACATTCTAAAATGATCATCCATCTTAGGGAAGGACAGGAAGTCAGGGCATTTCTGGTATAGGTAATCAAAATGGGTGCTTATCACCAGGACACAAGTAGACCTGTTTTTTCAGATCACGCCTGCTATGACACACTGCTTGTAAAAGTAAGCTGTCTGCAGTGCGGACAGGGGTGGCAAGTATCAGGGTAGCAGCAGTGGCAGTGGTGGCACTAGAATGTCAGTGGTGGGATTGGGGGTACTGGGATGATATCAGGGTGGGAGTGGGGGGTGTACCTGGATGTCAGCAGAGGCGGGGGGTACCGAGGTGTTATTGTCATCATTTCTGGGGACAGGGGAGGTGTACTGAGATGCCAGTGTTATTGGTGGCAGTGGCAGGTTGTCACCAGTGCCATCAGTGGGGGTACAGAAGCTGAACAGCAGCCCTTTGCCTGAAATAGACTCAGTGCTGGGATTAATCTGTTTCAATATAGTCCCACTTGGGGCTTGAAAGTCGTCAGAAAAAACTGAAATACACTTTGGCTTCTACTAGTCTCTGATGACTGAGGAGAACCCTTATTCTTCTTAAATATAAGGTCTAACCATGGTCTTATAGTCAGAATGGACAAACCATGCAGCCTGATAGCTACTGAAGAACTAACGTGGAAATCCATGACATACCACATTTTCATGACTTTTACTGTATGTTTCCACACCAGCTCTCTTCCATATCCTGAGAGAAGTTTGCACTCTCCATCCCATCCAGGGGACAGGAATGATGAACTTCCACAGGTGTGTCCTATCATTCACACTTGCAAATGCTAGTACATGCCAACCACGCACCAGATATTTACCTGGTATGGACACATAGGTTGAACACCGCCATCTTGGTGCATGATGTTGGTGTGCGTGCCGGGTAATGCCAGAACATCATGTGATGTGCCAGCACACTTCTGGGCTGCATCACATGTCCCTCCATGCACCATAGAGATGTGGATGGGGTGGCTGCTGGATGAAGTAAGTGCATGTGCGAAGCACAAGTTCGCGTGCACAAAGGACCATTTCTGAGCTCAAGTTCCTGAGCACAAAGGACCATTTCTGAGCAGGAAATGGCCCCTTCAAATGCAGGGGCTCTATCTGGGAGCATACTGTGCACAAACCATGGGGCAAAGTGCAGAAAGGCTCCTGATCTAATGGGGTTCATCATATTTTAAGCTGGTACCTTAACTGACATAAGCATTGCTGCTGATGGACTACATGGGCACCTCCAGGCAGTTTTCTTGGCAGAGTAATGCCATTTTTTTTTTTTTTTTGCAGGGGTGGAGGGAGGGAATGGATTCCTCAGTAGTATGCTGCATTGAGTAGTGAAGAAAAAGGCTCAGAGTGATTTACTCTTGGCCCTGTCCCCATGCAATTGAAAGTCTGCTGGAACTCTTCTTTTGCCTCTGAGCGGCCCCATTCCAGGCTTTACAAGGCACTTAGGGGAGCTTAGGAAAGTGAGACACCCGCGATAAAATACGTGCACTTTAAAGAAGAGTTCCAGCACTCTTTCGGCGATTCGCGGGTTTTGCTCGCTATATCTGCCTTGAGGACGCTCCGTGGCAAAAGGGGCGGGGATTGCTTGCCTGCACACACAGCCCAAAAGCCTTCACACATCTGAGAAATGCAGCAGGTTCGCTTCCTTTCCTTTGTAAAAAGAGCCAGAATTGCTCAGAATTGCAACATTGTTATCAGTGATCTGTGAAAGCCTTAAAAGAGAATGAGCGAAGGATCGCGCTGCCGATGCCTGCAGCCGCTGACTTTGCCGGGGCAGAAAGCCTTTTCTAACAGAGAACTGAGTGAAAGTAAGTGCTGAAAGTGAATGAATGAGCGATCATCTGCCTTTGCTAGGGGCGGGAAGCCGTTTCAGGAGACGGAGATCTGGCTATTTTTCCTTTTAACAAGAGAGGGGGCGGGGGGGGGGAAGATGCGGGGAAAGGAAACAGGCTTCCTTGGGGACGGAAAGTCCGTTTAGATCGCGGCTACCATGGGGACGCTTATTCCGGAAGTGGAGTGGACTTTTAAAGTCAGCTATAACAGAGAGACGGCAGAGGAAGCCGAGAGGGGCTAATAAGTCTTTTGGGGACAGGGCCTCTTGTTCCGCATCAAGGGTAAATCACACAAGCTCTCGGTAGGAGTCAGTATTTACATCCTTACCAGATTTCATAAATTTTCATTTACTTTTTAAACATTCTGTCATGCTTTTAACCTTGTTCTTACATTATATTGTCAACCACTCCAGGACCACTTTGGTTGTTTGCACCACAATGATCCTAACCAACAAGGGGCAGAGACAGTGGCTTGGCATAATATGATTGTGCCACGCTAAGGCCATTCTGAATGAGAAGGTGGTATCTGATCCTCTAGGAATGGGGTGAGTCGGTCAAAGGTGAGGCCTGTTTTGAATAAATTCTGAGTGTCTAGAATACCTATCATTCCCTTATCTATCCAAAGGAGTAGGTCAGGAACAGAGTGATCCATCTCAAATCTCTAGAGTAGAACAAGGTCATCTGTATGGTGACAGTGAGTTCCATCCTAACCATCACACTGACCGCAGAGCTCACAGGAGCTTCAGAGCTGGTCACTATGAGTTTTGATGACCAGATTAGGCTCCACTAGTGATCTGGTAGACTTCAGTGTTGAAGCCTACTAGTGATACAGATCAAGAGTTTCCAGTTCTGAATTGCACTCTGTCCTGTGTGGATAGAAAGTACCAGCAGTGGATGGGATCTGTTGTTTTCTGTTACACTCAGAAAACGATTCTAATAGCAGAGAGCATGTTGAAGAACAGACTTGAAACATACACCTTCTTGTTTCATTCAACGTAACTTTACTTATCTATAACTTGTGAGTCTTTTAACTTGTTTACATCAGATATACATGTCTAGAGATGCTGGAGTCCATCTTTCTACTATCTGCTTGAAGAGAGAGAGAGCGCGCATGTGATATACTAACTGTTACAGCAGAGTTATCCAATCATTAGTTCTGTTACTGCAATAGTAATCTACACAGAAAATTAACCCGTTTTACACTGAAGTGATCAAGGCTGCCTCCAGACTTGCGGAATAAATCCACAGTTAAAGTAAAAAGCGCAGCTTGCCTGCTGTGAAGCAACGATGGGCCATCCAGACTCGAAGGGAAGCTCCGCAGCTTCCATCAAAAGCTGCAAGAGCTGAGTCGGTGCACGTGGTCACGTGGGCTGAGGCAGCCAATCAGATCTGAGCTGCCCTCCCGCCTCTTGTTCGCCTCTTAGCATTCTGCCTGGACTGGAAGGAAGATTTGAATTTTCATCATACTGCGCAGTGAGCATCCTCTTACCAGCATTAAGGTAAGTCCACAGTAGAGATCTAATAATGCACCACAACGACGATCCATGGATCGTTGCGTGTGATGCCCGGATCATGACTGCACATTCTGTGGCGCAGTGTCACCAAGTCTGGACGCAGCCGTATACTTGCAATAATATACTAATAGGGACTCCCATATTCCCCATTAATGCGCAAAAGGAAAGCCCTTAGTGGACGTACATCAGAAAGGCCCTTTGACAACCTGCTTAGCAGGGTGCAGCTATGAACGAGCACCATGGGCTCTCCGTGATTAGTTATTTATGAATCATAGATTTGTTGCCAAGGCAACAGCTGCTGGCTCCAACTAAAAGAAAAGAAAAGCTGTTGATTTTCTGCCAGAGACTTCAAGAAGGATTCAAAAAGTTCCCATAGCGCCTTCTTAACTGCAATTTTTCTTCAGGCAGCAGCCAGGTATTATAATGGGACAATAAAGAAGATACAACTGAAGAAACGCTCGCTTCTAACTTGCAAATGAGGTGTACCAAGCCTAAGCGCATTACACACAACATGAAATGCCCCCTGCTGTTGTCAAGGGGGAACTGCAGGCGACTTTGATTTCACAGTCGTTTTGTGTGTTCACTGTCCTGAAATAGTTTTAAAATCTATAAATAGCTTTGTGCCAGACATAGGCAAGCTGCAGCTGAAGATGATTAAATCAATATATCACTGCCCCGATGTAATCTGATTTAATTTCTGTGTGTTGGTACAAAATCATTTAGGCATTTTTCTTTGTTTTGGCACCGCAAAACAGTGAGTTTAAAGCCTGCAAAGGAAAACAAGAGAACATCTAGTTATGTGCATCAACATATTACCTTCCACCATCTGGGTTTAACGGTCATCCTATTGAATGATGTCAAAAGCAAGCAAAAAGGCTTTGTTCCTAGCCATGCCTCCAGATATCTCTTGAGGGGCAGGGATTCTGAGATTTAATGAGTGAGCCAAGTACATTTATGTGTTGCATTTATGCCACATAGGCTGCGTCCCCATGGCCATTTTAATCCAAATTTGATTCGAATTCGGGAAGGAGTGTCACAATGGACACTAATTTATCCGAATCCACTCTGAATTCGACACCCAGTGTCCCCATGCAATTCCTTATTCCCGGATTTTATGGCTATCCTGCCTAAATCTGGAGAAAAAAAAAGTCCTGATGAAAACAGGACTGAGTCCCTTTTTTGGAGTTGAGTTCACTCCTCCCCCCCTCCCGTACATGGGGACAATACGGGGCTATTTGGGGTGGGTTTTACAGATGTAAAGCTCCCCCCTCCCTTGCCATGCTCGTAAAAGCTCTATAGGGAATGAAAAAGGCAAGAAAGGAGAGAGAAGGGGCCTTTTATTTTTCTTTTATTTAAAGGGGGCTTTTAAAATATTTTTGCTGGAAAAATGCTTTTAAAAGATTTTTGCTGGGAACATGTATCTTCTGAAAAAGGCAGAAGCTTAGAAATGTTTGAATTGATACATTTGTAATAGCAAAAGGGAGAGATGTGAAAAATGAAAGTAATTCCGTTTGTGTTTGAAGTCTCCCTAAAGAAAGTATTTCCTTTTAAAAAGAAAGTATTTTCTTTCTAAAAAAAAGATTGGATGGGCTGTGACCTGATCTAGCAGGGCTCCTTTTATGTTCTCTTATGTTCTTACAAATGACTGTGTCGTCTAATACATTTGTGAGGTGTGCCTTCACATGTGCTTGTTTCTTAACTTCTAGAGCTTCTCTGGCAGCTGCCTAAGTTGGTATCTTTTGTGTGACAAGAGCCTCTGTGAACACTCAAGAGGATGCATCCATACAAGAGACACTGGGTATTTCTGGGGACCTGTGGGCAAATGTTCCCACCCTACAACAGGCCTGCAGGCAGCCGCCATGGCATAAAAACCACGTTTGGAGATACCCTCACACAGAATGCAAAAAAGCACCAAGGGTGGATTTCATTCTCCTTTACTGCATAGAGAGATGTTAGTGAGGGTGGCTTCTCAGGGGAGAGTTAAACTCAGTGCTGGACTGAAAATGACCAACTTCTAGGGCTGTTTCTGGTCCAGTGCCAAACTATGCTGGGCAGAAGTTTCAAATCTGCAGAACTTTCATTCTGCAGTTTAGGAAGCTGAAGTTGCCTGTAACAGAAAGGCCATGCCTCTGTCTTTGGGGTGGGACAACAAAACTCCCTCCCCTCAGATGGCTGAGTTGCCTGTTGTTTAGATGTTGCCAGAGGCAAGTATGGAAACAACTTCAAAGTTGTAGATTCTTTGTAGGGGCAATTCTGCACTGGCCTGTGTACTGGATACTAGGAGCGTCCTTTCCATATGCTGCTGCAGTCTAAGGGAGGCCCTAGAATTCTGGGCCCTGTTTGCACTCATACCATTCCAGTAAAGCAAAGATCAGGAACAGAGGGGATCATCTGTACTTCAAATGCTGGCATACTCCCCAACATGACCACCAACCTTTGAAGTATGGATGCCCTGGCCCAGCCTGGCCAGATTGCCACCACAATGGTCACAGCAATACCAACCTTGCACTGGGATGTTGCCATGGCAGTCATCTTATGGGACACAACTCTCCCATCATGCCGTGCCACTCATTTCTAGTACTTGCACCTGGAAGAGAGTGCAAATGTTGTGATTGAGAGCTCACCAGCTGCTCCCGGAGAAGCTAAGGACAAGTTTTTACATATCCACAGCTTCGAAAGATCGAGGCGGCTGGAGGGAGTTCCTAGACATGCTCAGACTGTGGTGGCCATGGCAGAACATGTGGACACACTGCCCCAGAGCAGCTGGAGCTGCTCCTTTGAGGCAAGTGTGAATAGATCCCTAGTCTTTACATGATAACAAATTCAAATGTTTTGGAGGCTTCCTTGCTCATTCTATCTCAGGAATCCCAGAATCCTTTCTGGAACAGGCTGGGGTCAGAAATTCTGAAAACTTTATACAACCAAGTTCAAAAGGAGACCTAGTCATGACTTACGCATAATGATATTCTTTGCTAAAGCGGAAATGCAGGGAAGATAAACCACCCCTGACTAATGCCACAGAAGGATTACTAGAGCCTAATAGATTGGGAAATTGCACATGACCCATCCATTCTCACGTAATAATTGCCTCAGCAGTGCTGACAAGGTTTCTCTCTTCCTGGGTTACAGTATCTGTCAAGCAGGTATTGGAAGTGTGAGTTAACAAGTGCTCCAGGCTTCACTGATTTAATGCACCTGGCTTTTAAAGTTTAATAGGAATGACGTATTGTTATGGGCAACTCAAAAGCTTTTTCTTTCCTCTACCTTCTGTGCTGTATCTTACTGAGACGGTATGTGAGCTAGTTTGGTCTAGTGGTTAGGGAGCCGGACTCTTATCTGGGAATACCGGGTTCGATTCCGCCTTCCCTCATGAAGCCAGCTGGGTGACCTTGGGCTAGTTACAGCTCTCTTCTGAGCTATCACGGCTCCACCTACCTCACAGGGTATTCTGTTGTGGGGAGAAGAATAGAAAGCCTTGTCAGCCACTTTGAGTCCCCTTAAATGGGTGAGAAAAGCAGGGTAGAAAAACCAACTCTTCTTCATTCTTCATTCTTCATTCTTCTCTTCCTTCTTTCTTTCTTCTTGTGTCTCTAACCCAGTGGTTCTCAACCTTCCTAATGCCACGGCCCCTTAATGCAACTCCTCATGTTGTGGAGATCCCCAACCATGGGGGAGAGGCAGCTGGGACAGGGGAGGGAGGGGCGGCAGGAGACTCGTTGCGACCCCTCTGAAAGGGTAGTTCGACCCCCAAAGGGGCCGTGACCCACAGGTTGAGAACCGCTGCTCTAACCACTCAACCTCCAATGTGAATTTTTAAAAGAAGAGTTGACTTTTCTACCCCACTTTTCTCACCCATTTAAGGGGACTCAAAGCGACTGACAAAGCTTTCTATTCTTCTCCCGACACCAGACACCCTGTGAGGTAGGTGGGACTCGGAGGAGAGCTGTGACTAGCCCAAGGTCACCCAGCTGGCTTCATGGGGGAGGGCAGAATCAAACCCGGTATTCTCAGATAAGAGTCTGGCTCCCTAACCACTAGATCAAACTGGCTCACAAAAATTTGTCAATCTTTTTTAAAAATATTTACTAAATTATAGGTCAGAATCTCTCCCCTCCATTTTTCTTTTTAGATTGGAAATATACTTGGAAGTCACTGCAATGGCTAGAGTATTGGATTAGGGTCCAGGGGCCCTTAGTGTATTCCATCATTCAGCCCTGGAAGCTCATTGGGTAATTTGGACCAGTCACTGCCTCTAAGATTTACCTACTTCATAGGGTTGTTGTGAGTATAAATAAAGAGATGTAGAATAAAGTTTTTCCCATGAGTGAGAGAAATTATGGAATGGAAATAAGTGAGGCCTGACCAATATCTCAAAACTCCCACTAGATCTAAATTGGCTTGTTGCATTTCTTTTCTAAGGTTCAAGTTTTGCTTGTTGAACATCTATCACTATTTTTTTTCAGTCTTTGGCAATGAAGGATATCAACATATCCTCACCTGGCAGCAGGGACCAAAAACCTAATAATACATAAAAGATATTAGCAAAAGCAGAACTCAAAAAGCAACAGCTAAAAAGATACCAAGTTGCTGTCCATATTTATTTATTGGCCTAAATATTAGTGTCTTCTAATGTGAGAATCACAAAATGCTATCTGGCTGTAGCTCAGTGGTAAAGCAACTGCCCAGACAACAGAGGGCTAAAGGCTAATCCCTGGTGTCTCCTTGAAGCAAGGTAATGACAAATTACTTCTGTATCTGTTCCCTAAAACTGCTTGGATGCATCTGTGCAGTCACAAGCAGTTCACCCCTGATTTGATGGCAGCAAAATGAGAATGTCAAATACACATGAATTTCTCATTGCTTTTTGTCCAGTTTGTTCACCCAGTATGGCCTGAGCAATGCCCTTGCATGTTGCCTGTTTGGAAGAAAGTCCCACACAGCTTACCAGAACACTTCAGGAATGTGGCAACATGAGCTTCACATGGAGCTATCCAAGGTGCTACCTGCTTAGATTCAAAAGACTTTGCCTGATCTTCAATGGAACATTCTTTATGGAAACTCTTTTGCCTTGCATTTACCTTGTAAGAACCAGAGACTTGGCTTGTATGTTGTCTTATGGACCTTGCTGAAACCAGACTAAGGACTTGGTAC
The DNA here is from genome assembly GCA_023333525.1 of Aspidoscelis tigris stejnegeri. Taxonomy (NCBI): domain Eukaryota; kingdom Metazoa; phylum Chordata; class Lepidosauria; order Squamata; family Teiidae; genus Aspidoscelis; species Aspidoscelis tigris. The sequence goes on from JALMGA010000003.1 coordinate 25,276,013, forward strand.
ACCCTGATCTCACGAGAGAGATCTTCCAGCCCCTTGATCATTCTGGTTGTTGTTTTCTGCATTTTCTCCAATTCCATCTTTTCTAAGGTGTGATGACTCAAACCATACACAGTATTCCAAAGGTGGGCTTGTCATAGGCACACTTATGCTTTCAGATTTATTTTCTATTTGTTTCCTAATTATCTCTGGCACTGAATTTTTTCATTGCTGCTATGCACTGGGATGGCACCTTTATTAAGCTGTCAACCAGAATCCCAAGGTCCATTTTCTGGTCCGTCACAGGAACCTCTGATCCCATCAATTTATAGGTGTTATTGGTCCCTCCCTTACTGGCATTGAAGTTTATTAGCATGCAGATGCTATCACTTCTAAACTGCTTTTGAGTCACCTTTTTACTGTCTGCAAATGCAGCTTTGTTTTTATTGACAATTACCAAAACGGCAATATAAACAGAGAGATTTTTAAATTACCTGAGGATCGCAGATAGAAGATGCTAGATGGAACTCAATTAGGCAAACTGAAATGGATTTTTAACAGGTTTCTACAGCAGCAATGTAATAGTGATTCCCTGCCACTGAAATATCTCTTATTTCTTAAAATAATGAAGACAGATTGGGTCACCAGACTGTCTAGGTTATATTCAGAGTAGACTGATGTGGCATGGCCACATTCAGTGTACTGTTTTCAATCAGCTGCTTTAAAAACACCCCTGCTCTAGGGATTAAGATGCAGATATTGCTATTTAAAAGTCCAAACATTTTAGACACACAGTAATTAATAATCCATAATCTCCACTCTGTACAAACGGCTAGATTTATTGTCCCCCAAGGACACCCATGCATCAGAAACAAGGAAGATTTGTGGCAGCTTGGTGCTTTTAAAAACTTAATAAAGAATGTTGTATTCAATACAAATGTTAGGGAGTGGAAGTGGTTGAATAGTGTTGGTTTGCAAGGCCATCCTAGGAGCATATTGGGCAAGCAGAAAAAATCATGCAGGTTTCAGAATACTGAGGTTAAACAGAAGTGTTCTCAGGTAGAAGTAGGCAGCCAGCCCATACAATTGATTTCACATGTCTTGTGGGGTACAGAATTGTTATACTGAAGACCTTAAGTGCTTGGTTTTTGCTGTTGATTAGACAATGAAGTATTTGCATCATCTATGTATCATGGGGTTTATCAGTTTTACCTAAAGTAGTCTCCTTTTGGGAATGACAAAGGCCTGTTTTTTCTCAACACACCTTTAGAGGTTTTAAATTGAGATCTTTAAGAACCTCATGAAAAGGGCACTAGAAACAAATGTCATTATCATTATTGGGACAAGGGACAGGGTTGGATTAAAGGATCCCTTGGAATTCCTTCTATCCCCACAATTCTGCAACTATAACATTTTTAAAAAGTGGGAAAATATACCTTGAAATTTAATTATTTTACTAGATGAAGCCCAGCCTGGCAGCTCTCCATGGATTGATTGATTTCCCTTTCTGTCCTCTCAGGTCTCTGAGTGAGTGACAGTCTACTAAAGCATATTTTAAGAAATGTGACAGTTTAAAAATTACAAAACAACACATGGAAGGGGAGGATAAACTGCCTGTTCAACCAAAGACTTGGGTAAAGGGGCACACATTCACCACCACCTAAAGTTCTGTGTGGAATTAGAAAGATTCCCATGATGTGCCTCAGGCCATAATTCCACATTAAACTGGAGGCTCTCATTGCTGGTTGTATGGGAAGTTATCATGATCACTGCTGAGAACGAGGCCTCCTTGTCTCCATTTGCAAGCTAGAAGGTGTCATTTTCAATGGTGAACACTGTGTCTCCATTGAGGGCAGCGAAACTGCACCCTCAGAAAATCGAACTATGGACAACGATTATACTAGGTGTTGCAATCCCTGTGAAACACTTGTGGCCACTAAAGATGGAAACATGACAGTCGCTTTGACCGGAAAGTGGGGAAGTAGGTTCAGTCCAGAATGGAGGAAAGAGTAATGCATATTTTCCCCTATTCTCTTTTGGGACTGATAAAAGCAAATCTCTCCAATAACTTCAGAAATGAGCAAATCCGGGTATATGTTGCATTCCTGGAAATACTCAAAACATGGACAACTTGGCAAACAGCAATATATTTAGTATGGGAACATTATTTTCTATTTCAGGTACAAAATAATTCATATAGCTCTGTGGGAAGTGGGAGTGTATGCTATTCCACCTCATCAGGCATGAAAATGGCAGGATGTGGAGAATCTGGTTTCTATCATTTCTCAGCTGCTGCTTTTCCCACTGGCCTTGAACTGCAATTGTCTTAACCTGAAATAAGATAAAAACTAAAACACTAAAATTAACGGCAGGATGGAATGAAATATACATGTGTATATTTCTACAGCTGACTAAGATCTAAGGCTACATCTACACACATTTAAAGGTGGGGTTCAAAAAGCAGCTTAGAAGTGGTAGCATCGACATGCTACTTCCTCTAATCTACAACAAAGGACAGAAAATGCATTTCCAAAGTGCATTCTCTTCAATACAGATAAGAGGTGGGATGGGAACACTTGGGTCCACATGCCACTACTTTTTGAGCTCCCCACTTTTTAAATGTGTATGGATGCAGCCTTGTTGTTCCTACATTCCTATTCCCACTTCTCCATAGATACTCACCGATTGCCATGGCTTTCTAAAATGTCTCTAAGCCTATCTAATCTCAAAGGGTTGCTATAAGAATAAAACATAGGAGAGGAAAACTGTGTGGATTGCTTTGAGTCTTTCAGGCAGGGAAAGCAAGGCTTGAAAACTTTCCTTTTCTAATCTCTGATGTTTGCGGGGCCAAAATGTCAGAGGTTTTTGCAGCTGCAAAGAGGAAGGGAGTGTTGCATATTAGCTTCTTCTCTGACCTCAGAGAGGGCAAGCCAACAGATCAAGGTCTCTGGGCTGTTGTCTCAGGGGGCAGAGCATTGCAGGTAAAATTATGTGCACAGTTTAGTGACTGGCAGAAAATGGGTTTCCAAGCAGTGCTGATTCAAATGTCTCCATCAGTATTTTCCATATTTTCCCTTCAGCTTGGCAACATTTTCTTTAAGGTAGACAATGACATAAGCGCAATACAATACTTAGGCAATAATTTTATGTGACAGTACATGCCAATAACTGAAAATTAGGGCGCTGTCTTCTGCACAGATTTCCTTAATAAGTTGCCATGGGAATGTCCCGATGCAATCTTGCGGCCTTTAGCATTTCCATGGAAACTAGAACCATGGTGCCACCGAGTGGACTGTGATGTCTTTACAAGATCTTCCAATTATTATCGTTTGTGCTCCCAAATGGCACAGACACAGAGAGAGGAGAATAATCCACTAGTTTACATTTCTATGCAAGAGTCCACATTTTCCTTTATTACTTAAGCCAGACGTTCCTGAATAAGAAAATGGTATTGTGTTCTATACATTTAATATATACAAACAGAGCTGCTGCTCTTTATTCATGCTAAAATTGATGGCCGTAGGAAGTATATTAGGAGGGAGTTGCAGTTGCCATCTAATTGATTTTTGCATTATTTATATGTTTAATTTAAACAGATCTTTTGATAAGGTCCTAGACTATCTTACAAAGAACATTACAAAATAAACAGTTTTTTTAAAAGAGCATGTTAAACACAAATATTAAAATGCTGTGATGGGAAAAAAGCACTGTAAAAACAACTAGGGAAATAAACTATTTATTTAGAGGGTTAAAAGACCCAGAAAAGGGCAAAGTCTTTGCCTGCTGCCAGAGCACAATTGAAGTTGACATCTGCTAATTGTTTCTGGGGAGCGCATTTGCCAGTTGAAATGCCACCTCCAATTATGTCCTGTAGCTTTATGCCACTCTTCAGGAGGTGAGGAGTGCTAAATTAGAATCTGTTGTGAATCTCTTAGGTAGTTTCCATGCTACACAAATTGGCATGTGACGTGGGGGCTATTCCTGGTCTGGATTGTTCAGTCTGGGCCAAGAACTGAATATAGTGAGAAAGGGCCTCCTGCATTCCTGTGGTCCCATCCTGTCCTTCTTCAGAGGCCAGGGAATGAAAGTTCCCCAGCCTCTGAATTTGCAGACTGGGGTGGGGGGTGGGGGGGAGATTGACATCACACCATAAAGAGCCTACTTCTGCAAATGCTCTCCATGTTCCAGGGCTGCCAGGTGGTGCTTTTCAGTGGTGTGCCATAGCTTTCTGCTGGATTATTCTGGAGCCACTGATCCAGAATAAATGTAGGTAAGTGCTGAAAGGGCCTAATTTTCTTAGGAAAGAGGTCTGATGAACCAAGACCAATAATGGTGAGCAGAGAAGATGTGGTGGGCTTCATTGACCAACATCAACAACTCACTGGTGGTTGATGACATACACCTAAGAGTTACTAAGGGATTTTTAAAAAAATAGGTGGTACCTAACACCAGTGCTGGATAGGATGTACTGTAATGACACCCCTACATATTTCCATATGGTGTGGGAATGCAGGCCCATGCAGATATTTAGAAGGTCAGTGCCACAAGAAATATTAACAATAATTGGGGCACTCCGCTCTTTAGATCCAAGATCTATCTTTTGCAAAATCTTAATATAAATCGAATTTCAACTTACCTTAAAATTCTCTTGTACTTCATGATTCATGCAACAAACATAATAATAGCTAAACAATAGAAGCAAGCACAAGCACTGAATATAAGAGAATGGTATGCACGACTTTGGGGTATTCATATGAATGAGTTTGTGACTATTTAAAAAAATAAGATGTTGGAAGAAGGACAACAAGAGGCATGGAAGAAAATTTGGATTCCTTTTATCAGGGCTGTGCAAAATAATAACATCAACTTACCTGATGAAGCTTGTTTCTTGAGAACTGTAAACTAAAATTGGACCCTAACAAACATATCCATGTCCATGGAAAAAGGGGGAGGGTGAACTTAATATTGCAAATGTATAAGCTCTCCAATTGTATGGACTTATTAAAATAATAATAATAATAATAAAAATGAAAAAAAGGGATTTCAAAAATAAAAATGTGGGCTTTTAACCCAAAACACACAACTTGTCACTAAGCGTGAGTTCCATAGCAGAAGACTGGAAGGTGACCAATGTTCAAATTTTTAAAAAGATCTCCATGAGGCTTCTTGGCAAGTTATAGCTATGTCAGCTTAATTATAGTAAGGAAGAATGTGAGAAGTATTACTAAGGGTAAGACTACCAAACACATAGAAGCGTTGGCTTACTAAAGGTTAGCTAATACCCTATCTCGAATTTTTGAGCACACCACTAAGCATGAGAGCATGGATGATTCATTTATATTTACTATATGAATTTTCAGAAAGTTTTTGATAATACTTTTCAGAAAGTACCTCAGCATAGATTCATAGGCCCTTTCTGCACTGGGCCTTATTCCGGATTATACTCTGAAATAGGGGCCTGCTGTCTGCATGCTGGTGCAGACTATGACAGGCACCAACATGCAGATGACTGGCTCCTATTCTGGAATATAATCCAGAGCAAGGCCCAGTGCAGAAAGGACCATAGGCAGCCATGACAAATCTGTTTCTCTGGCCGTGTCCCCTTGCAAGTAATCTGACATACTTTGGGCACTGTTTGGGCATGCATGGGCTAGTCAAGGGACCGGGAACGCATTTCAGGCATCCCCATGACATGCTTGGCAAAGTGGAACAGGTACGGGTTGGGCACGGATGGTGGCATCCCCATGAGAACCGTGCTGAACCCTGGTACAGGGGAGCAGTGCCACCTCATATCTGCCCCCTCACTCCTCATTGGAAGCCAGATTGATGCCAGCCCAGCCCTGTGCCGCATTCCCCCCTCCCTTAGTGGCACTGACAACCAGGACTGAGTTGGGAGGCATGGAAGCAAGTAAAACTAAAGCTTCATTCATAAAAATAACTTTAATTTTTTTTAAAAAACGCTGAAGCCGCTACAAGGTTTAGTGGTAGTAGGAGCTTGAGCAGTTTTGCGCAACTCTGCTCCACCAGGAACTGTGAGAACGGCCATAAACTGAAAATCAAGCCTTTATTTATGATTGCCTTGCAGATCAGGGAAAGGGGGGAACAAAAATTAAGCCATTATGCAGCCTGCGTTGGCATTCTTGAAAAGGGGTTGGAATTACCGCCATGGAAATGGCAGAACATTTAAAAACCTAGCCATTCTCCAGCCTGCCTTTGTGATCAGCATTTTAAAAAGTCAGTGGCTGCAGTCTTCATTGGACAGGGCAGGGACAGCAAACACACCCCACTTCCCAGTGACGTGAGTGCAAATCTCCTCCCCGGTAGCCTGCTAGCATCTCCATGTGCGTTCCTGGCTCGCTGAGCAATGCATACTGGTCCCCCAAAGCGTGCCAAGACTTCTTTTTTCAGGTATCAAATTTGGCACCCTTCTGGGTTGGTAGCTTTTCGCGGACCAAATCCAAAACCCATGGGGACAAAGCTTGCCAATCCCGCGCTTGGAACCATACCAAAGTTGCACGGGGACAGGGCCTCTGACACGCTCAGCATGTAATATTTGTACCTATTGTTAAAGGCATTCCCCCCACCCCCAGTACTTAAAATTGGAAACACAAATTTCCTGCCCCCTCTGGAATCTCCCTAATTCATTTCTAGATTTGGCCAACTTTTATTTAAGGAGGATATCCATTCCATTAAGTTCCCTTTACACCCGTTTATCCAAACAGGCCACCAACACCCTAATTGGTAGCATTTATTGTGCTTCATGGGAAACAGATTAATCTTTATCATAAATGGAGCTGCATGTAAGAGAGGGTTAAGAATATTCTGTGTCTGATAAAAACAGATCTCTTTAATCATGGTCCTGAAGACTTCAGTTCAATTGGAATGCCTGGTTCAAAGGAGTTATTGATTGCTTTATGGGATGGCAAGAAGCAAACGTCATTGATTGCAGACTTCAGAAGTTGCAGGTGCTTTATTGACCTCTGTTGAGAACTTTGTCTGTGGAAATGATTAATTAATTAATTAGCTACTGAACTGATCCTGGATCATTGACAAATTATACTGATGTGATTCATCTATATGGCAATGGTTAGGTACTGACTTGGAGTTCTAGGAATCTTATGACAGGATGGAGTAGGACATTTTGAATCAAGACATGTGTGTTCTGCATTCACGCTTACATTTTAACACATCTTCAGTGTAAGAACACATCAGCAAAGTGACTTCTATTTTCTTCCACATTATCTAACACAAAGGTGGCTTTTCTGAGTTAGATAAATCCAAAAGCAAACAGCTTCTCACTTTGCCAGTGCTTCAACTCACTTTGAAAGTGGACTGAAGCTGGATCAAAATTTAAGTGTAAATATAGCCTTTATTGGTAAGGTATCTGCGTAGTTGTGACAATGCTTTAATTGGTGTTACAGCAATGAATTTCTTGGCTTGCTGGATTTCATTTTGTAACCTGACCTGGGTTTATTTATAATGAAAAGCAGGCTATAAGGTGTTTTTAAGAAAGAAAGAGAGAGAGAGAGAGAGAGCTCCTCTGGAATAAACAGCACGGGGCTGGTGTTGCTTTGCATGTTTTCTTTCAGTGCTAAATAACTCAGAAAATCCACATTTGGGATAGATAATATAGAAAGAAAATTACTGGTCATTTTGCTAATGTGTTCTCTTTCTCTGAAGCTGGATTAAACTGCAGGTGTGTCCATGTTATTAGTGATGGTGCAAAATACCTAGAAATTTGTGATCAGCATGGTCACGCACGTGTGGTTGCCTTTTCCTTCTGTAAAACCAAGGCTATTATCTAGGTAAGGACAATAGTCCGCCATCAGCATCTCAGGGCAGATTTCCAGGCTGGGAGATGTGCAACTGTGTCTGTTCCTCAAGGGCCACATCAAGACTAAGGATGGATGCAGCCTATGTATCTATTTTACCATCTTTTATTAGTGCTGACCCAGCTGACTGTGAAAGCTATTTGGCTCACTGCAGATTAATAACTTCTTGACTCCCCTCCCCGGAATGATTTTAAATTCACTTGAAAAGGTTGCTTGGACATTGTTCTAATGACGCAAAGCAACTCTCTTTATACGCTTGTGTAATAAATTTATGCTCCTGTGTAAGAAATTTAGGGGGAAGGAAAATCACTTGATATTTCAATTTATCATTGGATGGATATCCTTGACAGAGGATATTTTCAGTGTGGTTGGGAGTTGCCTTCAGCTGCTGAATCCTCCCAGACACTCATTAATCTTCTCAACTTGCATGTAGTCCATTACAGCTTAATTAAAGAGGTACTTCATGGAGCATCCTTAGTGTTTTAAAAGGTCAATGATGCTTCTTCAGCTACTTGTATATTTAATTGTCTCCTAAACAGTGAATATGTTTCTTCTTTTTTAAAAAAATTCAAATTGATACAACACAGAGCCAAAAGCAGGACAGAGGTACTTTAGACCAGGCTATCATAGTGAGAATCTCATAGTCATGGTCCCTTTCCGCACCGGACCTTATTCCAGATTATATTCTAGAATAGGGACTTGCCTTCTGCATCATGGTGGCAGGCTCTACCCAGGGCTTGCCATAGACTGCACCAGCACTCTGTATTCCAGGATATGATCTGGAATAAGGCCTAGTGCAGAAAGGGCCATGGTTGAAATGGTAAATTATCAGAGTTCTGTGGTCAAAATTATGTCATTTCACCTTGTCTGGAGCAACGTCTACCCAAGCGGTATTGGCTGACATTAGGTCAGCCAGAGGGCAGGATGGATAAATAGCCATGTGCCATATGAAACCAACTACCATCCAGGGAAAAGCTATGAGAATCTAGTCAGCGCGTAGGGGGTGGGCAGACTGAAAAACTGGAGTTTCAGACTGCGTCTAGGGTACACAATGTGGATTCCAGTAGGACTTCTGACTGGGAAAGCTGGCTAGGGAATTCATCTCTATTTACAAAAGAAAAAAATACATTCTGGGCAGTCTGGAGGGGCAGAACAGAATTTTGGTTACCTGACTGAAGTGGTGCTACTCTCATGCTTGCTGCCCTGATCATGCATTTAGATGAATGGAGCCTGGATCTCTAGATAAGCAGGGTTGAGTTTGATTAGAAATTGGGTTGCAGATTCCAGGTGTTGTTGGCCAGACTAGGAAGTCAAAATATATTGTGAAAAAATGAATTGGTAAGCTTCTTCTGCACTGTTGCCAAGAAGACTGCATGGATTTATCCAAGCAGAAGCTGAACTTGACTCAATGGCACCTTCACGTTTACCTAAATTCAAAGCAACAAGAAGACTGGTAAAGCTTGTTTAAATGGCTCCACTGGAAATCCAGATTAAGGCATCCCTTAATCTTGATCTCGCTCTGTCTCAGGTAGATGAAACTGAACCAGTGAGGAATGGGGCTTCTCAGATCTACACTAATATGGGGATAAGGAGGCTCAGACATGTACTAGCATGGATCCTTGATACAAATTAAGGATCTGTACAGAAAGGGCCAAATTCTAATTGAAATGCAGCTCTCCAGCTGGAATAAATGAAAGTGAGAAAGTAGGATTTATATTTACAGGATTATTGAAGTGCTATGGTTTTCAGTCTTAATTGTGAATAGGGCTTTGCCAGAATTTGGAAAAGTTTATTTTTGACTTCAACTTCTAATGTTCCTATCCCAAATAGTTAAAGAGGGTGCTTTCGAAAACGCTGCACTTTCTGCCTATTCAAAAAGTTCTATTCTGGATTAACTTTGGAGACTTCAGGCTTGCTTTTGTGAATGTCTTCCAGTCAATGTTTCTAAATTATGCACAACTAAGATACTTCTTTGGAATCCTCTTTAAAGTGGCTTGAAGTCGTCTCTTCCAAACGAAAAAACCTCAGACTACTGTGTGTGTATGTGACATATGCTGAAGTCCTATGGGCAAGGAATTCCTTGGAATGCCTTAGCTTCCAAGTCAAGTGGTGTGTGGGTATGGAGCTTCACTTTGACTTTACTTGAAACCGGCAGGGAAAGAAAAACATATAGGTTGGGAAGTCAAGAGTCTTGTCTCTTCCCCATCTTCTTCCCTCATCTTTTATTTCCAGTCCTCTAACATTTGTTCTAAGCATGGCTGTGGTCACACCTTCACTTTAAATCTTCTTCAGTCCATCTCCAGTTCTGACTGATCATACCTTTTCGATCTGTTCTATTTGTGAACTTCTCACCTTCCATTTGGACTTGAGTGGAAAGTGGGAAGTCAACAAATAAAATGGATAGAAATGAAATTGTGGGAGCATTGCCATCAGAAGATGGACTGAAGAGGGTTTAAAGTAAAGGTGTGAACATGGCCAGTGTGGCATATGACTGCTGAGCGCAGCGAGAGATGGTGTAACATTGCACCCATTTCCATCAAAGTCCACCTAGTACCCCTGTGTACTTGATTCATCTGATTTCTTTATTTTTCAGGATTGACATGCGGATGCAGACCCCCCAGTCCTAGATCAGAGGACCTCTGATCCGGATCAACTCCCTAGGGTAGAAAGGGCCTAAACCCCTGAAAGTAAGGTTGAGGAGATCTGTTGATAATGGTGTGGGTTTTAACACATGAACACAAAAGGCTGGGTTTTTGTTTGTTTGTTTGTTTGTTTGACTGTTAGCTGCAAAGCCTCAAGCAGTTCTACATTTTCAAGGAAACAATGCTTTCCTCAGTCACTGTCTATTGTAACATTATCTTTATGTTCATCATGGTGTGGCCATATAAAAATACATTGCTTTTAAATTTTTAAGTACATTGTTGGTTGGTGAAAATGTAATGAAATGTTGGTGAACCTGGTTTTATGCCTTTCTGCTTGGTTCTACCTTTCTGCCCAGCGTTTTTGATCAACATGTGAAGAGTCTGCCTAAGAGGAGTCTGAATAACAGTGCAATTATATCCATTCTCCACAGTTTGAAATTATTTTCCTCAGAGTTACAAGTGAGCATTTTTGTTTTCTATTCATATGGAAATGCCACAGTCATTAAATTATTTTTCTTAGATGTGTAAGAAAAGAGAGAGAGAGGCATTATACACGATATCTCTTTTGGATATAAATGAGCATATGATGGATGCTAATATAGCGTGTTCCAGGCAATAAATTATTTTTGTATGTAGTGTTACTATTACAGTAAGATGTACAAGTGATGGATGTACATACCATCCACCATACCACCAAGCAAATTAGAATTTGAAATATAAATTATGTCATATCATATTTATTATAGGAGACTAGAAAAAAGTGAGGAATAAGCCCACATTCCTCTGCCTCTCTCTTCTTCCTTCCTTCCTTCCTTCCTTCCTTCCTTCCTTCCTTCCTTCCTTCCTTCCTTCCTTCCTTCCTTCCTTCCTTCCTTCCCATCTCTTTTCACCTATTTTTAAGGTTTCAGTGATCACCAAAGGTTAAGCTGTTTCTGCATTTACCTGCAGATCTGATCCTGGACCAAAGGGCCTCTGGTCCAGATCTTGGGACTTCTCATCCATATGTCGAAGCAGATCACAGAGGCCCCATCCCCCATTAGTTTGGCTCTATCTACACAAGACAGATCCAGATTAAGATGTGGTTAATCTGGATCTATTATAGATTTGATAAATTGGGTCTGCAGCTGGACTAAGTGCCTTGATCTGGATCATGGACATGTGCAGAAGGATGCCTCTGAGATCTGGAACTACCAGGGCCTGCTATTAAGTATTCTACCCCCACTCTCCATGGCTAGGGAGATCTACATCAGGTAACGGCCTTAGTCATAGGTGTGTGCCACATAGCTAATATTCTGCTCTTATGCACAGTTTTTTAGATACAGACCCTCAGGTTGTGTTCACACCTAAGTTTTATGCAGCTTTGGCCCACTTTCGGAATAACAGAATACATCAATAGTGTGACAAACTTTTTTTTTGCCATTATCTAACATAGAAAATCCATGGAGTTAATAATGCAGGACGAAAACGACTAGTCATCCTGTTAATGCGTTCTCTTACTCTGAAGGTAGACTGAGGCTGGATTAAAATTTAGGTATGGATGCAGCTTCTTAACAACAATACTTCCCTTGAAGAAACCCCAGAGATACATAATGAATAATGAAAGCTAAAAGTAATTACAATAACAGCATCAATGATATCAACATAATAAAAGCAGGTTAAAGACACCGTAATACCAAAAACCAGTGCTCAGCCAGGTCAGGTGATGACATCAGCAACCAGCAAGTGTCAGGATACATAAGTAAGTTCTAAGCAGACATTCAACAGCCAATACCCAGCAGATTTCAGGAGAGGGACCCTCCTGTGATCTAGAAGCAGAAGAGGTTCCTTCCAGTTAATGCCAGATGGAATTGTGCAACCTTCTGTAGATCTCAGACAGAATTTGCTAACACAGATCTACGACACAAGTTTTTATAGGAGAAGGTGCTGAGATTTCAGAATCCTAAATCATCTAAGATGCAAATACCAGACACTTTCCTGTTTTTTTTTTAATTTAATGATTACATTGTTCAAGCAGATAAGCAAGACTATGACAGTGCAATCTTAAATGCAGCTGGAGGGAGCAAAAGTATTTTGTAACATGCTTAATTGCAACCAGTTCCTTTCATGACTAGCAATGTTGCTGCTGCTGCTGCTGAAAAGAAAAGAGGTAAGAATATTCTTAAATTTTAGCTGACGCAGGTTCTTCAGAAGTGGAAACCTTATGAATTACAATTGCCACTGTGTGAAAAAGATAAAAGAGAACATATGGACAGACTACTGGATTCCCTTGGTCATTACCACACAAATTTTAACGCCTCCATGTAGAATTTGACATATCCATGCAGAAACAGATGCATTGAATGAGCAAACACATGGTTTGAAATGCAATTCATTTATTTATATTTATCACCTACCCTTTGTCACACAGAGAACAACACACTGAATTATTTTAATAAATCCAATGTAAGATATAAATGATGGACAAAAATAACAACGAAAACAACAATAACAGCTGAACAGCTTGAAGGATGAACACCCTATTAGGTTGTTCCACCTCCAAAAGAGGAGACCTTTGATACCTGAATACTTTTTGGGGGTTTTATGAAAGCAATAGTGCTATTGTATTAATGTTCAACTCACAGCCTTCCAGGCTATACATGAAAGGCTATTGGACTAATGAAAGATAACAAGTTTTTTAATTAGTTTTTACAATTGTTTGAGTCCCCCCTCCCCCAAGGGTAATACATAATTCAAAATTGTTATACCGAACATAGAAAAAGCTACACAATTCATAATACTACACTGAGAAAATTAAACGTAACTTCAATTTTTCACTTTCACTCCTAAGCTTATAATCTAAATATTTTTAACTATCATCCATTTTTGTTTACATATTCTAATCCTATCTAAATTACTAATATAATTATACTATTCAATATTTCTACCGCTATCACATTAATTATATAATCATACCATTTACTAACAGACCAAGCTAATATTTTGATAACCTCGGCTGAATTTGCACGTAGGCCTCTGGTATGCAATTAGGACAGCTCTGGCACAAAATATATTTTATCTGGTATCCTTACATTGCTACCAGATAAATATATTTCCTGTATTAATCACTTCCATATGTACTTCTAAATATTTTTTTCAACGTACAGTACATTAAAACTGTGATACTCAGTATGCTCAAGATACATTTCTAAGTAAAAATAAAGGTGAAATCATTTCAACAGCTGCTATGGCTCAAGTAGTAAAAATATGAGCGTGTGTTCTTCAGATATGTGATGCTGAAATATATGTTTCAAGAGAACAGGGGCTTATTGTGTATCACAGTTGGAAAAATATCTTGCATTAATTGATGATGACATTTCTATAGACTCTAGGGATGGTCAAGTAATCCACTGTCTGCTTATTTTTGAGCCAGAAATCCATGCTGATCAGAACTCAAGGTTTGTAAGACTTTGGAGTTGCATAAATTTCGCTGAGTATAGATATCTGGGTTTTATATATCAACATTCTCAAAAATTCTTAATGTTGTTTGGACGGTGGTGGTAGCAGGACTCAGCAGGCCAAAACTGAACCTGTTCCTTCACTGTAGTAACCGTAAAAGCTTGCACAAGTTTTCTCATGGCATCTCAAGCCTCAGAGTAAAAATAATCTTCCTGCTTCCATAAGCTTGTAGTACACACTTGGCACCAGCAGGGTGCTGGACTCTTAGCCTTGGGGCATAATGGCTCCCCGGCCGCATGGCCCCCACAGAAAACAATGCTTCTCTTCCTGTTTGAGAATCATCCCCGCCTCCCCCAACAGGATGTGACATCAGAAGGACTTCTGACCTGCTCAGCTGATGTGGCTCGACCTATCCCATCCCTGGACTGTGGCTTTACATCATTTCCGCCACGCCTCCACTGACTGCTGTATTTAAGCCCGGGAAAATTAAACTCTGTCTCTTCTCCAGCTCATCACTGCCTCATGCCTCTTCTCTCTCCCTCCCCCATTTTCTAGCTACTCAGGGTCAGGCCAGACACATGGGCCTGATCCCCTGGAAAACATTCACAACACCCGGTGGATCATACCAGTAACCACTGGTACCAAGCATTGTTACAGCCCTTGGGTTGTAACCAAGCATCACTGTGGTTTTCAGAACTGCAGCCAAGATTGAGGTAGCCATAGGCTGCCTCCAACCAGGTTTCCCAGAGCCAAGATATTATGTTGCAGAGTGCAACTGCAACACTTCACCAATAATTTTTGCCTCCTGTCCCCCCTACACACTTGGGCCTACACATCACTAGCATGCACTGAAGTTTAGCCATCCATTTTTGCTTCCAAAGACTCAGTTAATCTTGCTAAAATCCTTGCTAAAAGTCTTTTCAAAAATCATACTCCTCGGTACCACAACACTGAATATGTCTTTACCCAATCACCAAGCACAGCATAGTATCTCCATAATCAGATGGTCATTGTACACTGACACATTCAGCCAGATAGCATTTCTACGGTCAACACAATGAAAAGCCACTTAAAATAGGTTCCAAACTGTACTGGATCAATGGTAACTGTCCCCTATCTTAAGAGCTTATGTGGATTGAGAAGGCTTTTTATTAATAAGGGGCAAAAATACATTGCTTCTTGCAACGGAGGCATGTCTGCTATTTTTATTGTTGGTGTCATATGCACAGTTCCTAGTTCTGACTAGGGGGGCATGCACAAATGCAATTTCTGGGATTTGATTTGATTCAAAACGAATTTCCAAAATTTGAATCTATTCAGATCTTTAAAGTTTGAAATGTATTCACTTTCCATTCGATTTGAATACATTCATGAGAATTTTTGATCCATATTGGCAAATACGAATGTCAACAACATTTGTATGTGCCAGTACACATCCTGTACGCATCTGTATGTATCCTGTTTTCATCCCGTATGGATCCGTACAAATGCGTACGGATGTGGGAAAGATTTGTATGGACAAGCACACATCGTGTACGCATCCATACACATACAAATGTCCAAATTTGAATGTTTAAATTAGAATTTATAGACATTCAATTTGAATTTGAATGTCTGAATTTGAACAAATTCAATCAAATTTTGAATGTTTCGAATATTCGTGCACATCCCTAGTTCTGACTATTATATAAAAAATGTTTTTGGCCTCATCCGTCCTCTATTCTATCATTATCTTCCTTCATTTTCCATGTGAGTTCTGCTAATAATATTTCATAATGAAACTTCTGCAGTATTTCCCCCCACCCCCATTTGGGCTTTGTTCCTTCGCCACTTATTTATTATAACTTTTTAAAAAGCCATTTTCTTTGAACTTTCTTTTGAGGCCTGTGAAGCAGACAGGCTTCATTGTTCTTTGGCACGCCTTGGAGAGAGAGAGATTGCTATACATGCTGGGAGACATAAAAGGGAATCTCTCCAGGACTTAAGAAGTAGAAAGTGCAAGTGGCTTCTCATTCACTCCTTCTTCTAACATGACGTTCAAACAATTACTGCGTTTCGGAGAACACAGCAGTTCTGACAATGAAAAAAATGCTTGTGATGGCAGGCACTGGAAAGAGGAAGCTAATAAACCATGTCTACAAGGAAAGCATATGGGTTCTAATCTATTTCTGTGAAAGGCCAGGAAGTCTCTGACAAATGGCCATGAACAAATGTGCATAGTCTCCAAGCACAGGATACGCTCGACCAGATGTCTTGCTGTGAATGCAGAGGTTCATAATGGGAACAAAAGAAATCCCCTGCTGGATCAGAAAGTCTAGTCCAGCAGCCTGCCCTCAGAGTAGCCAAGCAGATTCACATGGGAGCCCACGAGCAGGGCATGAACATGATAACTTTTCATGATCAGAAATCAAAGAGGTAGCTACAGTATGTTAGTTTGGATAAGGAAGTAAGAGCACCTTAGAGATGAACAGAGAGAAGAAGTTGCTAGTATGATCTTCTACAGACTAATGGAAGATTCAGAGCAGCTCTCAGCATCTGCAGCTGTCTTGATCTTCAGTAACCGGAGCAGTAAAAACACTGTTTCTGTGAAAAGGCTGGGTGTGTGGTGCAGTGTTTTGTGGCAGCTGCAGTTGCATGGTTGTGTGCTGCATTGTCTGATTGCTGTAGCAATGGCCCAGTACTCATGGCTATTGTTGTGGTGAGGTGGATGCTCCCAGATGGGAGCATTCATATTTCACCCAGATCCAAGGGTAAAGTTTTGGATGGGCTGGTGCTTGCAGTGTGAATGCTAGCCACCATTCCTGATCTTAACGATTACATGTGAAAATCCTCTAAGCCTACTTCTTCAGATGCATCAGAAGGCCTTGATTAGAGGCCCTTTCCACACTGTGAGGTATGGTGATCCAGTGCAAATCCTTCTGGGTCTCTCATCCCATATTCTGGAGCAAAACTAGACTCTCCATCCCATGCTAGTGTTAGGAAAATTCCAGAACCACTATGAAAACAAAGTGCTGCCCTATCAGCAAATGCTATTCATATTAGTTTCTTAATGAGCAGAAAGGGTCAGAGAGAAAAGATTCCTTTTACTTTTGTATGTTGCAGCATAGGAAGTCCGCTTTTCACAACCCCATCAAGACGAACTTTGAACCTCCCACTTCCAGCACACAATCTATATACCTAAACCCGGCCGGTAATTACAATATTCCCGGTAACGCTTTCCAAGTAGGAAAAGAAATACATATCAGATTTCTCAAACATGCGCAGTAGAAACAAAGTCCATAGCTGACTGGTTTAGACCAGTTATTCTTTGAAGACTTTTTATTATGTCTCTTGGCAAACACACTGTCCTTGAGAGTGTTCCTCACACTAGTCTGCTCTATTCAGGTGACTAAAATAGCTGCCTATAACTGAATACTGGTAGGCTTGTCCTGTTCTGCCAGAATGGCTCTCCCTTTGTTCCTGCCCATCAGAGCCCTTGCAGTGAGCTTTGGAGTGGCATGAGGTGCCACTGGGCAAGTCCAAGAGCAGGCCATCTTGTACAGTCTTGTTCCAGAACTGTTGCACTGCTCCAGCAGGACTGAAGTGGTCCAGCCCCTGCAAATGCAGAAATGGCTACAGTCTCCCTGCACATCATTTCAACGCCACAGGTAGCCACTAAGTCACTGCTGCTGGTAGCCACTGGGGGCCTTTTGGCACTGGTTTGGATCCAGTGAAGCCCCTGGAATATCTGGTTCATACTACAGACCAGTTTACTGCAAGACCATGCCTCACAACAGAACACCTGTCCACACTGGACAAAGTGCTGGGTCAGCCCATGATATGAAATGATTAGAGTAGGCACCATAGCCCACTTCAGTCATGGATCGCTTATAAATGATCCATAAGGCCTTCCAGCTGATATACCAGAGCAGCTGCTTGTGTGTGGATGGTATATAAGTGCCTGTTTGACCCAGTGTGGGAAGACCCTAGGTGCATCGAGATGTCACTTACTTATTCCACTATATTTGGATATTTAGAAGTAAAGCATGGATATTTCAGTATATCCATATTTTATTCCAGGATATCCAAATATAGTAGAATAAGTACCTGTAAGCAATGCCTAGATGCAGCCTTAGTCTTTGATTAACTTGTTTAGATCTTTTTTGACACTATCCATGCTGGTGGCCAACACCACATCTGATGGCACTCAATTCCATAGTTTAAGGCTATGTTCAGACATAACACAAGGAATATCTCAGAGGCGATAGTGTGTGACCCTCGAGTTCCCAAGCCACCCCCAGTTGATCTTTTCTAGCATATAATTTTAGGAGATGGGGGAGGGACAGCCTGGTGTGTGAACAGTCCCCATTTGAAGCCTTCTGTAAGCTACCTCAGAGGTGCTGTTTGTGTGTGTGTGTGTGTGTGTCTGCTCACAGCCCATGTGTTATAAGAAGAAAGTTTCTTTTGCTTGTTTTGATTTCTCTAAAATTCACCTTCATTGAGCAATGCCCAGTTCTAGTGTTTCAGAAAAGGGAGAAGAACTTTTTCGTACCTAGTCTGTGCAAACACTACACAACAATTTCATTCATCTCTATCATGTCTACTGTCACTTATCTTCTAAAATAAATAACTCTACTAACATTGCAACCTTTTCTTGTAGGGAAGCCCTTTCATCCCATTAATCATTTTGGTTGTATTTTGTTGGAGCTTTTCTTACTCTGCTGCATCCTTTTTTTTGCAACGTGGCAATCAAAATTGTACACAGTATTGTAGAAGTGGTCACAACATTGATTTATTTAAGGGTATTATTGCACAGGTGATTTCAATGTCAGTAGCACTTTTTATTATCCATAGCAAGCCCCTGACATTCTCTACTGCCCGTGCACCACTGTGTATCAACAGTAGTGTCTCTGGTTGCACCAAGGTCTCTGTACTTTAGAGTATTTATGATCTGTATGCCAACATTCATTGATACTAACCTTGGTCTGAGGATTGCTGAAGCAATATATTAACTGGAGAGTGTCAATATGCTATCATGTTTTGCCAAGCCATCAGAATACCTTCAAGTATAGGTGAACTGTAATTACCTGAACCAACCAGGTAATTTCTGGATCTCCTAAAAAGGAAATGGCTTAAAAGCCCTTGGAGTTTATTACTGTCATGACCTCTTTTCTGCCGGGTTTAATTCTTGTGGGACCCCACATTTTCTTAAATTACAACCACTGCAGGGCAGAGTGATTGAAAATCTTCCAAGTTAAAATTCAGCTGCCAAACAGCAATTGTAGACATGCATATATGAAGCAATTATGCACGCAGCTGAGATTGCTTTGAAATTTCTACTGTAGCCACCTGCATTGCTGAAGAGAGAAGCAGGGTATCCCCATATACTCTTAGCTCTTAAACTTAAACAGAGGAAGGGTAGAGAAAGGACGTGCCTTCAGGAAAACCAGCTGCACTGTTTTTGATAATTTCTGTAATGGTCTTGGAGACTCTCTGAATGTGGATCAAAAAGCTTTGATAGCATACAGATCTAGAAAGACTTCGTTTCAACCCATGCAACAATATGAAAGTCTGTATGGCAAAAAGGCAATGTTCCCACTTTATTGTGGATGTCTATGGACTGTTCAGTAGTTAATGTAATACAATAATGTGGAGGTATTACAGCCTCTTTGGGACAGTAGAAGATGTAACCCAGATTTTTACTGAGTGCTAGCACTGTCATCTCATAGCAAGGCACAGAAAGGTATGATGGAGAAAACTAAATTTTGCACATAAAGGTTTTGAAGTGATTGCAAAGAATTCAGAAGTTGCTTTATGTTCAGTCAGAGCTTCAGGTTCTTTCTGCACTTACCAGGATTACAATTCAGATAATCTGAATTTTTGATAATCCAGATTAAAATGTGTCTCTATTATGTGCTTTATTCTGGATTATCAAAAAATGCAGATTATGTTGTCTGGATGAAGCTTTAGCTTTCTCCACTCTTACATGTTTAAAGATTTGGTTTTAAAAGCAAAGTGAAGTGATAAGCTATTAATAAGAGACAATTAAAACATTCATGCAATAGCACACAACATGCATAACACTGCCATTCTTAGATGATAGCTTTGAACTAATTTCAGAAGTGTTTGTTGTGACATCTGTTTTGTCATAAACCATTGGTACCAGATCCTGTAGAAACACAAAAGCATCAATTAAAAGCATAGGAAGATGAATCTTGCCTAGGTTTTTTGCTGGATTTGATAACCTGGTTTCATTTTAGAAGGTTACTTAAACTGTACAAAATCACTTCTTTGGCAGACTTATCTTTTGTTAGTATTACTGCCTGTAATATTTCAAGTGTGATAAACCGGCACAGATAACAACGTGGATTTAAGAGTAATAAAACAGGCTGCACTATTTTCCTCCTCTCAGGAACAATGTAACAAAAGGCTTATGATTGTGCTTATTATGTTTCACTGTATTATTATTCTTTCATTGTAGGTTTTAGTTAAAATTAAAACATTTAATCTAGCTGACTCCATAAATATTTTGAATGGTCTGAATACGATAATACAACAGTTCCTTTCAAAGAAAATACAGAAATTGGGGGGGGGGGGAAGCTCCAATCTTCAAACCCTTAGAACCGTACATATGTATGCTATGTATCTATATTTGCACACACTTTCATTAAGATGTTGAAGGCAGTTTATAACTGAACATGAAGTTGTAAACCCACCTCAGAAGAGAAGCAAGTGTCATTGGAAACATCCATTATCCCAGGCACATTCCTTAATGGGCCTGGGTGGAAATTTTGAAATTGGGGAACGTTTGTTCCTGCCTTTGAAGTCATGTGTGAGCAATGCATCTCCCACCTTCAGGGCAGCCCCTGTGTTCGTTCCCATGGGCCTTTCTTTCTTGCTTCTGGGCGGCGAGGCTGCCCCAAATAACAGGAGGAATCAACAGGGTGCCTGTTACAGTTGCAGAAGTCTGTCCCTGTTTCAGCAGTAGCAAGAACCCACAGGTCAAGTCTGTGTGTGATTGGATGAGGAGGTGTGATGGAAGTCTTACTTCAATCTCCCGGAAGGTAATGTAGTTCCTTCAGAGGGATCTAAGCCAGACTCCAGGGAATGTCTTACCCACTCCTGCTGCCCCATTGTTTCTGGATTTTTGCTTGTTCTTCAGCAGATATATTCAATGAGGTGAGAGGGGGGCGAATTATTTTTGATGATCATTCTACCCTCCCATCAGCTGTTGCTTTGTTTCAGAGGGTCTCACAGTTTTGGTTATGAGGGCTTTGGGGGTGACAGTGTGGCAGGGGAACAGACAAAACCCATATTCCCTCTTTTTCAGTTACTAGAGGCATCTGCTGGGTTAAATCCCTTCTGGAAGTGTCAAGGAGGCAGGAGAATTCTGTTGTTTTATTCCAGGGAGTGTTATCCAAGCCAATATTTTCTTTGTAGATTAGGTATCTGTGGGAAGTGGACAAGAAGGGAACATGGCAACAATCTCATTTAAGAATAGCAGTGGTGACTGAAGGTCTGAAAGTTCTGAAGATGTAAAGAGATCAGAAGCCTACTGGTTCATTATTTTCAGTTGCTTTCATATTTGTCTGCTCAAATCACAACTGAGATGAGTCATCTAATGTCATTTTTTAAAAAGTGTTGAATTATTACTCTTAATTGCATAACTAGGGGTATATCTTTGGTGCAGTATCAAATGATGTAGTATCTGTCAGGGAAGCAGATTGGCCAATAAAAAAGTTAGGTGTTGGATGCCTGCGCTTAATGTGAAATTAGAAGGAAAACATACATTTAAAACTTTGATACAAATGAGAAAATGACATTCTATGCAGCTGAACAAAAACAGACTGAGTTTGTGTCAGGGACACTTTGGAGAGTTTACTGCATAATCTTACTCTGCTTAATGCAGGACTGCAATGGAAATAGGGAAGCAATTAGTACAAATGAGATGGGAATTTTAATTAGGTTACTCGTGAAGTCCCAATTAGTGGAGAACAGGTAAGTCATAAGGGAAATTCTCAGAGCCACAGTGATTAGCAGTTCTTTCAAGACTGGGCAGATTAGTCGAGTATTATAGCAGTCAAAATAACAAAGAAAGGGAAGGTCTGAATAGGAAGGATGGATGAAGAACAATGTGAGAAACCAAAACATCCTTTTCAGGCAACATAATAGAACAGATTTACATTACAGCGCCAAGCTATTTAATTTTGAATTAAAAACAAATCAGCTTCAGTACTTTGTATTAAATCTCATACAAATGATTCTGGTAAAATGGATTGTCTTCTGATGCTTTCATATTAGTCACACTGATTACTAACAGTTTTTTTAAAAAACACCGAGGCTGTGGTCACACCTAAGGTTTAGTCCAGCTTCAGTCCACTTTCAGAGCGAGAGAACACCATGCCATTGAAATGGGCTCCCCAGTAGTTCAGAGGCAGCCTAGGCTGTGTTCAGACATAACAAAAGAGGTACCTCAGAGAAACGATGTGGTACTTGTGTTCCCAACCCTTCTCTAATCCATTTTTTCTAGCAGAGAATGTTTAGGACAGGAGGGAGGGGCAGCCTGGCACGTGAACAATCCCAACACTACAGAAGTGCCTCAGAGATGCTTTAATCTGCTGTGTCTGATCACAACCTCAGAGATGATTCACAAGTGGGATATTTGCATGCCATTGTGCCCCTAGTATAGAAAAGCGGGTTGGAGATGGGATGACAACACAAGTGACGCACGCTACCGTCTCTGAGGTATTTCAGGGCTGTTGTTTTGTTGTGTATGATCACACCCAAAGTTCCAATACTGCAATTGGTTGAAATGAGTAACAGGGATGTGTTAAAGGATTTGGTTTTGTACTTATACCTAGCCTTTGGAATTTCCTTCCTAGAGAAGTTTATCATTCTTCTTCTCAAAAAGCTTTGGTGTGTCTTGAAGATGTGTTTTTTCTATTTGCATTATAATCTGGTTGTGTTTCATTTTGTTTCTGACTGGTTGTGTACATTAAAAAGAAAAATATAGGACAATTTTAAAATAGGTAAACCTCGTATTTAGCAGCCGTTGGCCCTTTCTGCACTAGTCTCATTAATCCAGATTAGCTACATCCGGAATAGCTAGATCGGGCTCAACAACAGACAGAGGCATGTGCACTGAGTGGTCTTGAGGACACGAAATGTGTGCTAAACAATGCTAGTATGGACAGAGACCAGGTTTATCTGGTCTACCACTCACCAGATGTGTTCTTAGCAAATGATCTGTTCTTAGTCATTCCTTGATCCGGATTGGCATGCAGACAATGTGTCCTTAGGCTGTTTCTGCACTTACTGTAGTTAATCTGGATTAAGTAAATCTGGATCTTTGGAATCTGGTCCTTGGGGAATCCCAAGGGATCTAAATGAAGGCCCCGTATGTCCACACAGGGTGTACAGCACCTTATGGAATGGGTGCTAAACAGGGCTGCTGTGCAGGTGCCGTAACACCCATCCTAAGGCTCGAATAGAACTGTGCAAGCCCAGGCAAGGTGTGATAGGCCTGCACAACTGTCAATCAAAAGTCACTTCCATTGAAAGCAGGTGTGGAAGGGAGATGGCTGCATAGTTGCCTACAAAGAGGGGAAGTACTGGCTACAAAGGCCTGCCCTGGATCCCATTGGCCTGGCATGCATGCAGGTGTGTGGTCTGAAGTCCGCTCTTCCAGGCACAGGAAAGGATTGCAGACCCCTTTAAAGGGGTCTATGGCTAATCTGGATTGTGGGGTCCTAAGACACTATTAGATCTGGAACTTGACAATGCTTGTGCAGACAATGGAATCCCAATGGGGTCTTAATGGGGCCTACAGTGTGGAAGGTATGTAGTGAATGTGTACCAAATCTGTACCAGTCAGGTTCTTAATGGAGTCTACATGTCCTGTGCCTTAGCATTAGCCAATCCGGATTAACATGTAAGTGTAGAAAGGACCTGTGTCTCCATGTGGATCTGAGGGCATGTGCCTTGGAATAGGTGTTTCCTTTGCCTTTTGCCATCCTTTCAGAGCACTGAGGTGCCCACTGACATGCCAATCAATATGCTCTTCTGTAGAGCTGTGTACATGAGAACTAGGACCACAATCATACCCTTTGCTGAGGGTGGTACACTCCTTATCAGGTACGTTGTGCCACCATGAGTGGAGATGTCATGGTACAGCCTTTTCCATGAGCAGCCCAGTAAATTAAGTAGGGCTGGTTCAGCCTCCTGCTGAAATTCTGTTTGGGGATCTTTTGTGTTGAATCATTCTGCTCTCCCTGATATTCCAACCTTGCACCATCCATGTGGGACCTAATGAAGATTAAAATGATTCACATTTTTCAAGCATTTTATTGATCATTATGTGAAATGCAATTCATTAAGGCTTTGTCCCACTTTAAATGTCCCCCCCTAGATAGCACTGAAGAAGGCAGTTCTCTGCCTGCAGTGAATGAGGAGATACTAACTGAATCCAGATGTTGATGACTTATTCTGCTGTGTTTGAATACTCTAGAATAAAGCATGGATATTCTGGAATAGCCATGCTTTATTCTGAAATATCTGAATATAGCTGAATAAGAAACCAGCAACTGGATGCAACATTTGCCTTATCTAGCTTCAAACCACTCATTAGACAGAAGAGGAATATTGAGTTAAGATCTCAGATGAGCACTTAAATACTGGAAAACTGTATTTCTCAGATGAGGAAACTGCAGTGCTTCATTTAAAGGGCAAGATGTGCTGCTGGCATCCCAGAAACCAATGAAATATTGGCAATCAGTGGGACACCAGCTCTATTTCTGAATTCAAATAATGAAAAACTACGCTAACAGGAAAGCATGAGCCTGCAGAGAGAATGCTCCCAAAGATTAAGGAGAAGGATAAAATAGAAGTGCCTCGAAACGAGAAATGCTTATGTAAGGAATAGCCAGTGAACTGCCGATCACTGTCTACCACCACTTTGTTCTGTGAACGCTTTAGGTTTTTATCCCTCTCCGTGTACAACAAAACGTGTGCTCTTTTAAAGATAAAAGACCACTTGTCTTCGATGAAGGCTACTTTTATTTTTATACATAAATCAACTGTCTTCTGCTATTAAATCAGCACCAGCGTTTCTAACAATTCAGATAAGATTAAAAGCTCAAAGAGGGGCCTTTTAATGTTTGTAAATGAATTCATTAACGAGGATGTTTTACTTTGAGACACTTCACAGTCTTTCACAACATCATAGATTCTGTGAGCCTCCGACTTGAGAAACGTCAAGTGCCTTAAAAAAAGCAAGGTTAAAGCAGGCACAGCAACACTGAGCTTCCTTTTTGGCTACCCCTGTGGCTGTATTCAAAGCAAGCTGCACAGAGTAGTGGCTACTGAGCCAGGCTAGGACCTAAACTCTACAGTCTTGAATCCCTACTCAGTGAAGATCACTGGATGACCTAGTGTTAGTTACTGCATTTCAGGTTACTTCCACACAGGTGCCTAAGGCACACCTGACATCTGGACATCCCTGGTGTTGTCCATCTACATTCATCTGCTCTCTACCAATCCTTGACCCACCACAATGCGTGTGAGAGTTGACCTTACTTCAGTCCCATTTGAGCAACTCAGAGCTAGATGCACAGTGAGGTTGATATCCCCCCCCCACACACACACATTTGGTGTGCACAGAGAGTAGAGGAAGTGAGTTACTAGCCTGGTTTCTATATGGGCCTCTTTTCTAAAGCCCTGAAAATGGCTGACTTCCAGTACCATTTCTTGTGCCCTGAGAAGGAGCAGAGCGCAATCTATCCCTACAGCTTCTAATGCGTGACTTGCACCTCCTGCCCTGAATCCCAGCTGCGTCCAGACCAGACCCTGTGGGGATACAGCCTCAGCCTAATTTTCCTCACAGGATTGCCACGAGGATAAAACTGAGGAAGGAGAATGATGTGTAGTCTTTGGCTTCTTGGAGACAAGGCACAGTATAAATGGCACAAATAATAAGGGAGTCTATGTAAAGAGGTCGGATCTTTAGAGGAGTATAAATTATAGGTAGGTCATCACTTGAGTCATTTCCTTTTCAAATGCATCTTATACTAACCTGGCCCTAACTTTCATTAGTTTCTCATCCACATTTCCCCAGAATGTTGTTCTAATTCTATCCTTCCTCGACACTCATGTGCGTGCCTTAGTAAATACCTCACAGTTTGCAGAAACCAACCTAAATATCATGGGCCAAAAGGTAAATTAGCATATAGTAAACAGGTGACTGGAATAACATGGATTGTTAAAAGGGTAAAATAGAAGGGAGTAGATTGATGTGAGCCATCCAAGATTCTTTGGAGGAAAGGAACTTTTAAAAGACATAAATAAAGGAATAAGTCATTCATACAAATATATAGTATAGTTATACTGTAAAACTCTCTCTATAGGTCTTGGTGTGTTACAGAAAGGCAACTGTAGCCCTAGAAAAGATACAGAATAGCACAAACAAAATAATAATGGGGTTAAAATAATTCTCTCACAAAGCTATACATGTAAAAACAAAGGGAACTTCCATGTGCAAGCAAGATTATAACAGCAGAAGGACAGGAGCACAGGACCCAAGCCAGGTAAGAGCGCCCAAATATAGACACCATGATTTTATTCTGCTATCAAACGTATAGAACTCAAAACAATAAAGAACAATTGGAATTATGTGAGGTTCCAATGAGAACATGACAAAAGAGAATACAGATATGTGAATTTCAAGGAAATCATTTTCTTGTTTTGGTAGATGATTATTCTAAGTTCTTGGATGTGGGAGAAATCACAGTGAAAGGAGTCACTGCACATTACGAAAGTATATTTTCAAGGCATGGCATTCCTGAGGTAGATAGTAAGGATAGTGGGCCACAATTAGTTGAAAGGAATTTGTTCAGTTTGCAAAAGACTATGATACTGCACATACAACATCAAGCCTTCACCATGGGATGGTAGAAAGAAGTACAAGTCTTGATGACATTGATATAAGTCTTTTGATCTTGTAGAAGTACTCCTTAGTGAATGGGAAGTCACCAACCCAGCAGCTATGGTGTAAGAATGTTATTGCAGTAAAAGTTTGATTTTGAAAGGGCAATAGGACAGCAAGCAAGGCAAGTAAAGCAAGAACAGTGTTATGACTTTGAGGAAATACATCTAAAATAGTTTCATTTTTATTTATTTCATTACCTTCAGCCCATACCCTTTACCCAACGATCTCAGGATGAGTCACATCAGTTTAAAAAAAACAGAATATAGGTGACAAAAGTTAATATTTGGCAAGATGGATTGTAAAAGTCTGCTCAAGTGATTGGCAAACGTAAAGCACCCAAGATTGTATATTGAGCAAACAGCTGACAATGCAGTTTGTAGAAGAAATGGAAAGGCTCTATGAATTTCTAAAAATCCAGCTGCACTATGTGAAAGAATATGGAATTCAGGAGCAGCGGAGGAGAATGGAGTTACTAGTGATATCATGGATAATAATAACAGACAAGCGGCACTAGTGATATTGAGAGTGGTAGCATAGATGTTGCATTGGCTTACTTGTGAACTAGGGTTATCTCAATGTAAAGCCTCCTCTGATGTAATATGCATATAAATTGACTGTTGTTAGACACAGTGGTACAAATATCTAATTATACTTCTATACCATTGTTTTCTGTTTGGGGAATAAAGGGTGTGTTCCCATAGGCATTTAAATCCAAACTGAATCTGAATTCGGTATCCAGAGTTCCCATTTAATTTTCTAGAAATCTGAATAGAATCCAAATTTGATATCCAGCATTTCCATTCAATTTCTAAGGAAAACTGGACTTTTTTCTTCTTTTGGAGCTGAGTCCACTTTTTCTCCCCAAATGGGAATGCTCCTGGACTATTTGGGGTGGAGATCTAGCCTTCTGGCCAATGCCTGCCAGATGTGGGTGGGATTTCACAGCTGTGAAGGTGTCCCCTCCCTTGCTATGACTGCACTGCTAGAGCCCCGATCAAGCAAAGGCAAAGGCTTGGATTTCCCCTGAATGGGGGGGGGAATGCTATGAGTCAAGCTGCTCTCCCCCGCATGGGCTATCTAAGCCTTCTGATTGTGCTCTGCTCCTTCGCTGATCTGCTTGAGTGCAAATGTGCTCTTCCCAGTAACATGGATGGAGGTAACGTTACCAAGAATGTCCAATCTGAAAGGGAGGGTGTGAAAAGGGGAAAGCGTGAATGCCCTGTGTGTGTGTTCTTCCACTCAGCTCACTGATCAGGGCAGGCTTACAGGGTTTGCACTGGAGGGGGGAGCAGAGATTAAAAGGTCTGGTTTCTCCATGCTGGGGATTTGGGCAGTGAGTGGGAACAGCAATATTTGGGTTCAGTCTGGTTTACTGACAGGTAAATGGGAACAACCCGAAATGTGCACTTGGCCCTGTATTCAGATTAAAACAGTCCAACAGGGACTAAAAAAGTCAGGTCTTTTTGTTACTTGGCTTACAGAGATCTGTGTGTTTGCTTGAGAGACGAGCAATGTTTCCTTACCTCTTGCCTTCAGAAGCAACAAAGTTTTGAAATTGCTGGCTGGGGCCATTTAGCAAAGTGCAGGGGCCTCAGGAGGCATGGTACACATCTGCATGGTGCCCTTCTCAGCACCCATTGCAGTTGAGTGCTAGAAGGCCCATGTGGAGGCATAGGGTCTGCCCAAAAATCTGATCCTTGAGGAATGGAAGCCAGGTAGGACCCCTTCTCTGAGATCCAGAACTTCAAATTCTGGATGGAGCTAGTGTGGTAATATCCTGAAAATGACCAACTTCTGGCTGTACTTCTGGTCCACAGGAGAAGAATTGGCTTTTCTACTCCACTTTTCTCACCCATTTAAGGGGACTCAAAACTGCTGACAAAGCTTTCTATTCTCCCTACGCCAGACACCCTGTGAGGTACGTGGGACTGTGAGAGCTCAGAAGAGAGCTGTGACTAGTCCAAGGTCGCCCAGCTGGCTTCATGGAGGAGGGCAGAATCAAACCTGGCATTCCCAGATAAGAGTCCAGCTCCTTAACCACTAGACCAAACTGGCTCTAGGAGGGGAAATGGAAGTGGTAAGTCAGATCCCCAATGCTTCTTCATGGGCTAAGGAGGCAAATTATGTTTCCTGCTCAAAGAGCCATTTTTCTCGTTAAAGGAAAAGCAACTCTCAGAGAAGTTAGTTTGGCTTAGGAACTCCCCAGGGTGAGCACATCTGGAAGGCCTGCTCCTGGGAATCTCAGCAGAGTGGCTTATATGTCTGTGTGGATAAAGCCAAAGGAAAGAACTTTTCAAAGCTACATGTGTAGGCAATTTTGCTTCCTGTTCAGCTCTTATGTCGAGGATTGGAAGTGACAAAAAGAATCCTGACTTGCAGAGGTGGTAGTTGTTGCATGCTGAGCAGAAAGAGCAACAGATAAGAGGCAGAACGCACACTCTGCATTCTGACAGATTCAGAGTCAATGTATTGATTAGTCCATACAGAGGTCAGCTTGTGGGCAGGGAATCCCTGCTTGTAAGACAATCCTTGCTGGAGGGAAAGCAATAGTCATTTGCATTTTTTCCTGCAGAAAAGCTACCTGGATAGCTTTTGTCCCCATGTATAAGTGAAACAGGGGGAAAGCATTGAGTTGGCAAGTGCTCAGCCTGTTTGGGCTGACTGAAATAGTGCCATTTTGGAGGAAACATTGCATTCTGCAGAGCTCCTGAGAAGAGGACCCATTTCGAACTGCAGCCCTACCTCGGCCATTCCACGACCACAAACCATGTGCTGCTACGCATATCTCTCTATAGATTGGTCCTTTCTGCACTTGGCCTTATTCTGCAATATATCTTGGGATAGCGGACCACTGGCCACAAGTTAATGCAGAACATGGTAGGTCTCACTTGGGTCCTTCCATAGTCTGCACAAGCTTGTAGATAGCAGATACATTCCAGAATAAGGCCAAGTGCAGAAAGGCCCACTGTCTCTGACTGATCTTGTAGCAGTTATAATATTAAGGCTGCATCCCCATGCAAGTGATTTGGTGCGATTTTGGCTCGTTTTTGACTGGGTGCGGGACTGAAACTGAACCATGCTCATCCCCAGGCCATCACTGCTAATGTGGACTGTATACTCATACAGCCGTCCCCATGCGTTTGAGCTGTTTTGCGCACCTCTGCTTCACCCAGGAACTGTGAAAACACCCGGCAAGCGGAAAAGGGAGAAAAATCAACCCACTGCCCTGCCTGACTTGGTGATCATGAATGGGGGGGGGGGGGAGGATTGCTTGCTGTGGAAAAGGGAGAAAAATCAAGCCATTGCCCTACCTGCCTTGGTGACTGTGAACGGGGCGGGGGGGGGGGGGAATTGCTTACCGTGGAAAAGAACAACAAATCAAGCCAGTCTCCTCCCCAAATAGCCCAGGATGGTCCCCATGCGCAGACACGGCTCCCAATGCAATGCGTGCCAAGCCACCAAACTATGGTGAGAACAGTTTTTTACAGGACCAAATCTGGGTGATTTGGCCCGGGAAAATTGGACCAAATAAAAAATGCATGGGGACAGCCCCTCCCAAATCTGATTCCAATTCGGGGCAAAACGTGCATGGTGACACGACCCTAAGTCAAGTCTGGACAGTGCTTGGATAAGAAATCAGCAGGTGTAGTCAGTCAGACTGCACAGTTAACACAAAAACCAAGACTAAAAAAAATATCTGGAAGGTGGCAACGGCAAACCACTTCTGTACCGCTGCCAAGAAAACTGCATGGCTCTGCCCAGGTGATCAGTGGGATTCAAGGTTCTCTTCAGACCTACTGACACTCCCAACCTGGGTACAATGGTGGCAATACCCAGGGGGTATTTTGGCACCAGGATTTAAACTTTTGTTTCTAAATCCCTCTTACGTGGTTTCTATGAATCCTCGTATAGACGCTTCAAATGGAGTCGCACCAGGACAACAAGCAGAATCATTACTGATGCTGTTTTTTTCCCTCAACAGCCGCTGCTGCCACTTGGGCCAGGGCCTTCCAGTAGCACGGGCAGTGGCTAAAGCTCCCCCCTGCCCCCCCCCCCCGCCCCGCTGTTGTTCTCGGCCCTGCTGCGGCTTCCCCTCTGCGCTGAGATCTTCCTGGCCATATCCGACGAACAACAGTCCCGTTCTGTTTGTCCCTCCACGACTCCCCTCACCGCCAGGGCCACAGGACCCCCGCCCCATCCACACCTTTGCCAAGCAGCCCAGCCCCCCTACGCCCCCCCCTCCGACCCCCTCGGCGCCCCCCTCTGCTTGAAGGGCGCGCGCACGCCTGGAACAGCGGCGGCCGCTCGGCGCTTCGCCCGGAGAGCCCCTCAGCCAGGCGGGGCAGCAGCAGTAACAGCGGCAGCCAAGCAGGAGGGCCGGCGGGCGGGCGCACGGTGCACGAACCATCCGGTGCCACACGCCGACGGCCAGAGAGGCGCCCGGCCGACCGGCGGTGACAGAGAGAGGGAAGAAGGAGCCAGGCCAG
Organism: Aspidoscelis tigris stejnegeri; assembly: GCA_023333525.1. Lineage (NCBI taxonomy): Eukaryota > Metazoa > Chordata > Lepidosauria > Squamata > Teiidae > Aspidoscelis > Aspidoscelis tigris. The sequence goes on from JALMGA010000003.1 coordinate 25,307,346, forward strand.
GCCAGAGCCAGGCCAGGCCAGGCCGGCGGCGGTTCCAGGACGACGAGGCGGTGCAGCGCTGTGCTGTGCGGTGACGGCGCCTCGAGTCGGCGCTCCTGGGGCCACACCAGCGGTGGCGGCGTCTCCTCCTCGGGCGGGTTGGGTTGCGCTGCGCTGCGCTGCGCGCGAACCGACCCTGATTGGCTGAGGCGCGGCGGGTTGTGAAAGCGAGCGGAGAGCGGCGCGGCCAAGCGGACGGACGGGCGCAGGGCAGGCGGTGGCAGCGGCAGCAGCAGCAGCAGCAGCAGGGGCAGCTCGCCAGCCAGCCAGCCAGCCCCGCTCCCTCGCCTTGGCTGCCTCCTCCCCCTGCCGGCCAGAAGAGCCTCCGCGTCGCCCGCCTGCCTGCCTGCCTGCCTTTCCGCCGCCTTCCCCAAGCCACTTGCCCGCCTGCCAGCTTTGCCGCTCGAAGGGACAGTGTGGCAGCGGGGAGCGCCGCTTGCTCCCCCCCTCCCCATGCCGCTGCTGCGTGACCCTCCCGGGGAAGATGCCGCCGCCGCCGCCGGTCTCCGAAGCGACGCTCCTTGGATAAGCCCTCCCCATGTTCTTGCCGCCGCCGCTTCTGAGGCCGGATAGAGGATGCTGCTGCCCTGTCCGGTGGGGGTCTGCGACCAGGACACCGGCCGCGCCCGCTTTCTTCCCTCCCGCTCCGGCTCCTGGGGCTCCCGCCGTGGCGGCAGCTGCTGCTAGCGCTTTCGGCCAGCGATGACTTCGAAGCATCAGGCGGACTGGATCCCTTACAGGTACTGCGCGGCCAGAGGGGCGCCACGTCCGGCACTCTGCCTCCCTGACGGCTCTGGTGGCTCCTGAGGGAAGGAGGCGGGCGGGCGGCGGGGCGGGCGGCTCCTGCTGTCGGGGCTCTGTGCGAAGTTTCTCCGCTTGTTTTCCTCCAGGAGAGCGGGGAAGGGAGTGGCCTCTTCACTGAGGCGCGTGAAAAGAAACCGAGGCTCCCTGTGGGGAGGTGAGGTGGCCAGGAGCCGCCGGGGCGCCGCGACGAAGGAGGGAAGCGGAGCGGGGCGCGCCGGCGAAGTTTCCCAGTTTTGAGGTGTCGCCTGCACGGACGGCGCGTATCTGAGGGGGTCAGTCAGTCAATCAAAGCGCCCTGGAAACCACGAAGGGACCCAGAACGGTGGTGGAAGGGCCCGGTCTCCTCTCCCCCGTCTCAGGTTGGAGGGGTCAGTCAGTCGGTCAAGTGTTGAAATTCCTCGTAGGAGTCCAGGACCAAAGCAGCACTTGAGTGGGGTGTGGAGGGACATGTGATTAGGGAGCCGGACCCTTATCTGGGAGTGCCGGGTTTGATTCTGCACTCACTCCTCCACGAAGCCAGCTGGGTGACCTTGGGCGAGCCACAGCTCTCACAGCCCCGCCTACCTCACAGGGAATGTTCTGTTGTGGGGAGAAGAACAGGAAGCTTTGTCAGCCGCTTTGAGCTCCCTTAAATGGGTGGGAAAAGTGGGGTAGAAAAGCCAACGCTTCTTTGTTTTTCAGGCGCGTTTCTATCCAAGCTTGTGTGTTTGTGAGTGAGAGAAAAGCGATCTAGGTTTATTCTAAGAAATTCCCACCCCAGGGTGGGCATTTCGGTCCTTTCCTTCCTTGCCAGCGTTGGCCTAATTTCTCTTCAGTTTTGAGCAGGGATGAGTATTCAGAGTAGTTTTGCAGAAGAGCTTGCTGTCAGTTCAAATCTCCATCCTGGGCATAGAAAATCAGGTTTCATTCTGGGCTTATTTATGTCATTTCACTAATTTCTTGTGTCATTGCATAACAGGCATGGATGCTGATTTTGTGTCTTAAACTCCCTAGTTTTAAAGCTTGCTTCCTATGTAGCCCCTAAATGTAAAGGTAGCTGAGCTGTTCATGACAAGTCCTTAATTTTTATTACTGGGGTGAGTGTCGGGTATTGGTTTTTGCTTTGTGCCTGAAGTGTAGCGGAATATTTTGGAAAGATTTCACAAAAGAGTAATTTCTACACACACACCCTACCTCTGGGTGTAGCTGCCTGTGATCAGTCACAGGTGCGGAATGAACAAGTGTTTTACCTGGCAGGTGTGCATTTGGGGTTTCCTACATAATAAAACGAGCTCAGTCTATAACTAGTCTTGTGTAAAGCATCCCTGTGAAGACTTTGCAGAGTGGAATCAAACTAGAGTTACAGGGCAGGATTTGGAACCCAGATTGCTAAAACCAAGGTGTGTGTGTGTGAAAGGATCTTACCTGTCCCTGTAGAAAATACTAGATCATTTTGCAAGAAGTCCATCACTTTTTTCCAGCCTAGGTTTTGGAGCGTAAATTGCTCTTTGGGGCAGAGTGTGGGCGAGGATGCTAAACTTTTGCATTAGGTTCGTGCTCTCTCCCTCACCTCCTCTCCTCTCGCCTTGCTCCTACCTGCCCATCGTCACTGAGGGAACTTTGGACATAGTGTGGACCCTGTGGTAGCTTGGCGGTCCGTCTCGGCTGCTCCCTCATATCCTCCTGCTTCTGCTCTTGCTGCCATGGAGAAGAGCAGGGATCACCATGGCAGCACTGGCTGCTGTTGTCTGTCATTGGCTCCTTGGTTGCCATAAGCTACCAAAGCCTCTTTCAGGGGAAGCGTGTGCGTCAAAGTATGGGGGGCAGTGCTTGTCACTCTGGGCTAGTTCCCCTTATTCATTCATTTTGCATGCTCCTGAAGCAGGCAAAGTAGCAAGGTGTTGCCGTGAACTAGGTTGCGTTGCAGACTTAGCTTCAGGGTGGTGGATTTATAAGGGACAGGTTAGATTTGGTCATGCTGGGGAGTCAACTGTAGTTTGAAGCTGTTAAAAATTTGGGAGTAAACTTTTGGTAAGGGCAGGTTTATGCCGGCAGCCCTAAAGGTCCAAAAGTTTGATTTTTAAATTTATTTTGTTGCCCATGGTCTTGCTAAATTGTTGCATTTAGCAAACACATAGTGAGAAAGCAGCTCAAAAGTTCCTTAAGGATGGCAGTGTTTGCCCCTCAGGTTCTGATCTTGTCTCTAATTTACCTTTCCTAGCCTAGAATGTTGATGGGAGGGGCAGGGGCAGGCTGGCGTGTGAACGATCCCATCTGCAAACCATCTCTTAAGCCATTTCAGGTGTGCTTTTTATTGGGTGTGAAAGCAACCTTAATTTCCTCTGAACTGAAATTTATAGGAGCACCTGGTCACTTAACCGCCCCAATATGCCTTCTGTAGCCATTGCTTTAGGGGGCTTGGGTGAGGCCAGGCCAGTCAGTGAAATCATTTCTCTACAGTACTGTATAAAATTTGGCATAGAAGAATTGCCAGATTTAGCTGACAGCTTTTTCCTTTCCTCTTTTATAGAAAAAAGCATAGTTATTTAGCTTTTAGTTACATAAATGCCTGAGATTTGTGAACTTGGCTTGTATTTAAATGCTTTTTTATTTTATTTTATTTTAGTTTTTTTTCTTTATTACTTTACAGTACACCAAAACAAAACACATACAAATCATATAAATAACACCCCAAGGTTTAAATCCCTCCCACTGTTACATGGGCTTGTATTTAAATGCTTATTTTATTTCATTTCATTTTAGTTTTTTTTCTTTATTACTTTACAGTACACCAAAACAAAACACATACAAATCATATAAATAACACCCCAAGGTTTAAATCCCTCCCACTGTTACATGGGCTTGCATTTAAATGTGTTGTGAAGAAGAACCATCTGGGTGGAGCATTGAACCAGGCTCTTGTAGGAAGTGGGGTGTTTGGATGGCCCTGCATCCGGCTTGCACCAGTTCTGCTCTCAAGGCAAGTACATTTGGTTTACTTTGTCCCTCTCTAGGCACATGCACAACATATTGATGCTGCTTCTGGTGGTGGTGGATGAACAGACTGCCAGGGAGCTATTGTGTCATGAACGCAAAGGGGAGTTCTCAAGATGCAACCTGCATGATACCACAGCACAACATTCAGAGGCTAACACCCCCATGCAATCAATCACTGCCGTGGCATGAAAAGCATCCGTGAGTTAGAGAGCAAGGATGCAAGGGTGGAGTGGTGCAGAAAATGATCAACTGTGGCCGAGAGACACAGCCTCACATTACTAGGAGAATGCACATGGTGGTCACCATTGGACAAGCAACGAGGCTTCCTTGACTTTCTAGGTGTGGGTGATACTACTTACCTTTGGAGCGCTATGGGTGAAGCATCCCAGTGGGTTTCGATAAAGCAAGATAAGCATAGAAGTTGCCTTTCCAGGCATGGGATACAGTATAGGTTCTTTCTATGAAGACATGTACTGTACTGCATTGCCCAGGATGTGTGCTTTTTCCTATTAAGAGACTTTGCATTTTCAAGTGTGATAGATACATACAATGATGATGATAAGGGTTAGGAAGTAGGAACAGCAGGAAGGCAGCATAGCTGGAAGTCTCAGATCTCACTGTGCACATCTATTGCTGGCGTGCATTACTCTGGGGACTGATTTGTGCAAAATGCAATCAAAGCTGTTTGTCATGAAACCATCCTGCTTCTCCAACTCATGGCCCTAACTGGCATTCCAGTCCCTGTGATAGGGCTTCCCTTGGTCTCTTTCACACCCCTGCTGATATAATAATGCTGTTAATGTATAATGCATTTTCTCCTGAATAATTGAATTGTATTAATATTTTGCTTTTAATATTCTAGGAGTTGATGCGCCTGTTATAAATCCTCGGGTATTTAAGGATGCAGTGCTCTCAATAGTTGCCTGTTAGCACAACCCAAGCTCACAGCATAGCTTTGAGAAGGTGTTGGAAGACCACTGCAGCACCATCTTGGTCTAGTGGTTAGGGAGCCAGACTCTTATCTGAGAAAACCGGGTTTCATTCCATCCTCCCCCATGAAGCCAGCTAGGTGACCTTGGGCTAGTCACAGCTATCTTCTGAGCCCCACCTACCTCACAGGGTGTTCTGTTGGGGGAGAAGAATAAAAAGCTTTGTCAGCTGCTTTGAGTCCCCTAAAATGGGTGATAAAGTGGGGTAGAAAAGCCAAGTCTTCTTCTTTTGGAAGCCTCCCTTTGATCTCCTGAATCATACTGTGGTTCTGGGTGCATCAAAATGGGGTCTCCAAAGAGAGCTGTGCTCTTCCCACCTTGTCCTTGTGTTTTCAATCTTTAGGCCATTACGGTAAGCTCCACTGACCCCACTGGGATGTCTTAAGAATAGGATAACAAAATAAATGGGTTCTGAGGCAAGGAGAGAGAACCTTCTAAATTAAACTTGCCCTGAGGATAGTTTCCATGCTTTGCTATTTTGTGCCATGCCAACTTCCCTGTAGAGTGCCTTGTGCTACTTACATATTGCTTACAGTTTAGAAAAAAGCGTCTTGAATGCTTGCACATGACTGTGCATGTTTAAGGGATTTTGGGGGCAGGTTTAAAGGATTTTAGGGGCCAAGTCGTAAAATTTAAAAACATCCATCGTAAAAGGGGTTTGATGAGTGCATATCTGTGTGCCTGGAGTTCTGAAGAAAAAGGTTTTTCCTCTTAACATTTTATGGGCAACTTTATAGCTATTTCAGCGCTGGTGTCCCATAGGGAGAGAATGAACTCTAGATACGAGGCAAACAAATTGATTCACAGCATGTGGTAAAAATAAGCCATGGTTGATGAAAGAATAGATTGTGGCATGCTCTTTTTTATGCATCTGCCTCAGAGCTGATGTGAAAAAGCCAGTCAAGAGTTGTGGCTTTCCTGTCCTCTCATAGAAGGCCAGCAGGGAAATCTCTTTATGCCACCTTGAGCTCTCCGAAGGTGGCCTAGAAGTAAATATGCTGTTAACTGGTAGCTTAAAAGCTGTTATACAATGTCTAAAATACAGTGGTGCAACTGATTCCTGGAGAGCATTTTTTTGGTAGAATGGATAGAGGCCGAAGAACATCAGTCCTTTTCTGTTCTGCCAGTGTAAAGATTTGCTAAAAGATAGAAGTTGGGGGAGAATAATGGCTCTGCCATCGTTTTTGTAGCCTTGGCATTGGTGCCAAGACTGTGCAGACGGTGACCTAGAATTGTACAAAAAAGATGATGCTTCATCTTCATTTTCTCTGCAGAGTAATCTTTCTGTCTTCTCTCTGCTGTGGACATCCACTAAATGGAGCCCAAAGTAAAGGTTCTTCTTCCCTGCCTCACTTTGACCTCTGTCACTGCCTTTTCCTTTTAAATTCATGTCTCTGTTAGCAAACTAGCTGGCAGTGATTTTCAGCGCCATCCCAATAGTTTTCTCTCTTTATGATATTATATCAATTATATTTTTAATCTGTTTTTATTTCCATGAGGCATGGATTTTGTTTCAGTTCTAATTGGAGTAATTATAGATGGAATTCTAAGGGAATCTTTGTACATTATATTTTAAAGTTGACCCCTTTCAGTGTAGTGCCTATCACACTCATTAAGTGTTGCTTTGTCCTGTGCAGGCAAAATTGCAGTAGCAAGGTTGATTTATACGGCTCATGCATGCATACACACAAATATACATCCTATGGAAAATAGTCTTTGAAGTTAAGAGGAATTTCAAACACAGTTTATGTTTCTGTATCTTAAAAATAAGAAGGTGGTGGTGATGGTGAAAAATTTGCTCAAGGCCAAAGTTAATGCCTAAACATGAGGTTACTTGGATGGCTAGTGTTATTTGTTGTGGCATTAATGCTGATAGTGCAGGATTTGTGGCTGGAAGAAATATGTACCAAGTTCTAATATGCTCCATTCCTAAAAGCAGGAATTTGGTTAAGCTGAGCAAGGTTGCCTTCAGTAATCAGAGGCATTTCCGCACTGCATCGCGTTCGAAATGGAACGCGTTCAGGCGGAAAGCTTAAGGCAGCTCCGGGCGCTTTCCCCTTTCACACACAGACGCGCCAGAACGCGTGTAAACGCGTTCCGGAGCGTCTGGGTGCGAATGCTCAAAGCGCCCGAAGCTGCCTTAGCCGGCAAACGCCGGCCAGGGGCGCGCAGACAGCCGCGGAGGCAGATCGACAATCAGCTGTTTGACAAACAGCTGATTGTCAAAGCCGCGCGGCGTCGGAGGCGCGCCCGCAGCCGTTCGGGAGACAGAAGCAGGCGCGAACGCTTCTCCTCCCGAACGGCTGCGGGCGGCTCGTCCGCGTTGGAACGCGTGTAGAGCAGTTTAAAGTGCTCTACATTTCGAACGCGGAAAAGACAGCTGCGGACACGTCGGAACGCAAGCCGCGCGCGGGCAATGCGGATGACGTGTCCACAGCTGTCTTTTCCGCGTTCCGTTCAGCCCCGTGCGAAAACGTCTCTAGTGAGGAGGCATGCAACTCAAGGTTGTATGGACAGTGGAGTGGAATGTGGTAAAGAAAGAAAGAAAGAAAGAAAGAAAGAAAGAAAGAAAGAAAGAAAGAAAGAAAGAAAGAAAGAGAAAGAAAGAAAGCCTACACACATAGCAGGAATTAGTTCAGGTTTGCACTAGCCATTCTGATATGGTGTAACAATATTATATGCTAAACTAGCCCTGTACCTGGCCAGCAGTGCAAACAGCCAGCTCAGTTCACTGAGACAACATCTGAAGCAAAATCCAGTGAGATGGATCCCATGTCAGTCTGGCAGCTGTGCATGACTGCATAGTTGCATTCACACAGCTACATCTGTTCACTGTGCTCCACTTGGAAGAGAGCTGCCAAACCAACTCTCCAGGAGTAATCCAGTTGCTTCTGGGCAGGCTGTGGTCTTATTTTTAGCAGTCCACAGCTGGATTGCTCCAGGGAGGGGTTATTCCACTCAGGGTAGCTGTGGCAGCTGAGCGATGTTGATGCACCTGGTCAGTGAGTGGATAGAACCACTCCAGCTGGTTGGTGCAAAAAGGCCCTTAGAGTCTGTCTCTGAGCTTCTACTGTTTCATGCAATGGATTTTGAACAGCATAATTGTGAGTGCTCAAGAAGCTGAAGATTAGCAGAAGCTCCTTGAAAAGGTCTACAGTCTCTGGAGCCTGGTGTATTAGCTTCATTTTGACAAAGCATCAAACATGCTTTGAGTGTAGTAGCCCAGTTGTATTGCTGACCGTGCAGCTTGTACTAGAAGAGCCACTGGAGAGATGATTTCCCCTGTGGTAGTATAATGTTTCAGGAGATTCAGTGCCTTTGATTCTTTGTTCTGTACGGAAAGTTGTACAATACAGCAGTTGAAAATTAGGCCTATGTAAATCTGGGAGGAGAGAGAGGATGGTTAAGAAAAGAAGAGAGCACTTTGTAACAGTCCTTGAATATGTGTGCCAAGCACAGGGAAAATTATATCATTGCCTCCCTAAATTCTCTGCAAGCACTGTATAATCTGATTAGCAACATGCAGCGCACTTTATAGCTCCAGATGGCGATGAATAAAGTAGCCTACATATACGATATGCAGCCAGCATTGTATTGCAAAGCAGGAGAAGAAAATACATGAGTCTTGCTGTTGTTTGGTACCTCTGAGTTGGGTGGATTCCTGGTTGGCTCCATGGCCACCTTTATGCTGTTTTCACAGCAGAGATACAGAAGTGGTTTGCCATAACCTAGTTCTAGAGGGAGGTCGGAGATTGCCTCTGCAACTCTCTCCTTTCCAGGTAGTTTGCTTTACCCCTGAGTTACAGCCAGGCCCACATGGCTCTATCCTTCCACCTTCAAATGAACTCGTGGATGACATTAGTAGTTTCAACAGGACACCTCTGTGGTGGGCAGGAAAGAGATGGAAACCCTTCTAGCTCCTCCTGGTTTATTATAGCTGCAGTGTTAATTTGTGCTGGTGCGCACATCACATGGGACGAGGCAGCCGATCGCAGTTGAGCTGCCGTCACTCTTCTTGTCAGCAGTTCTTGCTGTCCTGTCCAAACTGGCGGGAAGCTTCAGATTTACTTGATGTTGCAGAACAAGTGTTCTTCAACCAGCATGAAGTAAATTCACGGTAGCGTCGCTATAATGTAACGCCCCTATGAAGTATTGGCCGCCATGTGTGAAGGCTTGATCTTGGCTGCACATTCCGTTGTGCAGCATCAGGAAGTCTGGACACACCAAAGGTTTTTGATTATGGTCATATTGGCATTAGAAATTTGTCTGATGAGAAAAAGTGTCCCTCCCCCCCCCAACTACACATACTTTCAATCTACCTTCAGTCCAATTTAAGAGTAGTATAACAAATCGGTTACAGCATCACCCATGGTCACTGCTGCTATGGAAGGCATAAAGTGGTCTTCCAAGACTCTGGTCATACCTATATGAGACAGGATGGATTGGAAAACAGCTTGGAAAATGAATTGAATAAAAATAATGTGAGCAGCATGACCTGTGGATGACCTCAGGTCGTCTTAAACTAGAGGTATGGCCAGGGCCCAAGTGTTCTTGACTGGACCTGTGCAAATGGCTGGACTGGAGCACAAGGCATGGGGGTCCATTTCATATGCTGTTTCTGGATAGGAGCCAGATATACAACTAGGAGGTGATAATGTCATGGCCAGCACTGTCTTTGCATATTACTTACTGTCCTGGGCATTCAGGTACCCCAAATGCCTGGATGTGTGCATCAGCTCCTATATGCAAGCATAGATGCCTATTTTGGCAGCCATGACTGCACAATGGATGGAACTATGATGACAACTCTGAAAAGGTAAGTAAAAAGTGCTGTTGCTGGAAAACCCATGACCGGTGCTGGGTTTTCCAGCAAGAGATTCTTGCACTTTTGAAGGGGGAAATAGTGGGGGGTATGGTGGGATTGCCTCAGATATGTGAGGCATCTTCACCATAGTGGTTCCCGTACAATCCTCCCCGCGCTCTCCGCTCCTCTGGGTGGAACTTACTTCAGCCTTTAAAATCTAGGCTTGTGGCGACCTCCCAGAGGGCGTTCTCTGTTGTCGCCCCCAAACTCTGGAACGTCCTGCCGGATGAGATCCGTCAGTTGACATCATTAGACAGCTTTAAAAAAGCTGTCAAGACGGACCTCTTCCGGCAGGCCTTTCCAGATTAACTTTTCCAGATTACTCATCCCAGCTCGGCCTCTCTGACCCTCTCATTCCTCTCGTGGCCCCATCTTTAGTGATGGTTGAGGTGCTCGAGAGGGTCACTAGGGCTATTAGTCCTTTTAATTAAGTTTATTTTTTTTTGATACTGTATTTTAATTTGCCATATTGTTTAATACTTTTTAAGGGGGGGAGGGACTATAATGTTTTATTCTTATGTTTTTATTATATTTATTGTTGTTAACCGCCCGGATTGGTTCGCCACAGGGCGGTATACAAATAAATATTATTATTATTATTATTATTATTATTATTATTATTATTATTATTATTATTATTATTATTATTATTATTATTATTATTATTATTATTATTATTATGGCACTATATTCCTCTCTTCTGAACAGGGCAGTAAACTCCAGAGATGATTCTGGAAATGGACTGTTTCTGGGCATGTCATGAAAATATCCTCTGTTGGCAATTTCAGGGGCAAGTACGTTTGTTCTTGGTTTCCGTAGTAAGGCTGGAACCATTAGCCATCACGTGGATAGTAGCCAACATGTTTCTCGCCATCTGGCCCAAATCAATTGATTCAGGCCAGGCAGTGAGCTTTGTGTTCTGCACTAACATGCAGAATGCAGAAGCTGCCAAAGTGACTGGGAGTTATTCTTCCACATTGTCTTGCTGAGGAAATCCACCTTTGGATAATATAATGCGGAAAGAAAATGACTGATCACTTCATTGATATGTTCTCTCATTTTGACTGTGGATTGAAGATGAATTAAAATGAAGGTATAGTTGGCTGACATAGAACTCTTGATTAATCTAGCATTTTGAGCTTAATGTGTATTTGAAATTCTTGAAAGAATATTTATAGGCAGTATTTTTTGTACACTAAATAGCTACAGATATGGAAAATCCAATTAGTGTGACGAATGTCTTTGGTGAGGATACATTTATATTGAGGTGCATTTTGTAAGATTTATGTGGTAATTGAGACTTCAAAGAACTTCCACATCTTTCACTGGGTTTTGCACTTACTTTTACAATTTCTGCCTTGTCCAAGGATTAGCAATCTGTCCCGGGCCGGGACAGGTTACTACTGGTGCGGGACAGGTCAGTCCGCATTGGGATGGCTCCTCATACCCAGGTAAGTAGCACCCTGGTAGACCTCAGTGACAATCAGACTAGGGTGTTTCTTGAGGCACCCTGTGCAGAACAGCATATCATTGGTGGGCAAAGCCTCTCCTATCCTACAGTACTGTGTAGAGGGGAGGCCAATGAAGTCTTTCCTGACATAGGACAGTGTCTTGTGAAGAAATGGTCCTTGGCCCATTGGGAGCCAGACTCAGGAATACCGGGTTTGATTCCATATTCCTACATGAAGCCAGCTGGGTGGCCTTGGGCTAGTCACAGCTCTCATTCTGAGTCTGTCAGTCAGTCAAAGCGCCCTGGAAACCACGAAGGAACCCAGAACTGTGGTGGAAGGGCCCGGTCTCCTCTCCCCCGTCTCAGGTTGGAGGGGTCAGTCAGTCGGTCAAGTGTTGAAATTCCTCGTAGGAGTCCAGGACCAAAGCAGCACTTGAGTGGGGTGTGGAGGGACATGTGGTTAGGGAGCCGGACCCTTATCTGGGAGTGCCGGGTTTGATTCTGCACTCACTCCTCCACGAAGCCAGCTGGGTGACCTTGGGCGAGTCACAGCTCTCATAGCCCTGCCTACCTCACAGGGAATGTTCTGTTGTGGGGAGAAGAATAGAAAGCTTTGTCAGCCACTTTGAGTCCCCTTAAATGGGTGGGAAAAGTGGGGTAGAAAAGCCATCTCCTCCTCCTCCTCCTTCTTGTTCTTCTTGTTCTTCCTTGCTAGTGATAGGCAGAAAATTATTTTGAATGGAAGGAATCTCCGAGACCGCTCTTATCTCTTAGTTTTCTTAACTGATGTAAAATGAACATCAACTGAAAATAATCTTAGAAATAAAAGTTAAGCTCATCATTATGAGATCAGGTTCAGATTAGCATCCCCTTAAAGCTGCTTGTTTCAGCATAGTAAACCACTGAGACATCTAAAGATATAGCAATAGTTCAAGCATCTTCTTTCCACTATATTGTTGGCGCTGCCTATTTGCTCAATTAGTCTGGTAACCTTGGAGGCATTTTATGAAGCTTTTCAGTATAATATAAAATGAAGGCAGATGAGAATTGGATAATGAGGACTTTACAAGTGTTTTTCAGTGCAAAATGAGAGCCCTTTCCACATTTACTGCTAGTGCAGCCCAGGAAGGGGGCTTAAGGGGCTTGACTTGGTGCAGATACCACCCCTTAAAATACTTCATTGTATAGGATGGAGCACAGTGTGGGATAGGGTACTGCCCCCCTATCCTGCTCTACTGGCAGACCTAGAAAGAGCTGAAAAGGTTTTTGGAAGCTTTTTGAATAAGTAAATATGTAAGTAAATGATACTTGTAATAAATGTAAACAGTTATCACAAATTCCTTTGTTTTTTCCTGGTTTTCAAATGAAAGCCATAGTTCTGATTATGAGAATAAAATAACAATATGCACTGTAATTAAACTGAACCAGGAATGTCTCGGTTCAAGTATGAGCTGCATCTCCATTATGCAGCAAAGTTGCCTTAACTAGAGGCCTTCTCGCACACACGGTTTTTGAATGTGTGGAAAACACTCGGGAATGTGGCATTCGTTCCGGAGTGTTTTCCACGTGTTCCAGATGTAGAGCACTTAAAAGTGCTCTACATCTGTTCTTGTGCGTACGAAGCATCCCAGGCCATTTGGGGAAGTAAGCATTCACACACACTTCCCTCCCTGGCAGCCGCGGGCATGCCCTCCCCCCATTGGCTGGAAATCAGCCGAACAGGTGACGGGGGCTGCGCTAATTATCTACCTTGCTGGGCTGGGCTGGCAATCATGCAGGCGTGTCGACCCTGGTAGATGGCAGAGGGACCCACCGACTTGTAGGCCCAGTCTACCGGAAGCGTGCACGGTTGCCAATGAAGGGCTGCAGCATGCCCACGTGGTGCGCGCACCCAGCAGCCCCGGGTCATTCCAACCCGAGGCAGCAAGGAGGCAGGTCTTGCACGAGTGCGCAGTGTGTCCCAGGGCCCTGGGGTGTGGGTGTGGGGTGTGTGTGGGATCGTCTGCGCGGCAAAAGCACCTCAATCCAGGCGCCTACACCCTGTAGATGGGCGTGATCGGGGGGGGGGATGGGAAGCCTTCATTGACCAGAGCCATGCGCTCTGATCTGCCAAGGGGTCCTGCCCCATAGGGAACTGGCCCCGGGCCCCGGGGTGGGTGGGTGAAGATGGGTCTGTGCTTTGTGAATGAACCCCGGCCTTCCCCTTCTGCCTAGGTGAGAAAAGGCCCTTGGACTCCTTGTACAGTTGCTGCACATGTCTCGTTGTTAAAAATCATATTCCCTCTCCGAAGGCCACCATGGCAACCTAACCAGGCGCTGAACAAGGACAGGGAATAGTGGGCTATGCAGCTCAACCTCTTTGTCTTTCTCTGGCTCATGCTGATGTGTTTTGTGAGGGAAACCATTGCTTCTGCAGGCAGATTCTGCCTATGTTAAAATTCTAGGTGGTAAGAGGAGGCAAAACGGAGCCTCAGGCATTTATCTGAGTCTTTTGTGCCACTGGGCAGATTTAAACAACACTCACCCCTATTCCGACCTAAGGAGGGCTATGCTACCTGTAAGTGTGTTATTAAATATAAATTCCCTTTGCTCATGATGTGTTGTTTGATTTTTAAAACCCAGTCTTCACCTCTCCTTCACTTCCTTTTTCTACTGAATCTTCTTTCCTTCTTCCCTCTTGCTGTTTACAATATTTGTTGACACCATATAGTGACTGACTGAGTTAGTTTTTGACCTTCTCATATTACCCTGTACAAAATAACACTCCCAGAACACCAGAAGATGTAATGCAGTGATCTGGGTTCAAATAAAAAAAAATTGTACTGATGAGCAGAGAGGGTCCTTTGTGCATATTTATATGGCGTGTTAAATTAATTCCCCCCCCCAGGTGTGCTCAGAATCTCACAATCAACACTATTTTTTTTATCTGGGATTATATAAACTAACTACAGTGCTTCTTTTCTTTTGGAATGATCAATATTTTCTAGGGATGTGCATGAATGCAATTTCTGATATTTGATTAATAATGAATTGAATATCTGAATATCCAAATTTGTATGAATAAAGGAAAAGACTCTCTGGACATTTGAACCAATAAAAATACCTTTGAGTCTATTTGTTCAAATATCTGATATGTATCCAGTGATACGAATCTCGTATGTATCCATATGCATCCCATTTTCAACTAGCACATATATGTATGGATACGTATGCGCTGCATATGTATCTGTACACATATGAATGTCTGAATTATTCATACAAATAACTTCTCCCATATCAACGTGCCCATGCCTTAAGATCAAGTGGTGAGGCCCTCCTGGTTATCCCACCACCTTCAACAGTGAGGTTGGTAGGCATCCGGGAGAGAGCCTTTTCTGTGATGGCCCCCAGACTATGGAATAGCCTTCCCCTCGAGGTGCGTCATGCCCCTTCCTTATATATATTTAGGAAGATGGTGAAGATGCACCTCTTTGCCCTGGCCTTTGGCTGAGCTGCTGCTGCTTAGACTCCTCCGCCCTTCACCCAGTACAGTCACTATCATTTTAAAATTATTGTACAGTATATTGTTTTATATTTGCTGAATTTTAAAACGTCTTTTAATATATATCCTATTTTAATTTGTTGTTACCTGCCCAGAGACCCTCAGGTATAGGGCGAGATAGAAATACAAACAAACAAACAAACAAATATTTGTATGAATACTAAAGTACGAGTGTTTGGGCATGGCATTCGTATATGAATGTCCAAATTTGTATGAATAACAAATATTTTGAATATTCATGCACATCCCTAATATTTTCTTTTTTATTTATGATTCTTCTGCAGATACAAAAAGAAAGAATTGTACATAGTTACACAGCACTATTTTAAAACTAATTTCCTATGTTACTGGAAAACGTTTATTTAAGACAGTGTTATGGGTCAGGCAGTTTTGTTTCCTTGAAGTTGTTCATGCTTGCAGATTATTTTATTTATTGATTTTTCAGCTGAACTTGTGGACACTGTTTATATATTTCCTGCAGTGTTTGTTCAGATGTTCTACTGTTTTTAATAGATGCAGTTACCAGGATATTGTGAACAAGACTGCAAAATACTGCAAAAACCTTTTAAAAAGGAATAAACACAACTGTGGAATTTTCATGTATAGAAATGTAGACCTGAGGCATTTCCGCACTGAATCGCGTTCCAGACGGAACGCGTTCAGGCGGAAAGCTTAAGCCAGCTTCGGGCGCTTTCCCCGTTCACACACAGACGCGCCAGAACGCGTGTAAACGCGTTCCGGAGCGTCTGGGTGCGAATGCTCAAAGCGCCCGAAGCTGCCTTAGCCGGCAAATGCCGGCAAGTGGCGCGCCGGCAGCCGCGGAGGCAGATCGACAATCAGCTGTTTGAGAAACAGCTGATTGTCAAAGCCGCGCGGCGTCGGAGGCGCGCCGGCAGCCGTTCGGGAGACAGAAGCGGCGCGAACGCTTCTTCTCCCGAACAGCTGCGGGCGGCTCGTCCGCGTTGGAACGCGTGTAGAGCACTTCGAAGTGCCCTACATTTCGAACGCGGAAAAGACAGCTGCGGACACGTCGGAACGCAAGCCGCGCGCGGCCAATGCGTATGACGTGTCCTCAGCTGTCTTTTCCGCGTTCCGTTCAGCCCCGTGCGAAAACGTCTCTGTATAGAAGTAGCATAGCAAATAATTCATAATGCTTGTTTTAAAATGTTTTGAAAACCGGAGGGCTATATTTGTTTAGGTTTTTGGCCTGTTATAGTATAATTTCCTCAGTAACAGTAAATATCCCAGATATTTACTTATTTTCTGAGAGAATCTGGTAGAATGTAAGTGCTTTTTTCTAGCAGAAGGCTAGGCACCATCCATAATAGCTCTGTTAAATTCATGCATCTTTTCAAAGAATTTACGCATTATATCAAATGTATATTTTAAAAAAATGCAAACTGTGCCTGTGTTCTGCATCCTAGAGATATTTCCATGGATTTGTGGGTAAAATATTTTTGTTTGTTTGTTTGTTTCAATAGCTTAGAGTTTGGTTGCGTGTTCAGCATGGCTGATCCAACAGAGGATGCCTCCAGACATAAAAATGTGAAGCTTACTTACTGTAAAGTAAAATAGCTCCACAGAGAGAACAGAATGTCTCCACGTTCTCCTTATACTTCAAAACAGCAGGGAGGGCTCTTCTGACTATATTGTCAGCCCCTCCCTCTCTGAGAGGTCCGTTGCCTCTCTGGTGATGGTAGACTCTTGCAAGATCTTGCCCATGCACCCAGAAAAATGTTGAAGGAAGGGAAACTCTGCAGCTGATGCTGATGTCTAAGTAGCATTATTTTTCCTGTGCTGTGCTGGACTTCACTTTTCAGAGACTGCGGAGTATCGTAAAATCTGTTTGGCATGTTGACAGCTGCTCTGTAGTCACTACAAACTCTCAAGGCTTCCAGGGACCAAGGGTACCTCCAGACAGATATGAAAACAGCAAACAGACTTTGGTGCTTTCATCCCCTGCAGTAGCAATGAAGCATTCCCCCCCCCCCCCATGCTCTGTAGCCACTGCTGATGTTGGTGCTTCCTGTCTAACAGATGGGAAGCCACTCTGTTGGGACGCCAAAGCTTCTGACCTTTGTGGTGGCCCAGAAGCTGATTCAGCATCCTCACGAAGCTTCAGGTCTGCCAGTCTGGCGGGCAGGAGGCCCCTGCGCTGTGCAGCTTTGACGTAGTTTGGAAGGGACCCAAGTCACATGGTATTATTACTTTTTTATTAGTTATTGATTTTCTGTAAAATTGCATTCTAAATTGCTCTTGATCATGATTTTGTAACATAGCCTATATTGTTTTAGTGGTAAGGAAGGGCAAAATGCAAATAATTACAATATATTCTGGTGTATAAGACTATTTTTTAACCCAGGAAAATCTTCTCTAAAGTCGGCGGCGTCTTATACGTCGGGTGTCGTCTTTTTATACAGTGAGTTTATCCCAAACTCTATATTTTAACTGGAAAAGTTGGGGGTTGTCTTATATGCCCAGTCGTCTTATATGCTGGAATATACGGGTACATATACTTAGTTTATGCACTGCACTTATTTACGTACAGTAAGGCCCCTTTTTAAGCAAATTTGGTCTGCATGGTTCCAGTATAACATGATTTATTAACTGAGACCTTGTATTGGTATTAACCCCTCCTATTTTACCTTAACATGTTTCCCCAAACTTTAAAGGTCTGTTACTTGTTTAATGCGAGTCTTGCTTTAAGAGATGACTTGCTGGAAGTAACTGTTGTGTGAAGCAGGGCCCTATGCTCTGTGTGGTCGAGTCATGTAAGTTGTTTGGCATTCACTGCTTACTCCAGTTTGGTCTCGAGGGCCTGCAAAATGGTCCCCTCCCTTTAAAACACATAAGACAATGGAAGAGTATGAACATGGACACTTGTCCTTAGCCTTCTTCTTCGTTTTCTAGCCTAATGGGCAGAAGTGGAAAGATTTCAGTTAACCTAAGTATCAGTGCTTAGAGTGTTGCGCAATGTAGGTTTTCGTCAGGGATTACAGACACGATGCTTGAAGATGCAGTGGTGATTTTGAGAGTGGTGATCTTCTCCCATTGCCCCTCTCTGCCCCCTCCCAGAAAAAAAAAAAGACTAAGGGTGTTTTTCCACTTAGCACTAGAGTACCCTTTAAGGACCCATTAAGGACCCTTTAAGGACCCATTAAGGACCCTTTTTTTTTTGCTAGGGTTTTTTCCTTAATGGGTCCTTTAGTGCTAAGTGGAAAAACACCCTAAGTCTCTTTTGCATGTTTCTTTTAGTGTGTTCCAGGGAGGGGTCTACGGGGCCTGCTGTCTAGGACCACACAGCCCCCTCTGAATGCTCCATCAGCATGCAAGGTGCAATAGAGGGCACCCAAAATGTTCCTTTTTAAAAACAATTCTTTTTAAGAGCCTTGTACATATACATATACACTCCTCTTTCATCTTACACTGAATAAAATATACAGGAAAGGGTCAGCCAACCCTTTAAATTCCATTTCTTTCCATATTAGAGATTACCTTTGCTATGCCTTGGGCAGCTGGGTTCCCCAGTTTTGACTCTGGTAAACCATGGCTTTCCTCGAATCTCACACTGAGAGTTGTAATACCACACATCCCATATGTTTCAGTTTTCTTTCTCTCAGGAGGTTGAACAACATTTTTTCTCCCACATAGTTACGCCATTGCAGTTTTCTTTCTTCAGGGGTTTTAATAGTACAAAGCTTCTTATCATCATTGAGCTACAACAGGAGCTGATTACCTGTGGTAGTTCTCTTCTACATGTGTGGCTATGACCTTTTCCTCTGACAAAGAGTGTGTGTCTTGTCCTCGCTGGCTGTCCTGGAGCCCCTGGAGATGTGAAACCCATTTGAGGAATGCCATGGGAATTCCAGCTGCAGCACGAGTTCCTGTTCTCTGATTGGAGGGGCAGTATGCCCTTGTCTCAGGATCTTATCCCACTCAGGATCTGACCCAACCTTGTCGCAGACTTTTCAGAGGAAGGGGCCTTTGGCTCTGAGGTACCTGCAGACGTCCAAAAGCTGTTTGAAGAAGCCCCTTTTAAGGATGCCATGCCTGGTTTTACAAGGTTCCTGTTTGTACTGATGACTTCCCCAATCTCCCTGGCATTCAGAAACCACAGCAACAGCTTCATCCAAAAGAAAGCCCACGATTAAAGAATGGCAGGCGAAAGAGTGACTCAAAGATAATGCCAGTGAAGCAGAATGAGTGAATGAATTATTTATATCTGTCTAGTGTTGTCTGCTTATGTTTACGACGACTTCCTCATGGGCAGAATGATGTGCATTATCACAGAAGTGAAATGGACAGATGGGATCCAGTCAAACAGTGTGCCTTGACCTGTGCTAACTGGAAGTCTGAGGAACGGAACTTCCCTGATGTCAGAAACAACATCCTCGTGGTCCACTTGGATCATTTCAGGTATGTGTTGGGAACATGGTGGCCACACAGCCCTCTTGCCTGGTGTCTTCCTGTGCGCATGGAACACTGTTGCCAGATACTGCATTAAGCTAGTCTCTGCACAGGCCAGACCCGGACCCAGTTCATGCTGTACCATGGAGAGAGCTGCAGTGCAGGCCCAATTATGAAGTTTATGAGTGTTTCCCAGGGCACTCAAAGGGGGCCATTTCTATAGCCCATTTCTTGACCTAAAGCTTCAAGGTTGGGGGGGGGGCATTTCATGTGGATGGCTGCCAAGTGTTCCACACCTCCTGCCATAATTCCATCTTGGAATGTATTAGGGTTGGTCTCTGTGGTACATGGCTATGTTGTCATTGTTTCTGACCTGAGCCATTTCGTCAGACCCTGGAAATGGCTCCAGAAGTTGTTCATCTTCAGATCCTGGCAAAATGCTTCCATAATCTGGAGTGGGTGGGTGGGGGAGTTGTAGGCCACTTGTGCTGACACCCTTCTACATGGCTGTGAGCAGAACTGTGCTCACCTGTGGCCCCCTCCAGACTTGTGGAATAAATTTGCAGTTAAGGGGGAAATCTCAGCTTACCTGCTGTGAAGTGACGACCAGCTGTCCTGACTAAAAGCAGCTCTGTAGCTTCCTTCTCGGAAACTGCGAGAGCTGAGTTGGTGCACATGGTTACGGGGGATGAGGCAGCCAGTCAGATTTGAGTTGCCCTCCCTGCCACTTCTGTGCATTCTGCTGCACTGTATTAATGAGTCTGGACACACCCCATATTTGCAAAGCAATCTTCACTGTTCTGATTCACATAGTTCTTTTTCTTATTCTGGCCTAGGACTGAACTTCCAGAAGACGATATAGCTTCAGTTCAGCCTATGCCATGTGGTCACACCTAAGGTTTAATCCAGCTTCAGTCCACCTTCAGAATGAGAGAACACATCAGCAAAGTGACCAGTAGTTTTCTTTCCACGTTATCTATCCCAAAGGTGAATTTTCTGAGTTATTTAACACTGGAAAAAAAACACAGCTTGTCACTTTGCTGATGTATTCTCTCACTCTAAAAGTGGACTGAAGCTGGATTAAACCTGAAGTGTGACCACATCCATAGTCTTCATGTCACAATAAGGCCATCTGCCTTGTTCATAGAGAGGTCTGGGAATATCCAGTTATGGGTAGTCATCTGCAAAGCATGGCAAAACAGTCTCCAGATTTCATATTACAAATAGCAGGAAATGTTACTCTGGCTATGCAAACAGTACAATTTGGGAAAATAAACATAACATTTAGAAAAAAGCTTCCCGCTGTGCCAGGAACAGCATAATTATATCTGGTAGTATTATAAATAATCTGTGGTATTCTCTTCTGTCTCTGGCAAAATAATCTTAAATTATTATTTCATGAAATGTACTGAGTGTCTTCAGAGAGTGTCCCTCCTGTTGAGGCCTTTCTCTTTTTTTGCCTTATTTGATTTAAAAACACTAGACACCTTTTGTCAGAAGATCAGTTTATGCACTGCATAGAATATGTTTTATATAAGATTTATACCTCGCCCCTTTCTGCACTTTCCTGACCAGGGGGAAGAAGAAAAGTTGGCTTTTCTACCCCGCTTTTCTCACCCAAAGGTTTCTGTTCTTTCCCCCACAACAGACACCCTGTGAGGTAGGTGGGGCTGTGAGAGCTCAGAAGAGAGCTGTGACTAGCCCAAGGCCACCCAGCTGGTTTTGTGGAGGAGTGCGGAATCAAAGCCAATGACTACGAGATATGAGTCCAAGACTCTAACCACAAGACCAAACTGGCTCAGTGCCAGAGTGAGTGCCGTTTGACTGGGACAGGATTTTTAAATACCATTTCTGTTTTAATAGTCTGTCACTTTTGTTGACAATTTTCCTTTATTCTACCATGTGATGTTCTTTTCTGCTTCACAAAATCAGCAGACCATGCTGTCCCAATTTGTGTTTAATTCACTTCTTCTGTATGTTAATTGAAGATCTCCCATGTGAGTGGATTAGAGACTGAACACTGTGTTCATATATAGAGAATACATATATCTTTAGTCTCAGTAGTGAATTTCTTTTACTGTAATTGCTCTTTTGTTGCTGGTGGCACCGTGAGATATGAGATGGAATGATTCAAATGGCAAATGCATTATTTTGGGAAGACAATGATCTATTAAGCAGCCTAAGAACAGATAATGCAGGAAAGTGGTTTCTGGAAGTGATGGTTAGGCTTCCTGGAGCAAAATCAGCCCAGAGTCGTGTGTCACTTTGAAAGTGAACTCATTTATTATGATGGAATTAAGTGATCAAGTAGACTATGGTCCATGAATAGTCATACAGTAACGCTGTACGTATATTGTCATTCTCACCTTCTTGTCTCTCTGAATGAGATCTTGAAAATTGCTGCAGACTTCAGCAGATGACCTAATCACTGGTTTCATTGTCAGTCACAACTTTGTATAATATTATAGTATAGTATATACAGTGTTGGCCACTGACTAGGACTCCTTTAATTAGCAATTTTTCAAAAGAGCACAATCAATAGACTGTCCCACATCCATTTGAATGGGGTGTCTTGGGAGGGTGATGGGGACAAATAATGATGTTATTCTTATTTTATTCTTGTATGCTTTATATAATTTTATCTTTTGTAAATGTGATACAGTCATATGACGAATCAGTATCAGTATATGTTCTACACCCTTGGTTTATTCACTATAAACCAAGGGTGTAGAACAGTGCCCATAAATTCAGCTCTTGTCAATCAAAATGACCTCGTTAAGCTTCTGGTGGCAGAAAAATAATACAAATACAGATATGGAGCTGCATGCTGGCTAATACTTCTGCCCCATATCTGTCCTGCTCTTCAGAGCAGGAAGTGTGCTGGTCACCACTGCTGTCTGTGGAAACATCAAAACCAGTGAACCATTGTTCCCAGGCTTTGCTGTTTCTGACTAGGATTGATGGGGAATTGGCCATTTTGCGTGTGCCTCCCAGAACAGGGCCATGCCATTTGTCCCAAAGAAAGCTAAGTGAGCTAGGTGTGTACATGTGATAATGGAGTGGCATGGTGGCAGACCACATCTGGCACCAGGACAGGGCTTTCTCCCACTCTGCTGTTGAAGTGCATGGTACCCACCATATTTGAATGTTCCATGACCTCCCTATGGCTCTGTATGGTGTTAATTAGTTTTAGAACATTGACACTAATGAGTCTTATGGAAGGCAAATAACTTTCACATAGAATGGACAGCTGAGCTTATACGAACAGGCTGGTCCATAAAAGCAAAATGGTCAGTTAGGGGGCTGGGTGTCATTAGTATGCTGATGACATTCAGGTTTATTACTCCATAACATCTCAAACAGAAGAGACTGTGAATGTGTTGAATCAGTGCCTGGATGCAGTACTGAGCTCGATGAGGGCCAGTAAGATGAAGCCGAACCTTTACAAGATAGAGATTATGTGGGAAGAAAGTATGAAGGTCCAGGAGTTGGGGATTTTGCTTGTTCTCATAGGGCTTGCACTCTCTCAGAAGGGACAAGTATGTAGTTTGGGGGTGCTCTTGGAGCCATTGTTGTTCACTGAGACTCAGGTGACCACTGTGACCAGGAGTTCCTATTGGTAGCTTTGGCTGGTATACCAGCTTACACTGTTACATGGACAGTGTTGAAGAAATGAAATAGCCTGGTCATTATTGTCTATGTGTTGTAATGTACAGTACTATTTATGGAGCTCCTTTGTATCAGCTCCAGAAGTTACAGCTGGTGAAAATGTGGTGGTCAGGTTGTTGAATGGGGGTGCCAGCTTGATCACACATCACACCTGTGCTTAAGCAATTACACTAACCATCTGTTAATTATTGGGCCAGGATCAAGGTTTATTAGGGCATATAAAGTCCTAAATAGCTTGGAACCATGGTAACTTAAATGGTACCTCTGCTGTCTGGAAGATCCCTGAGATCATCATGAGAGGTCCTATTCCAGGTTCCATCTAATATAATTGGGCCTTCTCGTTGTTGGCACCATCCTGTCTGCTGTTTGTGGGGTGCCTATGCTTAGAATTTATAGGCACCTTTTAAATTGGGCAGTGCCTGTGTGAATATTTGTTTCTTCAGTGGCCCACTAAATTTTTATTGTGTTTTAATTTTTGTAAAATCTTTTTTTTAACCTTGTTTATAATGTTTTATTTTTAAATGGAAAGAGGTATAAAATACCTTCAATGAGTAAATAGCACCTCACCATATTCAGTAGCTCACTTTTGAATCCAGTTTGTCTTTTTCCTTGCTGCCACATCCTTTAGCTGTTTTGCTGGATGTCTCCCGCCCCCAATCATTGTGGAAAACAACTAGTCTTGTCTATAAAGCGATTTCATGCTTGATCGTTTGAATAATTATGGACTTTCCAGGGAATTGGAAAGATTTCAGTCACTCGTATCTCATAACGCAGCTTCTGCAATCAGAATTAAACAAGGAGCTGTTGAGCTATAATTCCCTGATATTCAGCAGCTATATTTGATAATGAGTATATTTATATTTTTGTTTCATTGAGGTGCTTTATTGGGTTTTATTAATATTATTACATATTCTTCACATTGTTATTGGTACCTGTAAGTATTATTACTTTTAAAGCTCCCCCCTTTTTTTTACTAAAAGAATTGTATTCTTCTTACATTCAGAAAAGATTTTGGAATAATTGAACATTCTATTTGAAGTAATGTTAAATGATTCCTGGCTTAATAAAGTTTGTCCTCCTAAGTTAAATAAGTAACTGAGGCAGCAGAAATTTTTCACAGTTCAATACTTTCTGTAGGCTCTAAGTCTTGGTTACCTTTTATTAGATTATAATTCTTTTTTGCTACTGTATCTTTATTAATGCATCTTTTAAAAAAATATTAGAACAGCCAATGATTCAATTAGATTACTTCATATTGATTAATTCAAGGCACTTAGATAATTAATCTAAAATAGAAGTTAAAAGACAAGAGAAAAAAAGGGTTATGGATAGAGAAATTCTGCTTTTTTTCTTTCAAATTTAAACTGGGATATGTTTGGGACTTCAGTGCATGGAATATGCTGAATTGCAGATTATTGCTGAAACCTACCAAGGAAAACTGTCAGTTGATTTACTGGACCATATTTATACAAACCTTACATCTGTGATTTTCTTTTCATTATGCACATCCTTAACAAAAAAGGACCAAAAAAGTATTTTTAGATAAAGTTCAGTGGGACTTTTAGTACAACTGAGATGTATATTACACAGTGTCCCTGCAATTTCAGGACTGAGACTTGATATAAGCTGATGATTTAATTTACTGAAATCAGAGAGTAATCCAAACTGTGGTCTTTAAAGTCTCAGCAAGATGTTCATGTGGTGGAAACTGGCAGCATTCCTAGAGTCCGTGATGGGGCTGCTGCCACCGTCTTCATAATGGAGCCTGCATTAGGCTTCTGAAAAATCACAGTTGGTCAAAAGCAGACCACTTAGAGAGGCCTGGGACTGTCAGATCATAGGAATACAAGATCAACTTTGTCATAAGAATACAGGAAACCCTGCTGGATCAGGCCACAGCCTATTTACTCCAGCATCCTATCTCACACAGTGACCCACCAATTGCTTCTGGGCGTCTCAAGCAGAAGCTGAAGGCAAAACTTTCATTTGCTCTTGATTCCCTGTAAGTGGTCTTTAAAGGCATCCTGCCTATCTCTCCAACCCTGAGGCTGTAATTACACATCTATTCCTGTAGGCATTGATACACCTGTCCTCCATGAATTTATCTATTCCTTTCTTAAAGCTATCCAGGCTACTTGCTGTCACCATTTCTTCTGGTAGTAAATTCCACCGAAAAGCAGAGGAAGTATGACAAGGGGTTGGGGTTGGAGCGGCCTTAATCCACACTAGCATGTAGACAGGAGTCCCATATTATGGAATTTGTTCCAAAACAACCCCAAGTGTGGAAACTGGTGGCAGTGCTGACTGATATTTCCTTGGACAGGTTGGTGGCAGCAGGGAGCCACCTCACATGGGCAACCTGGCTCATGAGGCAAGCGTAGTGTGCCCTGAACCATTGCATTAACCTGTCAGGTTTCCTTGGCTTGCTTCCTGGTTCATCTGTGTTTCAGTAGTAGAAACACTTGCTGCTTGAAAGTAGAACATTAGAATTGTTCAAACAGTCGATTAAATGTGCATCCTTTCTTCTGTTGTATATTACTTAAAAAAACACTCCAGTAATTAATAATGGTTATATTAACAGGGCTACTAATGTATAAAATTTCATTTCTGGAAAAATAAAGATTCTGAAAATGTAAATGCAGTATTTTTCACTTCCAGGCACTCAGTTCATTCTCTGCCTGACCGTCTTCTTACTGTTCCCTACCCACTCAATTCAGGATGCATCTGGACAGCTCCTAGGGTGTGGTGACTGCACATTGCTGATCCCATTGAGCCCTGAGCCAGCCCCAGGGTTGGGAAACTTGCCCTCAGAGGTTCCCTGATGATAATCCCTGGCAAAACACCACATGTGCACTCTCATCACCATCTAAAAGGAAGTTGACTTACCTTTGCTGATTTCTGCTGGATGTAATTAAATGCTGGACAGAAAATAATCAGTTTCTCTGTCCATGTCATGTTTGCTTCCTAATTGTGTCAGGCAGAAGCTTCAAGGCTAAGGAACTTTCATTTTGTAGCCTTGAAGCCTAGAAGTCTGGGTGGCATCAATAATGTATGCACGGTGCCTCCTAGCCTAGCATATTAGCAACTTTTTTACAGGCTGTGATGATGTTGCATCAGTCTTTGCTTTTTTTGAGCACCAAAGAAAGGATTCAATGAGTGTCACAACTATATGTAACAGCTTTAGATGAAATGTGCTAAACAGATATCAAAGTGCAAGAAGCTACCTGCAAATGCAAGCCTGGCTTTTACACAGTTTCCTTATTTTGTTACACTTACACCCTATCCTGTTGCTTTCAGCGTTCAGAGCAATTTACAAGATTAAAGGTCACCCAGCTAGCTTCATGGAGGAGAGCAGAATCAAACTCAGCTCCCTAACCACAAGACCAAACTGGTCTATTAATGATTATTCCACTACTTTGTATTAAATAATTTAAGACTATTTCTTACTATGTATATGTTGACCGCTGTGTATATGTTGACCATCAAAGGCAGCATCCAGATGGTCAGCAAAAGGGTCTGTCAGAGGGTACAGGAGGCTGCCCTAGAGGTACGAGCAGTGACATTTACATTGCTGGTCTTTACTAGCCTCTGAAACTTTGAATATGACCAATTTGGCACTGTCCCAAGAAGTTCTCCAATTTGGCCATTTCTGTACTTGGGGTTATTTTGTAACAAATTCTGTAATATGGGACTCCTGTCTGTGTGCTAGTGTGGATTAAGGTGGCTCTACCCCGTGTTGTCACACTTCCTCTGCATTGGGTAGAATTTACTACCAGAAGAGGTGGTGAACACAACCAGCTTTTAAAAATGCATTTGATAGATTCAGGGAGACAGATGTACCAATGGCTAATAGAGTGGATGCCTAGGTACTGCCTCCATGTTGGAGAGATAGGCAGGATGCCTCTAAAGGCCATTTGTATTTGTGAGCAGGTGAAGGTTTTGCCTTCATCTTCTGCTTGAGAATGCCCAGAAGCAATTGGTGGGCCACTGTGTGAAGATGCTGGACTAGATGGGCTGTCACCTGATCCAGCAGGGCTCCTTATGTTCTTTTGGTATAGCTGTAGACCTCCAAAGTTTCAGAACCTGAACTCTGCTTCTGAGGGCTCTCTGGAGGCAGTGACTGAAGAGAGAGCAGGACAGGCTGCCACAGTGGCCCTGCCCCAGCGCTGGCACCTTTGATGTGGATGAAGCCTACGTTTTGTCAGTATTAATACCTTGAATTCCCCTCCTCATTGTCTACTGCAACCTCAGGATACTCTAGGTGCCCTGTTCTTGACAACTTCTGAAATTTACAGCTCAAGTAATCAGATCTTTTTAGGCTCTTCTTCCTTCCCCACCCTCATGGCTTCAGAACAACATGCGCTAAGATATGCACGAGGTTCTTTTTTGGTGAATAAGAGTGAGTCACTTTGAGAAGCAAAGATCTTGCATTTTATTTGACCCGAGAAACTTTCTGTGCTCTGCTAGTTCTTGTTGCTGCATTTTTCCCTAGTCATATTACCCCTACAGGAGAGGGTTACTTGACAGAAAATGCTGATAATGAATCAACAAATCAGAATAATCATGTGTGTCTTTGGGGATTTTGTAGCAATTAATTGGGTAAGTATCTATTTTGAGCTGAAAATAAGGTTGCAGGGTTTTGATGTCAGGCCCTTAATCTTTCCCAAAATCCATTCATTGGCAATGTGATCTATAAGAAAAGTGAAGATGAGCTGGCACACTGACATTTCAGTTCTCTTTGTTACACAGCTCCCGGAAAGTAGTGTTGCTAAAGGCCAAGAGTGATGCTTGTTCAAACACGGATCTCGTGAATGTGGAGAGGCAGCTGCTTTACTGCTTCCTGTGTCCCGTGTCTGATCTACAAGTGCAAGATCCTGTACGCTAATTCCAACTGACAAATATTTGAATACCAAATTCATACATAACATGGCTCTGGTATTTATAGAATGCATCATAACGATTCACGGAACAGACCCTGCAGTCAGCATTTCATACAGCAAACTAATGAGATCATTGACAGCTCACTCACTCTGAATTAAAGAAGAAAAAAATACCATGTGTTTCTTAGAGAAATAGGCTCTTTTTTGGTGTACCATATTCATACTATAGCTCTTGGTTAAACCAAAAAGAACTGTATATGACTGGCATCATAGGGTGATTATGCACTGGCCTCTATACCAGACCACAAGCATTATAGGAATCTCCCTTCCATACACTGTTGTGGCCTAAGAGAGACCCCAAGCAGAGCCTACTTTAGCCTGCACAGCATGCAGAAGGGAGGCTTCTAGTGTGCTTCCTGGTCCACAATACTGCCCAGTGTGGGCTTGCCCAGAATTTCCAGTCGGCTGTTCCAATGACTTAAATGAGTAGACTGCATGTTCATGACTCCTTTAACTCCTAGTTTTCCACATATGACAATTAGTTGCAGAACACCAGTTTTGCTGGTTTATGGAAGCTGAACCTTATGAGCAGAATTGCTCATAAACCTCCTTTGCAGTTTGTGGGCTAAGAAGTGGGCTGGTAGGATCTTAATTGCATGCTCTTGTATTCCAGGCATGACACAAGATCAAGGAGCAAGGGAATTAGCAAACACTTTATAAAAATGAAAATGAAAACAAATACAAACCCCCCAAAAAACGTTTATCTCCATACATGTAGTCGACTGTGACCCTGATTTGTAAAACAATTTTTCTAAAGATTCTTCTTCAAAGTCATTTTGGCGCATTGAGATTTTCTGTGCTTTTTTAAAAATACAATAGTTAGTGTGCTTTTCAATACACATGCTCTTTGATCTTCTTTTATGCTTTTTTGTTCTTTAGATGAGAGTACAGTAACTTTGGCACACTATTACATTTCACACTATTGTAATTTCTACAGCAACCTCCTCTCTGGTACTCCAGATGTTGCTACACTGTAGCTCCCGCTGTTTCTTTTTATTAAACTGTGGGGTCTAGGGTGCCATATGGAAGCCAGGTGAAGGGTTCCTTTATTTCTAGTACCGTATTTTCCTGCGTATAAGACTACTTTTTAACCCCAAAAAATCTTCTGAAAAGTTGAGGGTCGTCTTATACACCAGTAATACCCTCACCCGGGTCCTGCTGGCCACAGCTGCCAGCACAAAACTGGGGCGCAGCCTAAACCGAGCCTCGGACTTGGGGAGAGACAGCAGCCTTACCTGCTAATCCCAATCATGTGGCTTGTAGCTTTCCTTCTGGCGCCGACACGAGGAAAAAACCTTGCTAAAGGGAGCGAAATATGAAGAATCCTGCCCTCATTTTGCTTTAGCAGAGTCTGCCCCTCTAGCGTGAGATTCGTCTATGGTCCAGTAGGGGAGGGGTTGAAAGCAGAGAGTCTTTTGAAGAGAAAATGATGGCAGGATTCTTCATATTTCGCTCGGTGGAACACCCCCTCCCCTACAGAATCATAGACGAATTGCGCTAGGGAGGCAGACTCCAAAGCTGCATTGCAGCCACAGATCTTTATCAGAGCAAAGTTTTCCCCTCTGTCAGTGCCAGAAGGAAAGCTACAAGTACATTCGTGGGATTAGCAGGTAAGGCTGCCATCTCTCCCCAAGTCTGAGGCTCGGTTTAGGCTGCACCCCAGTTTTGCAAAATCTCCATTTTAAGTAGAAAAATTGGGGGTCGTCTTATACACCCAGTCGTCTTATACGCCAGAAAATACGGGGTAGTTGTACAAAGGGAGAATTTTAGCTGTTAGTGACCTGGATTTCACAGACAACCTTAGCAGGGTATGATAACAGTTGAAGCTCAGCAACAATTTAGTCTTTCTTCCACTGTAGATTTTCATCACGTGTGACCTTCTAGCATTATTTGGCAGAGTTTCTCTGTGTTACTGTGCTAACCTGTAGCTATTTTCATTAGTGAATTCTTGCTTTGCTGCAGTGAATTTCTTCTAAACAGTTTTACATAAGAGTTGAAATGAGCTAGGTTTGCCATCTGCCAACTTACTTTATTACTGGATTACCTAAAGTACAGCTAGGGAATCTGAAAATTGTACAATTTTGAGTGGGTTTAAAATAATTACCATTAAACACATAATTAAGCACTAGCACCACTATCACTCTGTAAACACTCATAGCGAACATCCATATGGGTTCCATGATGTACCTGCCCCAGGACTGGGGCTTCCAAACATCTGGAAGGAGTGTATTGTACACATGTGCACACAAAAGGCTCTGTCCTGACTACATCTGTCCTGGGAAGTGCCTTACTTGCACTTCCCCTAAAGCATCTCTTCCCTCTCCCTGTAGTGTAATGAAGGGAGTAAGCACATTACTGGCCCAGTTTCCAGCTGGGCTGGTTTCACATCAGACCAAAAATGGTTGACTTCTGGGGCCATTTCCCATCCAGCATCAAAACAGCCTGGCTGGGATTTTGAAGCTGTGGAACTTTTGTTCTGCAGCTGCAGTAATCGAGGCAACAAGGTACCCTATGCATGAGGTGTCCATTGCCTGGCTGAATCCCGCCGGTGTGGATGCAGCCATAGATGAAAAAAAAAGCACCCTTGTGACCTACCATTGCCGTATCTTGTAAAGCAAACAGGTTTTTTTGTTGGCTTGCTATTTTTCATCTTTAGATCCATAGTTGTGAGGGCATCTCACACTTGCTTGGAAGCAGTGTTGCATTTGATGTTTTGCCCTCAATAGTGTAGGCGGTGGAGTTTACCTAAGTGAAATACAAAATGCCAGAGTCACTGAAATACTCCTCTTCTGTCTTTTGGATGTTGTCGTTAGGTGGTATCAAATAATGATTGATTCCTGGTGATGACATGGACACCTCCATGCATTTTTCTTGGCAGATACTGAAGTGGTTTGCTATTCACTTCTTTTAGTAATATGCTTAGCACTGAACTTGCAATCTTTGGTTTCCAGGCAGTTGCTCTACCACTGATGATTTAGACTCTTGGCACTTGGTGGGCAACATGGTTGCTATTAAAGGAATTACAGTAGTTTTTCTCTTTATGTCATGTGACACACGTGCCAGGAATTATGGAGATTCAGAGACCTTAGTTCTCTCTGTGAAGATTATCATCTCTCTTTACATATCTACTTTTTCAGCATGTTTTCATTCAATTTACCTTTTCCTTTCGCAGGGTAGATCCAGCTTGTGCAACGGAAATGGCATAAAATGCCTGCAAAAATAGTCTTGGGCAGAAACATCAAATCTGAGAACAAATGACACTTGGCAAGCTCTGTGGCATTGGCTTGGTGACTCCTTTAGAGAGCTTGCCATGTGCCAGCCTCCTCGCTTTTGGTTCATTCTTCACATACCAGCGGTTATTCCTAAACTAATGTTGCGGGAGTCTCTCGAGATAGCTAGTAAGTTGGAAACATCCCGGCTCAGTAAAAATAGCACTGAATCAACTTAAGCAACTAACAGATCCTGACAGCCCTGACTCAGCACCAGAACTGTCTGACAGTCCAACCATAATGCCAACAATTTGTCCATATATTTCACTGGTCTGGCAACAGTTTGGGTTTGCTTCCATCTGTACCCCTTTGGTGTCCTCCTTCTACTGTGCTGTGATAAGTATTTTAGGTCAGAATGTTTATACTGGAGTGTGTAGTGCCAACATGGGACTCCTTCTGTGTAATAAAAGCTAGTAGATAAAGAGCAAAGATTATGCATCTTAACCCAGGTATTAGTCATGAAGCATCATAAGTTGGAGCAAAACATAAGTTTACTTTTAGTTGCTGAGTTGCATGTAAGACATATGGCCAATTTCAATTATGTTGCATATATTTTTACGGTGCACACATTTTTACGTTGAGTACACTGTATGTGCATGTTCAGAGTTCTCTAATATAACTAATTTTCAGCTGCAGTAACTGAGTTTTGCTACCTGCCCCCTCCATGGCAAGTAGTTGATCTTCATCTCTGCAGACACCCCCCCCCCTCCCCGGCTAGGAATTCTAGAACTGGTTGGTAGTCACAGGCATAATGTTGTGATTCAGCTGCTGATGAGTGATTGCTTCATCATGTCTTATGGGTGTGAACCACCAGTCCTCTCAGTGGTCAGGTCTGCTGAAGAGGGCAAAACTTCCCTTTCTCTAGAGGAAATATTTATGCATTGCAGGTGAATGCCTAATCCAAAGTTGTCCTAAAAACCACCTTGGTCATAGAGGAACAGGACCGTTGAGTTTTCTGGATCATTGAAAAATATCCATATTGTAGGAATGTGTGAAGATCTGCACAATATCCAACTGTAGAAGTGTGTGAAGAGCTTCCCATTTGAGGTGTCAAGACACACATCTTTACCTGGTACTTTATTCTTCCCCTCCCCCATCTACTACACTGCTTTTGTCTGTTGTTGTCTTTAAATTTGGTCTTATGCATTTTAATTGTTGTAATCTGCCTAAAGGATAAGGGTACTGGGAGGGGTATAAATGTAAAAAATATGCATTTTCTTCCCCCCTGTGTTGCCTGGGTGATCTGCATCAAAAATCATTAATTTAGTTGGAAATCATGTAATGGCTCCATTAGTTTGTCAAATGATTGGCCACTTTAAATAGTTTCAGACAGCTTTCACTCTTGAGGAGGAGAGGAAACTCTGTCGTTAAAATGAGGCATCATCAATCTTCTTTAGTTTCCATTTTTAGGAAATTTAAGCCACATACTTGATCTTTTCTGCACTATTCTTTGTGGGGTAAAGTCAAGTGCAGGGAAGGAAGTATCCCATCAGCTTTTCTTGGGCAGTCTGTGGAAATGGACTGAATCTTAAGTGACACCTTTAACTATATCTGCTTCAGTTTCCTGTGGTGCTTTGGCAGAACTGGGACCTAGGATATAA
Source organism: Aspidoscelis tigris stejnegeri (assembly GCA_023333525.1). Classification (NCBI taxonomy): domain Eukaryota; kingdom Metazoa; phylum Chordata; class Lepidosauria; order Squamata; family Teiidae; genus Aspidoscelis; species Aspidoscelis tigris. The sequence continues at coordinate 25,339,895 of JALMGA010000003.1, forward strand.
GGCTACTACATCGCTACATTACATTATGCTCATTCACTTAAGTGTTGATAAAATACCCCTTAGCACCACTGCCTAGAATGAGCTTTATAGAGGTTTTCAGAGAATGTGGCAAGAGATTTCTCCATGCATTAGAACCTTTTTATTTAAAATGACAAATGTCCCTTAATTGAATCTCTGCATTAGGAAGACCAAGAAAATAAAGAACCATTAGTCACTTGCTCAAGGCAAAATGACTGTCCTTTAATGATGATAATAATGGGATACTGGCTACCCTACAGAGAGTGACCTACTAAAATAATAGAAGAGTACTTGAGGCTAAATTCTAACCTCATTTTCCCTACTTTTATTTCTTTGGGTTACCAAAAATTAAGTGAGCTTTTGAGCTTTTGCAGAAAATCGTTTGGGAACCAGTGAGGCACTTAGCAACAGATTTTTTTTCCTTACATAAATGCAATGTATCAGCATTAAATTAGGTTCCCCAAGGTGCCATAGAAGCATTTCTGTGGCAATGTTAGCAATAATCAGTGGTTGTGTAAATATATCAGCCTTCTGGCAGGAAGGAAGGATTCATTAATGTCATTCTGTTCTTTTGGATTCCCAGGTTGCCATATTAAATGTTGTGACGCTTACCCTACAGCCAGAGTGGCTTGTAACAGTTGGTATTTTAAAAGAATTAAATAATTAAATATCTCTCTCTTTGTTAAACTCAGTTTGAAGTCTTCGTTTCGTTAAATGTAGCATTGGCCTTGCCGCTAAACAGTTCCCTGCTGTGAGGTTTGTCACTTTCCCTTTAAAATCCCTTAACAAGGCATGAAGTGGTTCTCAGCTTCGTCAATAGCGACGCCAAACTTCCTTCTCTCTCTCACTTCTCTTAAAGCTGCTACAGCCTTAACCAGCCTGTCTCCCAATCATGTAAAAATGCTCTTTGACTCAAAGCTCTTTGAAATCAAACAAGAACAAGTTTATTATTTACAAATCCAACTCTGGATGAAACATCAGATAAGTCTCAACAATAAATATGATCAAACATTTCAGTCTGCCTCTCTAACCCTTCTCCTTAAGAGATCTTCCTGCCTAATTCCCTAGTGCAGTGATCCCTGGATCTGTGCTAGATCCACCCTCTCAGGATGTCATAAGCTTTCACACAAACTGCCCACCCCGACAAGGCTCCCACTAAGAATATAGACCATAGACCATAGAACCTCTGGCAGCCATTGGGCTAGCCTTTTATAACCTTTCCTGGTGAGCTTGTTGCCTCTGATTGGCTGGCTGCTGTGGGTGACTCTCTCCCACTCCCTCCTGGTGAGCTGAGTGAGCCCTGCCCCTGCTTACCTGCAACTGTTGCCAAAGCACTTCCAATCCATTTAATGGTATAGACTGTTACCGGTTACCAAAATATTTAGAACTTGTTTTTAACACAATTTTACTTTAATATACATTGAAACAATGGTAGGTACCACAAATGTTAGCAAGAAATACTTAATTATGCAAAAGCAGCAGTGGAACCTAACATTGGGTGTTTTTCTAATGGGTACTCTAGTGCTAAGTGGAAAACACCCATTGTAGAGCAATGGGAAGTTCTAATAATTTTAATGAGTTAGTGATTTGTTGAGTCCAGTTTGAGGAGAGATTGAAGGCTGAAGAACAGGGTCTTCCCCAAAATTAATTCTTAATATATGAATGATAGATCTATCAAGTAGTTGTTTGCTCTTGTCTTTCTGTTTGTCTGTCTATCATTTCATTTCCCCCCTTATGAATTTAAATTTAAAATAGCAAAATGCCATGTACCTTATATGTCTAATATTAGATTAAAACCTTTCAATTTGAAAATGCCCCTGGGTGGAGTACTGTTTGCCTATTTGTAGTTCTGTGCTAGTTCTTTGGTTTCACTTCTGTTTGGAGAATGTTGCCACCCTTGTTCTGAAACTGCATGGATTTTTCATTCTGACTTATACGTATATTCCGACGTTTAAGACGACTGGGCGTATAAGACAACCCCCAACTTTTCCAGTTAAAATATAGTTTGGGATATACTCACCGTATAAGAAGATGACACCCGGCGTATAAGACTTTTGAGAAGATTTTCCTGGGTTAAAAAGTAGTCTTATATGCCAGTATATACTGTACTTTAGAATACATTGTGTAACTTTTCATCAGCTGGGGGCTGAAAAATTACAACTTCCAGACATGCTCTTTCTGCTGTGCTTCACTGCCTCTGATTGTGTGCCTCTTAAGTGCAGGTCAAATATTTAAATTTAGTATGTTTTTAGCCAAAAGCTTCTGTTACAGGGCAGCTGTATAAAGTAAAAAGGTAAATAAGATGCATACAGTCTGTTTTTGGGTTTTGGTATAGACACAACCACACAATTTGAATTTGCTGTTTCATGCTGGAGATTGGGGGATAATGTGCCAGTAATCCTTGTCAGGGAAGCAAAGTCAGAGGTTAAATTTTAAATGTAGTTACCTGCCCTGAGACCTTCAGGTATAGAGCGGGATAGAAATACAAATAGAAATACAGATAATAAATAAAATAAATGAGCTCAAGTGAGATCCTTTTGAGCAGAATCAGGCAAAGCAGAATTCAAATTCCAGGGGTAGACAATCATAGGCTGCTAATTACAGTGTTAGAGGTCAGTTAGAGGAAGCTTAAGGGAATGTCCAGAAAAAGAAAACGGAGTTAAAGAACTAAAGAAGACGACAAAGGTGAAAGTACCATGGACAGCTCCAAAGCCATCTAGCCAAAATTCCACCACACAAGCACAACAGGCTTAAGTGTTTATATGGCTACCAAAGAAGCTAGGCTGAACTTTTCAGTAACATCCAGATTCTTCTGGATAGGTTTTCCCCTCTTTCATAAACCATTTGCTTTTAAAGAGGCCTACCAGTTACATGTAATTTGACTCTGGCAGTATGGGAGAGAGGGTTCTGTTTTGACCATTTAGTTGGAGCCCTTGGATGGTAAGTTGAGACTTCTATATCAGGGAGGTGTTCATATCAGAAGCTTCTCAGACCATGAAATCTTGAGGAACTGGGAACACTATAAAGTCATGAGGAAAAATCATCCATTCTGCTTCTCTGTATCCACAGTCACTTTCTAAGTTCTGGATCATAGTATTAGTGCATGCTGATTTATGCTTGTACATTCTGCATAATTAGATATTTGGGAATGCCAAGAGTTAAGGGCAGGTCAGACTGGTAGATGGCATGGAAAAATGAAGGTTCAGGGTGCCACAACATATAGGGTAGAAGGTAAAAGAGAATGCCTTCCATATCAGCCTTACACCTTATTGCTGTTATTGTATTCACTTTTGTAAACCAATGATTTCAAGACAGCAGTTCACAGATGTGATCACTGTGAGATAGTGAAGCAATTCTTAATGTCAAGATTAGTTTTTTTCCTTTGCAACTAAAACTAGCAAACTCTGTGTTGTTTTGTTTTTATCTTGGCAGTGTTTTAGATGATGAGAGCAGCAATCTGCGACAACAGAAACTTGACAGGCAGGTAAGTCTATAAAAGCTTCCATTTGTATATCTTTTTATTGATAGAAGAAATTGGGAACTGCTATTTTTATAACAGAAATTAGTGCTCAGTGAAGTTCTCTGTTGCCCAGGGGTGCATATTCAGAGTAATGTCTGTTTATTCCATCTCAGCCATATTATTGTATCTATCGTGAGTGTGCTGAAATACACTCTGAGACATACCTTGGTTGGTTTGCAGTGATAAGAGTGAACAGAGAATCTATTTTAGTCTGGTAACAACTGTAGTATACTGAGGTATGTTCAGTTACCTTCAAATTGTGATGCCTATGGCCAGTGGCCACCAGTTGCGAGGCCCCAGCAACCCTCTCTAGTCCGGCCACTATAGCCACGAACTTCAAATTCCCTTTTTAAATAGGCCTCTGAGCCTTTTTTTCTTCTTCAACACTGAGCTTCTAGCTCTAGTTACACTGTTACCGTTACAGTACTATGGCAACACTTCCCCCCTCCCTTGAGCATCTGAGCCAGTATCAGGCCTCAAGCAGAGTGTCTCTGAAACAAATGTAACTTTATTTGTTTACAACTTTTATGTCAGTTCAACTTCAACACAAGCAGTTCACATTGACTAATTTTCTTAACTCAGGACCCTGACTAATCCCTATTTAGATTCTCCTCAGGACCCAGATCTGTATTGTCTAACTTCTTTCTAAGTCTAGCCCCAGTTACAGAACAACGGCTCTGACAGGAAGGCCCTTTTTATAGTCTCTGCCAGGGTTCCATCCCTTCTGATTGGCTAGTTTCTCCCTTTCTTCAATATGCTAATTGAGCTGGGCTTAGCCCCTCCTTCTCAGTTTACCAACCCTACTGGTCAGTGCCATTTACCCTTAGCATATTTTATAACATAACCACATATGCAATTAAAGATACTACAAGTGCATTAATCAAGCCTGCAAGCCACACAAATATACCAACGTGAAGTGTTCTCTTTCTTTGTTATACAATTGTGAACGTGGACCAAATCTGATTCCTTAGTTTCAGTTTAGTTTATTCGTCATAAGGGAATGGCTCAGGGTAATCCAAACAAGTGCATGACACGGGATATCACAGTGAACAAAGTAAATTACTTCAGCTCTGTGTGCAGTGAGTGCAAAAACTGAAGAAGAATGCTTTGTCTGATGGTTAGCAACTACTGGTATTATAATGGAGAAATTATGGCAGAATATGGTTTGGCTAGACATCAGATTGGTTCAAACTGAGATACATCTAATGAATATATGTAATTTGCTATCATAATATAATCATGAAAACATCTGGGGGGAGATGCACGCAGCTAAGAAATCAATTCCTTCCTTCCTAGTTATAAATTCTGATAAGTAAATTGACAGTCAATACAGTATTTGTTTAATGTTCATAACAGATCTTTTTTGTACTTGGCTTTAAACTTAATATGAGTTTTCTTTCTGGTGTAATTTTTTAAATAATCTTTCAGACCTGACCATGAAAATCAGATTTCCTCAGTATCCATTTATGGAAGAGTTTCCACTCTTCCACCACCATCATGCAAACAGTGTATATCCTACGTCTTTGCCTTCTCCAGAAAAGCTCACGTCTCACACATTTGCACAAGGATCCAACTGTTAGACTATATTGACACACCATGTCTTTCTGAATGTTTCTGAATGCATTCTAGAGAAGATAGGGATACCTTGTGCACAAAGATGCTGAGTTCTGAGCTAAGAAACCTGCCCAAAGAAAAGGCTGTGCGTGTACTCCATGTTTAAGATCGAATAACAAATAATTTTTGACTGTTTGGGTTAAGGCTGAACCCTGTTGATGACGGGGTAATGCTTTGACTTATTCTTAATGGATGGCACCTTGATGATCTTATAACTCTGCCAACTTCAGGTGATGCTGTTAAAGATTTGCTGTGGTGTTGCTAATTGTGCATCCCCAAGACAGTACTAGAGAGTAGAAGGTTCCAGTGCTGACTGATATATATATAGACTTGTTCTTCAAAGCCAATGCCAGGAGAAAAATTACAAAAGTCTGACTAACCACACTGCCTTAAGCTCTTGCTTCACTTTCCCACTGTGTGCCCTTTCATGATCCCTGGATGTATTCCTGACTCGAAACCCAAATGACACCAAGGCCCGTTAAGCTACAAACATTTGTGTACTAACCTAACTACTGTTTAAAGAGGACGTGGGTTTAAGGAACCAAGACTGGGAGGCTCTGAATTACCACAAAAGCAAGGAATGTGATGGTGTGAAGCTTAACTTAGGCTGTGTTCAGACATAACCGTCATGCTGAGATACCTGGAAAATATTCTTTCTGCCCACTGGCTTCCATATCTCTGTACCGCTTTAATCTGACATGCAGTTTTTTCTTGTGTGTGTGTGTTTTCTCCCCCAGAGAGCCTTGCTAGAGCAGAAGCAGAAGAAAAAACGACAAGAGCCACTGATGGTTCAGTCCAATGTGGACAGCCGCACAAGGGCACGCAGAATGAAACAGTCGGAAGAACAAGCACCATTGGTTGAATCTTACCTCAATAGCAACAGCAGCACCATTTTTCATGGTAGATGCCGGTCTTTTGCAAATGCTGAGTGAGAGGGATGTCTAATCAGTTGAGGATGCTGGAATTATATCAGCTATAATTTTATTTTTTTGAAGAAAAAGATCCTCAGTATTATTGCATTTTATTTGTTTACATTTCTATCTTGCCCCACCACTGTATGTTAGCCAGTTTGTAACCTGAATTGTGTGTTTATAATACTTAAATATATCAGAATTCAAACTTGGATTGATCTTGATAACAAATTAGAACATTAGTACAGAAGAAATAAGAGGAGCCCTTGTGGCTCAGGCCACGGTTCATCTAGACCAGCATCTTGAGCCTATTTGCACTTGGCTTTATTCTGGAATATATCCTGGAATAGGGACTTGCTGCCCATATGCTAGTGCCGGCTTCAGCAGGCCCAAAGTGAGGTCTGCTAGAGTCTGCATTAGCATGTGGACCACAGACCCCTATCCTGAGATATACTCCAGAAAAAGGCCAAGTGCGAATAGGCCCCTTGTCTCACACAGTGGCCTTCCAATTGCGTCTGAGTTTCTCAAGCAGAAGACAAAAGCAAAACCTTCACCTGCTCTGAATCCCTGTAATCGACCTTTAGAGGTGTTCTCTGTAAGAGGCATCTTTGGTATTTTGATTTTCCTTCTCCCTTCACTGAATGACCACATTTCTCCCCCACCCCCTGCTGCCCACTGTATGCTGCACCAGGGATTGGAGAGAAGATTCAGCTTAATCTACCATTGCCCTGTGCTAAGCCTCTGTCTCCCTGGCTTAACAATTTGGTCAGTTTGGTTGCCTAAACTGCACTGGGCCTGCTATGTTCAACTTATTTTGCTCATCTGCAAGCCAAATGTGTCATATAACTCCTGCCAATGCAAATAATTACAGATCTATCATTTCCTATGAAATCATGGGAAATATTTCTTTTCTTTTTTTTAAAGAGTCCTCTAACTAGTTGGCCATGGTTTGAATACCTACTGGGGTGCTCTTGAGTGAGTTGGCATCTTCCAAGAATTAGGAATTCACTGTTAATCAAAGACCAATAATAAATCAGCACTTCACCAATGAGAATGCTGATTATTATTTGATCATTTCAGTGTGACAAAGCAGAGCATTCATCTAGCTTTAGTACAGCTATTTGGAAGATAGCTTTTACATATTCTCTTGTAATTCTGAAATTTAAACCTGTGAGGGCATTTCAGTGAAGAGTTATGGTATGTGCTGAGATATTTAAAGTAATGAATTTCTAGTGGGTTTAGGCAGAAAGTAAAAACAGTCTTTTTCACAAAATGGAAGAGGACAGCTTGCCAGCCAAATCTGCATTTCTTTTCTGTGCCCTTCAGAAAGCTGACTTTGCATAAAACTTTAACGTTTTTCTCTCTTTCGTGTTAGTTACATTCCTTTCCTTCCAATTACAATCTTAATGTTTTATTAAAATGTACCATCTCTGGCTAAATGACTGAGTAAGTCTTGCTTTTGGTGCACAAGAGCTGCTATCCCCCAACCTTTTAATCAAGGAAAACAATTGTGGGGTCTTTTTTTTTTGCCAACAAACATGTTTGATTTTCTGCAACACCATGTATTCCAAATAATCATATTATTTTCAGTTAGCGTCTTTTGCTCATGAATCAATTTATATGTATGCCCATTTAATTTTGTGTGTGCAGTCACTTGCTTAAACTATAGTAAAAATCCAGTGACAAATACCACCCCTTGGTTTGCTTGAAGTTATTGAAAACTCGTAACTTAGTTGCATTTAATTATGCCATAAATGTGGTTATTACCTTGCAAAATAGTTTATGAAGAACATTATTTTTGACTTCTTTTTCTAAAAATATGCATTCGTGCTCTCTTTATGCCATTGGCTTTTTTCAAGCCAGTATAGAAGGCTTTGTATTTTATTTGCCATTTCAGCTGTAGTTTAGTTGCAGCTTAACTGTTCTACTCCAGCCTTGTTCCAGACCAAACACAGCAGGTGCTGTCCCCATCATGTAGGCTGGGACACTGTTCGTTTGGATTAACACCAGCAACTGTGCAGATGTGCCATACCTGTTCTGGTCTAGAACTGATGCCCTGGCCAAGGTGCCACCCACCCCGGCAGCAGTCAGCCCAGACCCCAATACTTGGATGTCGTGTTCGGAGCACAATAGGGCTGTCTTCAAAGGTAGCGTGCCTACCTTTGTGGGAGGGTTCTGAAAATGATCTTTGAAGCTTGCGTAAGCTTTGAAGGTAGGATTGTGGCACTCTTCTTGTTCTGGACCAGGTGTGGAGCCACCAATGTGTGGACCAGAACAGATGCCATTAGTGCAGCTGCAGAACTCTTTTCTCCTGGTAATCCAGATTTAGGGACCATTGATCCCACATGGACTAAGCATACTAGTGATCCACATGGTCCACACATATGGAAACAACGTTCTTGTCTGTGGTTTGATGTTTGTACAGTACATTACACATAACTGATCCATGTTTTTGTTCTTACATTTTCTTCAGTTGCATTCATGAATTAAATATCATACTATGAATAGAAGTTCTGTTTGGATTAAAGATTTGTGTTACAGTTCTCAGCAAGAATTCATGTATTTATACACTATGGTAGAAACACCAATTCCTATGAAAAATGCATTGCCCCTCTAATACTGTAACAAAACCAACAGGATACTGTAAAATGACTTCTAAGACTTGAATGCATAAAATCCTGAGAATTTATATGGGGTCAAGCCTACTCTTACTCAAACTAAAGACAACCTTTCTTCCATATAACTTTTGTGTCAGCTTATGCGGAAGCCAAGAGTGATTTTCATCTGGAATTGGTGTGAGGTTCTTGGGACATGGATGATAAAAAAAACAAAGAACCTAAATGCCCATTTTCAGTCATTAGACATTTGGACTCTCTTAATATATGGAATATCTGTAGGACTTTTCTTTCCCAGAACCACTTACTGTTTCTTGGCAATAAATATTTTATACTGCATTACTAGAATATAAAGATTTATACCATACATTGTTTAAAAGGTACCATTATCAGATGAGAAGAAGTCACTTAGACGGCTATATTAGCATTGTGAGCTGAAAAATCTTTAATGCTTAGTTAAAATTCCTCCAGAAATCAGGAATGCAACAAAAGTAACTTTTTTTTTGTTTTATTCCATCTAACAAAACAAAGCAAAAAAGCTGCCATGCTTTCCTGCTTCAGCAATTTCCAAAGTATGTAGCCTTGAGTTAGATTAGACACTCTAATCTGGAATTTCCCAGTGTTTTGGACCTGGGTTCAGCCAACTCCATACAGTTTGTATAGTGGCTAGAGACAATTGCAGACCAAAACATGGGTGGAAAGTTCAGGCAGAGGAAGACCGAGTTAGGAATTTCTAGGATGGGCAATTATTTGATATTGGTTATTAACTGGGTAAGGAGACTGTGGGCCTTTCTGCACTTACCTGGCCTGATCCAGCATGTTGAGGCAGAAACAATGATCCAGAACAGCATTTTCTACATGGCAGTGCTGTTCCAGACCAGCCCCCACACTGGCTCTGAAGCTTATGCAAGCTTTGGAGCTGGCCTGCACAAGCTCTGAAGACCGGGAACAAAAATTCTTGGTCTTGGAGACCCCGGTGTCCCAATTTCGGCAGCACACTTTGGTGTACTGCTAAAATGGGTCTCCTGGTAGTCCCAAACATGGAGGTGTACCTTCTGAATGCCTCCATGTTTTTGACTCAGCCAGTCCACCATTAGACCTCAATATCCAGACCAAAGGCCCCTTGGTCTGGATTATGTGCCATCCTTTGTGCATGGAACCTAAAAATGGTAGTTGGGGACTCCCAACATTCTTCATCAACATGTCTCATTTCTAGTACTACCTAAACGACAGTACAGAAGGGCCCTGTATCTTATAACGTATATGTCAGCATCAATTGAATCCCAGAGTAACCAGCCCAAAGCTGTGACATCTCCTTTAAAATCTGTTTAGCATGTTTTTGAACTTTGTGGTTGTGGAAACTAGATCTTCGGTTGTATGGGAATCATTGGTACCTGAGGAAATCTAGAATGAGTCAGTTCATTTATGTTTAAACTTGTCTTCTGACAACAGTAATTGGACACTCTACTATGTTCACTGCTCAGCGTGATTCATATTTTACCTCTGGTACATATCTGTCCTGGAATATTTTTTCCTGCTCCCACACATTTGATTACCTTATTGAATACAGTGAGTTGCTATGCTACATCGGGCAGCTAATAAGCCAACTTGAGTGCCATAGCTAAAAAACAGGTTTCTATTCAGTCATTTCAGACATCTCACATTCTTCATATGTTTGAAATGTCAATGTTTTCTGCTACTGATCCTTTTTTAGTCTGTGTTTCTTTAGAGTCTCTATTTGGGATAGCAGGGATCTGTGTTATTTAAAAATGAACAAGGTGTCAGAGGCCTGTCACCACCATGGCACCCATGTGTGGTTTGGCGTTAGCTATTCTCTGACCAAGATGTGTACATAGGGTTCCTGCTTGCATGAAATCTGGAAACAGGAAAAGGCACATAAGAACATTATTTACTGGTCTTTTCTTTAAATAGGAACTAGTTTTCTCAAAATCACATTTCAACAAGTTTGCAGGACATTTTTGGCTATTACAGAATCTCCAATGAAAATGCAAGATAGCACGATGGATCAGCCTTCAAGCATATCATGGCAATATAGATGTCCATGCACATAAAAATTAACTGCTGCATTCCCCCAGTTTTGGGATTCATTCCTCATGCTGTAGCTTGCTGTGACATTTATGGTCAGCTTTGATTTAGAGTAAGGATCAATAAAATAAGAAATAAAAAATGGAATTGGCAAGCAAATTCAGATAGGTCATTCTGTGAACTTGATAGTTTTAAATCTTGCTAATTCTACATAAAATCCCCAGGTTTGTGAACCATCTTTCAGCCTTTTTGCGCTTCCCCAGGGAAGTTAGGTTTTGGAATGGTCTGGGCATCTGCACTTCTAGATGTCCAAACAATTCAAAACTTGGCTGGTGTTTAAGTGGTTGCTGGCCAAGTGCAAATCACTTCTATTAAGGAGACTATTGCATTGCTGCAGCAATGGCACCAGAATGTGTGCACCAGTGCCATTGCCATGGTGACTGGGTGACACAGCACACAACTGCACCTCCTCTGCTGGTTCACCTGGAAGAGGTGTGGATGGAGTGTGTAGGGCTGCCCCAGCCCTGTCACTGGTATAGTTGTAGATCTCCCCCTAAACGTGCTGGGGAAACCGGCATCCATGGGGCCTCTTGTATAGAAGTGGCTCTATGTAGTGTGTATGTTCCGTCTGGGAGGATTCCCAGAATTCCCCAGCAAGGTAAGTGCAAATTAGGCGACTATTTCAGTCTTGGTGTGATTTGGGTTCTGTCAGGTATATTAGACTGTGATACCAATTGCAACTGAACAATGCAATGGCAGGTGCCTCCCATAAGCTCTTGGTAGTTTCTTGCTTCAGGTACCTCTACACAGTATAGATGTGCTGAAGCGTTTCAGTTCGCAGTGGACCAGCTTGTTTGCAAATGTTTACATTAAACCACACATTGCAAACTGGAACTATTTGATCAAACAGTTCACAGTTACTGTGGTTGTGGCCTTAAAGAGAGCTTTTTAAATAGAAAAAAAATGTGTTTTTTCGAAATTGAACACGGACAACTGTTTTTATATCAAATCAAACAAATGGGTGTTCATTTCAATGGGAAGCCAAATGGACAGTTATAGCTTGAGCATCTCTCTTCTTTGCAATAGTATTTTAGTTTTCTGTGAAGCAGTGACGGGCAGGATTACATTGGACTGCTTTCATCATTAGCTATTGGATGTGCTGGCTGGGGCAGATAGAAGTTGAGGCCACTACTCTGTGAATGGTCATAGATTCCCTACCTTTGCTGTGGAAGAACTACTAACACTACTAATTGCTACCCTTTGTCAGGTTTAAGATCCCCTTGTAAAGGTTCCCTTGGTGCCTCTTTTAAACTTTTCAAAGTTAATGTCAGAGATAAAGATGCCGCGATCACTTCCTTCTTATGCCCTTGAGCATCTTCAAGTAAAAATAGTGAAGGTTACACCAATCATTATGGCACCTAGTAAGAGATTAGCAACTATCTGACTGACATCTACTTGTGTAAAGATCACAAAACCAAAACCAACAGGAATAATTCTAACCCTGAAGCCCTTTGTCTGACTGTTTCTTTCTTTTGATCTATCTGAAACATATTTTTACAACTTGCTTACTTTTCTGTGGCTTCATAGATTTTCTGATTTCTTCTCTCCACCCCTTCCCTTTTGTTTCTTATGCTTTTTTTTTTATTGTGGCATCCCAAACCTCTAAAGCAGTGCAGGAGGCTGAGCAAGAAGATGTAAAGGTGATAGTGGATTCACAAGCTCCAAAATCAACTAAAAAAACCAAGGCAGCTGCGGGAGGTTGCCAGACAGGCAACATCAGGAAGGAGAAAAAGGGAAAACACAAAGGTTAGATGCATGCTGCTCATTATTATACAAGAATGAAGCATGTTGCAAGTTGTTTATATACTTTTAAATGGCTTATTTTGATTTTTTTAAAAAAGCTGTTAATTGTTGAGAAAAAAAGTTCTTCAAGGCATTCAGCAGAAATAGCATCTGCATGGCATTAAGTAGCTATTTGATCATCACCTACAGAAAAGCAGGGAGGCAAGTTATAACATGTATAAATCAAAATATGGAACTCTAATATTAGAAACATTTAGCAACCCTGCAGATTAAGACAATGTTAAGTCCCCAATGTTTGCTGCCTAGAGAGCCCTGGCTATTGAGATCCAATTAGAAGAACTTGCAATACTGATGAAAAATTACCCACGTTCATTTCCTGCCAAATCTTCAAAGGGAGGCTTTTATATGCTTCTATGTCTCTCCTGTATTAAGTTCTGTAGAGCTCTCTATTGGTTGTTTCTGATGTAATTTTTGGCCATACCGTGTAGCATCAGGTTTTCCCAAACTGAGGCTCCCAGAGTGTGGTTGAACTCCCAGCTCCCATCATCCTTGACCTTTGACTGTGTTGGCTGAGGCAACAGAACGGTCTAGTTCAGTTTCATGTAGAGGGCCTCTACCAATGTATTTGATTTTTTAAAAGTTGCAATAGTTAATTAGCCATATGGACAGGATAATAATTTCCCATTGGATATAAAAATAAAACCTAGGGTTTGTTGGAGCATGTAGGGCCACTTCAGGAAAACTATGATACTGATGTTCTTGAGTTCAGCTTTGTTGTATTTCAAGACAGACTCTCAACTGGGTAGCTAAACTATGTCCTGTTGTACCTGTGCTTTGGTGCGCAACTAGCTGTCTATGTCAAGACCTGGATTGAACCCCACGGTCAACATTGCAGCCAGGGAACTTTCTTTTCCCCACTTTGGCCTTGACAGCCAGAGTTTATTCAAGCCTGTAGGCCATTTTGTGTGTTCAGTGAGGATGTGGAGGAGACAGGTAAGTCCCCTTGAGTGGCATTAGTGGTGGTGTGGCAGTAGCAGGGCCAACAACAGCTGGTACAGCAATCAATACTCTTTCTCCCACTCTGCAGTTCAAGCTGTATAAGAGGCACTTATGGTGGAATGGTGACAGGATGAGTGCCACATTCGTACAGTACCCTGAATACACCATGGTAGACCCTGTCCAAGAAGAAAAGTTACTAACATTCCATACTGTTCACAAGGGCTGTAGAATTCCATGTGTGGAGGGAGGGAGGGAGGGAGGGTTTAAATATTCCAGGCCACCGTGCCTTTTCATTTTTTGGCATTTGCCTGTGATAGCTGAAACTGGTGAGAGTTTAGTCCAAAATGTGTTTATGGGGTGGGATGGATGGATGGATGTCAAAATAGGAAGGTGATGGGCAGATGTATGCATAAGTTTTCAAGAGGCTGCTATAGGTGATTGTGCACCTGAAAGACTGAGTCACATGCAATATATCCAATTGTTATTGTGTAATAATTGGTTAGAAACCAGTCCAGTGTTTGATCAATCCAAATTACACCTGATGTCTGTGTGTTTAAAGATAAATTCACCTTCCTGACTTATTTACCCCAGTTCTTTCTAAGGGCCAATTGGATATGATGCTGCTGGCAGAACAATATTTGCACATGTGTAATTTACCCCCTCTTTGTTAGATATCTGGAATGAAGAAAGGGATTACAGTATGGAAAGAAAAAGGCTTTCTAGTGTTGCACATTATCGACACATATTCCCATGCAGAGAGTGTGGCAGGGAGGTATTTCAATAACAATCAGAGCAAGGACAAAGAATTGAAGTAATCCTGTCCCGTGCCATTTGCCTAATTCATATCACCTCTGCACACCCTGTCCAATGCCAGACATCTCTTAAAGAATAATAACAAATGATGCTAACACTGGAACTACGTGAAAAATGTCACATCTAGTTTGACCTACAGGGTGCTTTAGTTTTCCAGACTACTACGGCTGATGCTATCCTTTGAACTATACATGAAAACCATTCCTCTGGAGACTTCAGATTTGCTAAGCATCATCACCTTGATATGCAATGAGCCAAAGTTCTTGTAAAAGTAATACATTCATTAACTAAAAATCTTTTCATCTAGAATTCTTATCACTCATGCAGTCCAATGGGATTCCACTGTGCTTGGTTAAAGGAACAAATGCTCACTTGATCTGTGGATTTGAAAAGGCTATTCATTTTATCCAAAGTGCTGGCATATTCTCTGACTTGGTATACAGTAGTCCATAGAACATGCCCATTGAATGATGTTGTGTGTTTCAGTTGTGAAAGGCCTTCTTATAAATCTGTTAGGACAGAGCCAAATATTGCAGGTGCTGTCCACTATGGCATTTTTGTTTGACTGCAGTGGCAGGTTTCAATCGAAATGGCTGAAAATATAAATTATTCAAAATGGCTATAAGACCAGTGGAAGTTCATTCATTCTGTGCTTGTATACACCAATTCTGGAAAAAGTTAACAAATCCAAAAAGACAAAAAGCACTATGAATGGAACTCCACCAACTCCAACCAACAGAGATCTCTAAAAGTTCACCAGAAGGAGAATTAGCAATGGGTGTCCCTGGTGCTCTTATTTACTATCCAAGATTTTAATACTGTCATTTAAAAAAATAGAGTCTAAAAGTCTACTGCAGACACCAGGGGAGGCTAAGGAGTGATTGAGGGCAAGGTGGGCACTATTGAGGAGACCACATGGTCAGTGGGATAGAATAGAAGGGTGAAACCAATGGCATGAGGTCACACATACAAGGAGTTCTTGAAATCTTTGTCAAATTGTTCAGCTAGATCTAGGTTCCAAGTTGACCAGCTGAACTTGTGCCCAGTTCCGATTCACTACAAACTGAATCAGGATTTTACATTCATACTACTAGGCAGGCTGACTGGTGTTATAAGGCCATAGGTTGCTCACTCCTGACTTACAGCCTAGTTGTAGAAGTAACCTAAGCGCTAGGCTTTAAACAGCATCAAATTACACAGAGGTCTCCTTTTTATCTGTTGAATATTCTGAGCAAAAAATAAGAGGAGAGTGTGGGGCATTCTGTAAGGTGCTATGTTCTTTCTGTTCTCTGACTGATTAAAGGAACACGGCAAAAAAAAAAAAAAGCGTGGCAAAGTCATACGTCACTCAGGGAGCCCTTGCCTGTTTCTGGATTAGCATATTTTCCTCCATGTTGTTATTAGTGTGATGGTTTGTGGGGCAGTTCTACACTGGCTGACTTAGAGCACAGAAGCTGAGCTCTTTCAGTTTAATTATATTTGAATGGGTGAATTCCTCCTGCTTTAATGCATTCAATAGACATGCTAACTCTATGCTAATCCGTTGTTCATATAGAGGAGTAAATGGCTTAATTAACATTTCATACATGCATAATTTCTCCCTACCTAGATGACAATTATTTGTTTACTTAAGAATATTACCACATTCTTCACCAAAGGTCCCAAGGTGGGCCACAACAATAAAAGCATAAAATATGTCTAAAATGTAACCCTCCCTCCCTTCCTGACATCAGGGCAACACTCAGAGGTAGCTAAACATCAAAACGCTGGTATATTTTAACTGAATGCCAAAAACTATATAATGTAGGCACGTGACAGACCTCCAAACAGAGACTGTTCCAAAGTCTGGGGGCCTCTACCGAAAAGGCTGTTCTGTGTATTCCTGCCCCTTGCACTTCTGAGAGAGGAGGAACTACAAGAAGGCCTTTTCCTTGGGATCTCAGTGCTTGGGCAGGAGAAGTCACTCCTTCAGATAACTGGGATCCAAGCTATTTAGGGCTCTCTATATTAACATCAACATCTTGAATTGGGCCTGGTAGAAATGGGCAGCCACTGCACGGGCGTCCGGCTAGAAACTCCCATCATCACTTAAGCTGCTGCATTCCGCACTAGCTCCAGTTTTCAAGGGTAGCCCCATGCACAGTACATTGCAGTAGTCTTAATGTGGAGGTTACTGGAGTATGGATCAATGTACCCATGTTATCCCTATCCAAGAAAGGTCGAAACTGGCTAACTGGTCAGTGTGATGGAGTAGGCACTCCTGGCTACTGCTGCCACATGGGTCTCAAATGGCAGTGATGAATCCAGCAGCTCATTCAGATCATGTTCTTTGTAGGGCAATTTATAGCCCAACTGTGCTCTTCTAGCTTTTATGTATGGGGTTGTCCTGCTAGACACTGCTGGGGATTTGTTTGGATTTGAGGCAATGAGCAGACAAAGTTTAGACTGAAGAAGTTTCATTTCTGCCACGATATAACTTACAAGTTAACTAAGAACAACAGCTTTTTAGATGGAAGGATACATACAATCCTGTGCCACACCTATCAGTTGGGTACCTCTAAGGTCAGTGGTGAGTGTACCCCTTGGCCACAATTCACAGCACCTTCCAGACTCTCCAGGGTGAGGTTCTGGGTAACTGATCTCAGGACCTCTTTTCTTAGATTGCCCAGGTAATCAATCATACTTGTTTACTTGCGCAGATGTCTCTTCTCTACCTAGGGTCTAATTTGCATCTGTTTTTGTTTTGCTTCTCTCTTATATCTGCTTGCTACCCTGCCAAGTGTAAGGATGCACTTTATTTGGGGAGGAAAGATGGGTCACATCAATTATGATACCCCAGGTGTTGGCCTATAAATAGGAGAGCTGTGCCAAGAGGGGTTTTGCTATGTGCCAGAAGCAATTATACAGGTACTCTTGCTCAAGGTCAAAAAGGATTACATCATTCTGTCCATCCCAGGTGCAGGAACTAAATTCAGAAAGTAAAGCAATATTGACCCTTAACATAGCAAAGATTCTAAGTCTGTGCACATATACTGAATACATATTTCTCACGCTTTAGAAGAGAGGGAACACATCGCTACTTGATCTTTCTCATCCATCTTCCAGTAGGTCCCAACATTACAGCTATGCTCACTAAACTGACTTGGCAATACCTAAGTTACGAGCTGAAAGCTTGGAGATGAACTACAGGCAAATATTCTACAATGCATGAATTGGTGCCTTGATAAAGACATTGTCACATGGGCTGTGGTCACACTGAAGGTTTAATCGAGCTTCAGTCCACTTTCAGAGTGAGAAAATACATCAGCAAAGTGACGAGCTGTTTTATTTCAGTGTTAAATAATTCAGAAATTTTACCTTTGGAAAGAAAATTACTGGTCCCTGTGGTGCCGCCCATCCCCCAGCGCAATCTGTCTTACACTCTTCACCCCTGTCTTTTATTCCTGTAATTTTAAAACTTTGGTAGCGTGTTGTATATTTCTGGTAGAATGTTGTGGTTCAAGCCCCGCGCCCTCAAACAAACACCAGCAATGCTTGATTCGTTTTCCCCACTTGCCTGCCACTGAAAACTCTTGTCTCCAGCCTCCTGGCTGCTTATTTACTTTAGCCCCAGCTTCCCTGGTTTATAAAGAGAGGGCTTTGTAACTGTAACCACCCTTCTAGGTTAGAATGTAGAGAAGTTGGCAAAGACTCTTCAAAGGAACAAAATAAAAAGCTTTATTCTTTACAACTGGAAACAAGTTAAGTGTTCTGAAGAAGAATACAAGTATTTCAGTTCATAGGCACACAAATTAGTTCTTTAACTTCACAATCCTTTCCCTTCTACCCCTTCTAGCCTTATCCCTGGCCTAGAAGGTCTGGACCTATGCTGGGATCTATCCCCTGAGGGAACTAGACAGTTTAACCCGCCTTCCTCCCCAGAACCCCAAAGCATGGACCATTCTCTCTTCTGGCAGGCAGGTTTTATACCCCCTCCCGTTATGCTAATGAGGGAGGTTTCGCCTCCTCCTTACCTGCTCAGGCTGTCTGATTAAACTTCTTTGCTTATTCCACATTGAATGCGCCTTCACTACAGTTTTTAAATTACATCACCCAGCACTGGAATTTAGTGTGGGCATCACAGTCCCTTTGTTGATGTGTTCTCTCTCTCTCTGAAAGTGGACTGAAGCTTGAGCTACCATCCACCTATGCAATGAAGGCATTCAGCCTGCTTCCCTGCCAGATTCCAGTTACCATAATGAGTGAAGCTGTGGCCAATTTTAACCCTTGATTGAAGTGTGGTGTATTATTTGATCCTGGTACTATTACCACTTAATGCTTTTTTTGGCACAAACATTAATTTATATAAGCTGCGTAGAGAGTACTGAATGCATAATGCACACATTTCAGTAATCACTAAAGTTCTGATAGTTATGCATTTGCATAATATCACATTACTTTTTGTGCATTTTCAACTCATATTAAGTGCAAGTAAAACCCATATCAAGTAAGACCCTGTGGGATATCTGGAATATTCTACCATATTCTAAAACAAGTTCCAAAAATCAATAGGAACTTGTAATTTATGCTAACAGAAAGCTGAATTTTTTCTTTACTTTAAGCTTTCAGTTTGATAAACAGGAAAATAGTAATTCTAATAATTTGTAAGCACAAATTCTGTCATGTCACACTGTTGTGATCATAATGGCATTTCTGTTAAATGACTGATTAAGTATGTAGATTTGTATCATGTAAATCCGTTTAGTCATGGGCATATGATGACAAATTTAAATTGTCCTTTGACCTCAAAGCAATTTTGCTGTAGAGATTATAGTTTCTGAAATGAGTTTCATTTCCTACCCAGTCAGTCATTGGCATACTAATTAGGAAAGAACATAGAAATGCAATATTCAGACAACCAGAAAACTTGTTTATCGGTTCAAATGTGCAGATTCAGGAAAATGAAATCCCTCAAATTGCTTTCCACAATTGCAGTAAAGCAAATTGAAATTCTCTTACGATAGTTTCCCCTTGGTGTTACAAAACATTGTGTTGTTAAACTGTATGATACTCCAGCTTCAAGGATGCATCCTTTACTTATTCATTAATTCTGAATTTATACCTCACTTCCTTAATATTAGAAATGGGTTCTTTTTTAGGGGATGCAAGTTTTGTATGCATCTTTTTGGCAATGAAATGTTTCTACTTCCAGGAGAGCAAGTTTCTGGCAGTCCAAAAGGAAAGAGAGTGAAAAAATAGCTTACTTATAAATGGTCCACATTCTACCCAATATAAGAAAAGACTTTTCACTTTGCAAGTTGATAGTTGGATCCAGACTGCGGATCTAGCTTTCCACATTCTGTGAGGGATGCACTATTTAGATAACCTAACAGACTTTTCCTAAGTAAAGCCTTTATCTTCTACTTCTTACCACCTTTTCACACATATCTGGTTTGCTATGCTACAGGGCAAGCTGTGAAATCCTGTGAGATTTCACAGCAATTGTGGAAAATCTCACTTGAAATACACTCAATTTCCCTCAAGTCCTGTGAAAGCTCATGGGCTTTTACAGGAATTATGGGAGATCTGGTACTATTTCGGGAAATTTCCTACCTGTCCCAGGCCTTGGAGGAGGAGTTTTAGGTAGGCCTAATAGCGCCCATGGTGTATGTGTTTGTGTGTGGCTGATAAGGTCACTGTCGAAAACTGAAACTGGATCAGTGGATATGGGGGTCTGACTGTACTGGGTACACAATTTGTCCCTAGCTAGATGGATTGCTCCTGCATGGAACAAGACAGTCTGCGTGGGAATAGCCTGGTTTTGATACTTGTGCCAGCTTTGGAGCCAGCACTGGAGGGTAGGGGCTGATTGTTTTGGAGTGCTTGGGTGTGGGAGAAGGCATATCAGTGGCATTGCTTTGTTGCACTTCCAAAATGGGTCCCCTGCGGTATACTCGATCACGGAGGTGCGGTCCATATGCCTCTGTGATCCAGGTCACCGCCTCCTGGTATCCCCATAGGCTTTGCCATCAATGTCTACTGGTAACCTGTGGTAAGATATCATTTTAATAACTCACAGCACTATCCTCCCTTCACTCCCACCTGTTCAGGTAGGTACCAGTTTGTCTGGATAGCAAGAGTGCCTGCATTTGTGTCTTTGAGACAGGACCAAGGCAGGGCACAGAATAAAATCTTCACTTTTGCCTGCATGAAATGGAAACCATTTTAACAAAAGTACGGCTTCCAGTAACCAATCTGTCCCCTTTCACGGCCTCACCTTTGCTGAACTGACTTTAACCAGACCATGCCCGTATGTAGACAGACAAATAAGATTAACACTTGATTAACAAAACTAAAAAAAAGAAAAGAAAAAAAAGGAACATTACAATGCACCTTTCCCAGCATCTCTAAATATCCAGTGTTGGAGACAAAGAGCAGATGCCAAGCCAGACAAGTTTTATTTATTACACTTTTATCATGCCCATTCTTCAAGGCATTTAAATCAATGTTCATGATTTTCCCCCTATGACCTTTCTGTTCTTAAAACAGCAACCTTCTGGAGTGAGTGAGATAAAGGAAAGTGCAGCTGCACCAACGAGTGGTAAATAAATCAGTTTACAGACAGATTAGATGTTGCAGTTGAAACATGCTAGTGTTCCCATCTCACCGCTAATCTACATTAAGGTTTAGAATATGCACTTCCTAAGTCATTGATTGGCGTTTAATATTGCTTAGAAATGGGATGGGAATAGTAACTGCCAGATGCTACCAGCTTCGAGACACTAGTGAACCCTGTTTTTATTATGTGTGGTCCAACCTAAGAGCCTTTTTGCACTAGGCAAAAAGGAATCCGGGGAGAACTCCTAGCTCTGCATCCGCACTGGGTGGAGGCACACCTTCAACAGAAGTGGCTCTGTGCAAGCAAAAGTTCCCCTGCATGCTTCATTTGCACTTCTTCCAGGTGGAAGAGGTACAAATGGAGCTTTTGATTGGCAGCACAGGTGCAGTTGCATGCTATGCCACCCTCTTACTGTGGCAGCACCACTGGCGCAGCAATGTAATTGTCCCCAAAGAAGAAGAAGAAAAAAAGAGTTGGCTTTTCTACCCCACTTTTCTCACCCATTTCAGGGGACTCAAAGCAGCTGATAAAGCTTCCTATTCTTCTCCCCACCCTGTGAGGTAGGTGAGTCTGTGAGAGCTCAGAAGAGAGCTGTGACTAGCCCAAGGTCACCCAGCTGGCTTAATGGAGGAGTGCGGAATCAAACCAAGTATTCCTAGATAAGAGTCCAGCTCCTTAACCACAGGACCTTTGCTGAACAGTTTGCACCTAATTAAGCTCCAGCTTCATTTTGAATGGTTTAGGGGTCTCTGAGTTTGGACACCCAAACTGTTCCAGAACTTCACTTCCATGGGACATTTTCCCAGGAAAGTCAAAGTCAGAAAAGGCTCTGAGTTGCCATCTATCACTGAGCAATGTTTCACAGGCATTCAAATAACAGTCACTATCTCTGCAGTACCAAATCCAGCACCATGGTTTCCCTACCTCATCTTTTAGTTTTTTTTTAAATTGCATTCCTGCTCCTACTCTTAATCTATGGGGCAGATGTGCTTTCTGAAATCCTAGCTTAAATGAGCTCCCATCTACCTAAATTTCCCTACGCACTTTCTTTTGCTGCACCCCCCCAAACCAAAAGACTGTCAAATTTGTTTATGTCTTTAGAACAACCATAGACCAAATGGGATGTGTTTCCTTAACTGCATCCCTCTTTACTTTAGATGGCTTTCGAAACGAAACAGAAACAAAATTATGGGAGCAGTTTCTGCTTAACCTAACGTACATAACATGAACAAACAAAAGCAATTGATCTAAGCCACTGAGGCACCCAGTGCCCTTTTTTTCTGGGATATTTATTGCATTCAAAAGCTCTATGGATAAGAGTCACATCTGCACATTAGAATTCAGAAGCATTGCGAAAAGCACACATCCTTAGCCACCCAACTGAAAAGTTGGCACCGTCATACTTCAAAGGAACACTGGCCTGCTTTGAAATGAAGAAGAATGAAAGGAAGTTAGCAGGAAGGAAAGGCACCATCGTATTCTTAGGTATAACCGACCAGAAGTGCACAGGAAAAGCTTTTATTTAATCTAAACCAAGATTTTGAAGTGACCCACATATTAACGGGAATGGATAATTCCTCTTTCTTGATTAGCAAGTGTTTCTAAGAAATTAGGACTAATTTTTCAGATTACTGCTGACCGTGCCAAAAAGAAAGGCAACACATTTGGATCTAGTATCTCTTTTTTAGTGCTCTATTTTTCGGTGAAAGGAGGAAGGACTTGCAGAAGTTTGTACTCTGCCCTTAGAAAAGGTTGAAGAAAATAAATTGTGGTAGGTTGCACGCAGCACTCAAATAGCACCATGTGAGTGCTCAAGGAGTGCAGAAGGAAGGGAGGCAAGCAAGCTCATTCTGGCTAGTCAAATGCTGGCTTAGGCCTTTTCTCCATTTGGTCCAATTTTGGATTATATCCCAAATGGGGCATGCCATCTAGTATACGTCCCCTAGGAACACTTTGCATGCCTGGTCCATCGTAGGTTCTTATTTTTCTCCAAGCTTGAGGAGGCAGAGGCAAATGTCACCAAACCATGCCACATCATGACCTCATCATATAATGTGGTGCAGCAATGTCTGGCTCTTCCCCTTCCAGACCTAAAGAACATGAGGGGCCTAAGGCACTTTCCCCACACGCTCTTAGTGTCATAGAAGGGGCCTTTCTTCCACATGCTGGTACAGGGTAAGGGAAAACCCTCACTTCCCCTCTTAGAATGCTCCGTTCTCATAGAATGGAGTGAAGACTGGTTTAGGATGCATAAAAGAATTTTTTTGCTATCTCCTATGTCACAACTCTTATAGTCAGGCAGTCTGCTCCCATAGTGGCCAACTGGCCGCATATGGAAGGCCGCCAGCAGGACATGAGTGCACAGCTTGTTCTACTCCCCCAAAGACAGTCTTTGGAGGCATATCATCTTCTATTGCCATCAGGGCTGATTGTGTTGATATCTTGGCTCCACAGAAGCTTCTGAAGACACCTGAAATGACCTCACCATGGCCCACTAGTGCTTCCCTGACTCCACTGCTCCTGGACCAGGCCATGTGTAGCCATGTTCGTGCCTGTGTCTGCAGGGAAACTTTGACCTCTCTTCACATGTGCAGCAGCCCCATTTTTATGAGCTGCAGCAAGGGTCTGGTCTAGTCAGGAGACAAGTTAGAGACTTGCTCCTTGTGTGTTGACCTTGATATGTCTTTCCTGGGCCTTTGGCCACTAGCATCTCCCTCCCCCCAAAAAGAAGCATTTTCCACATAATGGAGATGTCTCCTGAATTGACTAATTATCAGCTTTACACAAGATAATTTTTGGGAATTTACTGCTTTCTAGTTGTAGCACTGTGGTGTTAGGCGTAGCTGATATCTGTGAAGGCTTATGCTAAATGTTGGATAAGACTATAGTTTACATCACCAGATGTTCTTGTGGGTAGAAGATAGACCCCAAAGAAAACACATTCTGGCACCCCCATAACTTTACAGCAGAGGTGCTTAAGTGGAACCCTCCAGGAATGGCAGGAGTTGTAATTCAGGAATATCTGGAAGGCTGTAGTTGAGCATTCCTGCTCTACAGATCTTCTCAACCAGGTGTCCTCTGATGCTGGTGTAGCCAGCATCCTTGATCTTGGCAGAGCTCATTTGTGTTGATGAAAGTTGAGGTCTAGAACCTCCGGTGGGTCCAAAGTAAACTATGAAAGCAAGAAGCAGGAAACTTCTTTTCCCCTCTGAAATTTGGTCTAGGTTGTCTCTTATCTGTATTTATACATATACATTAGCATTTGCAAAATGTATATGCAACTGCACATGTCTTTTGAAAAATTCCAGCAATTCCATCACTGTTGTTTTAGAATTTAGTCTTGCCCTGCGCTAGCATTGGTCAGATTTTGACTTGAAATGGATGGAAAATTCCATTTATTCTGAAGTGATTGGCCAAAAGAACCACAATGATTTTTGAACATTCAGCACATTGGAAGTTCACAATATGCAATTTATTTTTTGATAGGACAGAATGCAAACAGGAAGAAGGTATCACATTGTGTATGTTATCACTTCACACAGCCCTTTGGCTGAGATCAGTTTCCTTTTGTTCTCTTAGAAGCTGCTGCTGTATGAAAACTATACAGCTGCTGCTGTATAGTTTCTGGGAGCCTATACAAGTATAGTAAATAAGCAGTGATAGGACCTTCTGCACTTGCTGTTGGATTGGACCAGCCAGTGTACTAGGAGCCTTCATTCTGGATGCTGGTGTGACCCAAGAGAGACTCCTTCCCCTGCTAGTATACTCTAGCCATGCAGGATCAGCTGCACTCAGACCAGGAGGTCCAAAATGGCAGGTTGCTTAAGGCTACCACTAGACCTCTTTAAAGCAGTTTACCAGCATACTATGAGATGGTATACTGGACCAAGGAAGTGTATGTGTGGTCTAAGGGAGCCCATTCTTTTCAACTTTCTTAACAGGAAAGTTTCTTTTTAATCAGACTGAAAAGAAGCAGATATTCTTGTGATTTGCCCACATTCTTCTTAGATACATCTCAAGGAGGTGTAGGGTCTGAAACAGTCTGTCCCAGTGTGGACAGCCCTGCCCTATTCTGCCCCAGAAACCATCTGTTCTGGATCTAACTACTTGGTTCGGTCTACTGAAGGGAAGTGCAGGAAGGCCCGTATTCAATATGAAGTTCATCCGCCTGAAAAGAGGAGGGTGGAATTCTGAATAGTCAAATACAGAACCAGATTGGATTATCAAGTATGGAAATGTTTATACGTTTAATTATATATAAAAAATCTAATAAGCCGTCAACCTATCAATCAGTGCAGCTCTGTCGCATGCGTCATAACATTAGACTGAAGACAGTGTTCTCCAATGCCAGACTAAACAGTACAAAATGAGAACTCTTGACTAATTACATTAATTTCAAAAGCCATGTAACTGGCTTTTGCATGCCAAGATTATATGGGTATATGAAACCTAAGGGCAATTCCACACTGGCTGGTATACCAGCTTTCCTTCTGTACACCAGTGTGGTCTAAGGGAGCCCATTCTTTTCAACCCATTCCTCTTAACAGGAAAGTTTATTTTTAATCAGACTGAAAGAAGCAGATATTCTTGTGATTTACGCACATCCCTCTTTATGTCCTCTGCATAGTGACAGGTGTGGCTACTCTCCCACTATGCTTTCAATTCATGTGCTAAGCCAACCCAGTTAATTGTTATGCCTGGTCAAACCAGTGGCGCGTTGTATGCACTGCTGTGTCTGTGGTGAATACTCAAAGAAAGGAGTGTGCCTAAAGGGAACTACTATAAAAATCTACATTGTAAAGTCCGCATTAGTTCCCATGGCTACCTTTGCCTTATGATTTCCTCAAAGAATTACTGTGATTATAATACACACAATTGTCTCCTTAAAAAGCATTTCTATGTACATTTTTTCTGACTTATCCTCTCAGGGTAAGCATAAGATAGCTTTGTGCCTGTTTAATGTTTCATAGCCAATTCATCAGTTATAGGTTCACTTCTAAGTATGTATGAGAGTGAATCAGATATCTGGATCATTTTTTTTTAAAATCCTGTCGAAACAAGTGAATAGTAATGTTGGAGGAGGCAGTTGAGATAATGCTCCATTCCAATTTTTGTACAAGAAATTGTTAAAATAGTGGCAATGGTTAAAATAGTGGCCCTTGGCAAAGAAAGCAAGATACATTTCACTGTCAACTGTAGACAGACCAAATTATGTTTGAACACAGCCTTAGTTAGAAAAGTTGCATTGGAGATGGGGTGAGAATATGAGGGCCCCACAGTACTATCTTTAGCAGAGTGTTTTTTTAAATTAATATTATTTTTTAATCATCAACTACAATAAATGAATAACATAAACATACATATAACTCTGAGGATCACATATTCTTAAGAGGTTAATCGAGGATCAACACAAGCAATTCAAAATGGAAAATCTGGAAAAACTTCACTATCTTTTGTTTCAGGAATGACATTGAGAAAGATGTCAGTGGTCGAAGAATAGGATCAATTTGTGCACGGGAAATAAATGGTGACCATTTCACCAGGAATCGAGCTTGTTGTTCCTGGAACTGCATTTTCTATTATTGTGCTATTATAAGTTTATTTATCAACAAAGACCATGTACGACTGATCCATTAATTGATCCACGGACTTCCAATGGGGTGCAATCTCCGCGTTAGCCGTGGTGATCAAGGAACGGATCAAATCTCTGTTATAATTTGGTGCACCTTGTTCTTTAAAAGAAAGCAAAAACACCATAGCTGGCAAAAGTTGAACATTTCTAGAAACATCTTTAACAGAGTGTTGAGACATTTGTGTGTTCTGCATCTGAATATGGCCATAGATTAGCTGTGATTATAGAGTGCATGCATTCCTGTTTTGGACAGTGATGCATATTTTTAAAAACTTTTTCCATTGGATAGGAATTGATGGTCCAGCTGCCTTTCAAGATGATGCCCAGGACATCGGGAGCCAAGTTCAAATTCTAACCATTGGAGAAGCTTGTCAAGATGAGGATGGTGTGGAAACAATAGTGCCCAGTCAACAACAAGGCAAGCAGGACTTGAGGCTAACAATGCAGAAGAAAGGTAAACTGGGTGATCTTCTTGGTTCTGCTAAGCAGCACTACTGCTCATCTAACGTGAATTGTAAACTGAAGGACACTTCATAGAATGTCTGGAAATGTTTGTAAGGATGTGACGCTCTTGGTAGGTATGCTTGAAAACATAGGAAATGCAGTCAAACACAAGCATATAAATGCAGTCAATGTGATATTCCAACTCTGCATACATGTATAATATGTATGTTACATCAGACCTAACAGCATGCCACCACTACAGGTTTGGGTCCAAAGAGTACTGTTTAGTAGGGATGTGCAAGAATGAATGTTAGAAGATCTCTATTCGTTCAAACAGATACCCTTTGAATGTGGTAGGATTCTATTTGATATGAATGTATTTGTAAGAATTTGTACGAATATCTGATATGAACGAATATGTATCTAATACAAATGAATACATATCCGATATGTATCCCATAACAAATCCGTGCTCTGAAAGCGTCAAGTCCGACCTGAGTCCACTTTTAATCTGCTTTCGATCCGTGTTGAATGCAGCCTGGATCAGTTGTAGATGAATGGCACAGAAGCTTTCCTACCTCCCCAGTTTAATGGATGTATGATTGTCTGAAACATCTGCATTGATACAAATGTCATAACATTTGATTTGTGTTACGAATATTCACGCACATTGCTACTGTTTAGTCAAGTCAGTAGTGATCAACTCTGTACCCTTCTGGGGGAACCTTGGGATTTTTCTGCCTTTCTTTAGGGCCTTAGATCTGGATTTGTTCATCCCAGATTCTTCTTTAGCGGTATTTTTGTCTGCATATCTGTATTGTAGACTAGAGGGTCCTCGGCCCCTGCTAATACACTCTCTTTGCACCAGATGGATCATGGTCCAGATCAGAAGGCTCCTGATCTGGACTGCCAGTCTGCCAATATACTAGCTGGGAGTGATCCAGATCATGAAGATGTGCAGAAAGCATATGTCTCCATGTTCCTGTTTACCAGGAGAACAGTTTTGGTGGTCACGTGAGCCCTGGGGCAAGCAGAGAGGCTGGGCTGGAACAGGCTATCACCATGCAGATGGCATTTTTTCAGTCTACAGCAATCCATCCCAACCTTGGGACAAATTGCTTGTTCCAGACCTGCTGATCCAGATTGCCAGGAGGTAAGTGCATAAAGGCCTTAGTTTCTGGGAGGCTACGCAAGTATAGTAAATAAGCAAACATTGCCAAGACAAATAAAACCTTGGCTCATCTAGACTTGGAAGCTACCTGATTAGGGGTAGATTTAGTCCTTCATTCAGTCATGCACCTTCACTATATTCCTTGAGTTGCCTGAATGCAATTTTCTTCACAGCCACTCTGGCAGCAGGGCAGCTGCTCACCTGGTTGGTCTGAGGAGTGCTGGTGCCTGTGCTCAGAGGCCATTTTTTTTTAGCCCCCGTGAAACCTGTCCACATTATACAACACACACCCTCAATGCTGTTTGCAGCAGCTCCCACCCCCAGCTCAGGTAGGAACAGGGTCCCCACTACAGTGATACAGTGGAATATTGAAATAAACAGCCACGAGGGTGAAGGACGGTGCCCTGGAATTGCCCTGGAGATGTGGCCTTAATCAAGGTAAGGAATAACAGTACTTTGTTTTCTCCTGCAAAGTAGATGAAATCACCTGGCCGGCTGTGGATGACTGTTTTCATGGCTGTTCTAATGTGCTTTTATTGCATCATTTTTGTGTGTGTGATGTTCTTTATTTCTTGAACTGTCCCAGGATTTTCTTAGTGAGGGATGGTGCAGAAATATTTTAAAAGCTTTACGCTCAGTTTCTTGTTCAGTTTGAAAAGAAAGCACAGAATGCAAAAAACCCCAAGTCTGCTCTTTTTTGATCCTGGTGCCAGTGACAGATAAGGGATCAGAAAGTGGAAGGAGGAGGGAAATAAAGGAGGGTTGCTGAAAGGGTTTGGATTCTTACTCATTTTCTTTTTCACAGTTTTTAAACATGATTACAGTTTAGCTCTATCTGCAGTAAGATATCACCACTGGCAAAATTATAGCAATACCCATCAGTACTTTTCATGGTGTAATGGCATCCTTTAAAAAAAAGTCAAGTCTTTGATTATTGTATCTTTATTTTTATTGTATCTTTAATTTTTTTGAAAAAAATGAGCTGACATTTCCAATCATTTCTTTTTACGGTGATTTTTGGTGGAGCTGAGGGTTAATCCTATTAAAAATGACACACTTTGGGGGCAGGGGTGTCTGTTTGTGGGAAATGTTACACGAGAAAGCTTGAACTTAATAGCACAACTTTGCTTTGCATCAGTGGATTATGTCACATCTTGTGGAGAGGTGAGGCTCCTGATGTTGGAGGATTAGAACGTAGCCAAGGAGGGTCAAATACATGAAACAGCAGATTTTAAATAAGGTTTATGCTGAAAACTGCCTTCCGAATTCTCAAGAGATTTTCTTCCCTCAGAAAATGTTATTTTCTTCCCCTATCGTCTTTAGAATTGCTACAGAATTGCTTCAGAAAGCAGTCAGTAGGGGACTGAGTTTGCCTTGTTATTTGGAGATGTCCGACAATCATGTTTGTGTGGAATCTTTCCATTACACATTTTATGATCTGAAAAAGGCCTGTGGGAAAAAAACCAAAGCTCCTAAAACCAGGCAGCCTCTCAAGTCAGTGTAGTTGCTGATTTTGCTTCAGTGCCATTTTCAAAATGGTGGCTTTAAAAATAGAAAGACCGCCTGTCAAGCAAATATGGAAATTTTCAGGCA
Organism: Aspidoscelis tigris stejnegeri; assembly: GCA_023333525.1. Taxonomy (NCBI): domain Eukaryota; kingdom Metazoa; phylum Chordata; class Lepidosauria; order Squamata; family Teiidae; genus Aspidoscelis; species Aspidoscelis tigris. Next base: position 25,369,672 of record JALMGA010000003.1, read on the forward strand.
TGTGGGTATCTAGAGATTTCCCATATCCCAATCACAACCATTTACCAAGTCCCCTTTCCTCTTTGATACTTTTAGATGTGGTTTTATTGTCAATGGCTGGGAAATGCAGGAGGAGGATAATGGAGAAGAAATGTAGAGCATTCATTCTAGCTGACTAGAATATTGGTAGCAGCACGCAGCTTTTTCCAGCATGATATGCAACTAACTAGGAATGCATGGAATTCAGACACCTTCCAGAAAGTAATTTCTGGCATCTTACTGCTATCTAGGATGGTGATGGCCAACCTATGACACGCGTCTCACAAGTGACACACCAAGCCCTTTCAGGTGACACACATGGCCACCCTGGCACCTGGGCGTGTAGTGCTTGCTTGTTCTTGAGGTGTACAAAATACCAACTTTCAATGGAAGATTTAGCAACAAAAGTCGCTAATGTAAAGAATTATTTGTTTTTGCTTTTAATAAAATACATATATCAAAAATATAACTTTTTTACTAGAGCCACAAATATCACAAAATTATGGATATTTCTAGAAGTGACACAGCACCCGAGTTAAGCTAGGTTTTCTTGCGAATTTTGACACACCGAGCTCAAAAGGTTCGCCATCACTGATCTAGGAGGTTGAGTGGATAAAAACTGCCACCCCCCACATGGTTACTGAGATCACATACAACAAACACTAGCAAGCAAATTAAGCATATGTCAATGCACACTATTGATTTACTCTTCTCCGTGCAATCCACTCAAAGCCAATCAGAACTCACAATGGCCAGGCAAAACTCCACTCTTAATACAGACCAACTGTACACTTTCCTCACTCTAGAAACACAAGTGGGAAACTTCCTGGAACAGGAAGAAGATCCCAGTGTACTCCAGAATTGCCCTTTGACCTTGGGGTTTCACTGGGAAACTGCATCACTGATCCACCCCACTCCACTGACTTGTGTTGAGAGGCCACTTCAAGTTCATATAATCGACACGTGGTTTTGTCAGCCCAATACATGTCAAAATAATGTTCAGGCAGGTGACTCAGCCAGTCAGTGGTAACTATGGCTGGTAACTGCAATAGCCGACCAAAGGGAGTTCATAAATTGGGTTGTCAATCACACAATAGTGAAACTGTGCCATCAGAAACCATTTCAATTGAGTTATGGCTGTAACCTTAAACATAAACTGATAGGCAAACACACGGCTATAATTCTCAGATGCAGATCTACGTATTTGGCACAAGAGTTGTTCTTCCTAAGGAAGTAAAGCAAAAGCCCTTAATATCTAAATGAATATATACCAAAGAATAGATGGGAAGAGCAGTGCATGCCTGATGCAGAAATTTATTGATTAAATGTACTGTAGGTCCAGAAACATTATGCATACAAACATAAGAATTACATACTGGTCTGATCTAAGTTTTGCCTCCTGATCACAGGTATTTCAAGCAGTATGAATTTTGATGAAGAGGAGGATGAGGAGGATGAAGACAGTTCTAGTTCCTCCCAGTTAAATAGTAATACTCGACCAGGTTCTGCAACGAGCAAGAAATCAAACAAGGTAAGAAACCGGGGGTTGTGGCTAAAGCAGACCTACAAACATCTTTCTAAATTTCTGCAAACAGTATCATTCCTTAGGCTGGATAGAAACATGGGACTGGCCAGCAGGTCCCTGGAAGGGAGCTTCAGTAGTATCACTTAGCCCTATACACATGGAGACACGACTTTTGTGGTTAATCCTAGCTTTCTGGTTTGGGAAGGATGGGAGGTTAATCTTCCAGAATCCTTCCAAGTTTTAAGAATAACCTCTGAGTAAACCAGGTTTAAGCTTTGCATGATAGTGTTGAAAACAAATGGTTTCAGTCTGCATTGCCTCTCTTTTTAGATTATTTCTACTTCACATATTCAGGTACCTTTACTGTTCTCCCTTACAAGCATTACTGAATAAAGGCAGTATCCACACAAAGGTTTTTTTTGTTTTTTTCTTTTTTAAAGGCATATCTGGGGTGGCTTAGAGATGGTTCACAGGTGGGATCATTCAGAAGCCAGTTTGATCTTTCCTCTTCTCATAAACATTCTTAGCTTGAAAAACTGAATTAGAGATGGGATGAGAACATGAGTGCCACATGGTGTCATCTCTAAGGTGCTTTTGAGCCACTTTTCTTTTTTGTTACATGTGAATCCAGCCTAAAATATGGAAACTTGTGCAAGCCCCATTGGCTTTCTAATGCAACGCAGGCAGCGCTAGGCTTCACTTCATGGTTTGTCTTCAACATTGCCTGATCCTCTAGTTTGTGCTGTGAATCCATAGTACCTCTTCTTTTCGTTTCCCCCTAGGAGACAGCTTCGGGGCCCAGCCCTTCAACAAACAATCCTGTAATACACGTGGATGACTTAGAAGAGTTTGCTGTGAGGCCTGCTCCTCAGGGTGTGACTGTCAAATGCCGGATCACAAGAGACAAGAAAGGGATGGACCGTGGAATGTACCCTACCTACTACCTCCACCTGGAAAGGGAGGATGGTAAAAAGGTCATAAAATATAATACACTGGTTAAGTATGAAATGGCAAACCAAAATAAGGAGCAGTTGAGATAGTAAAGAGTTATAAAAGCAAAAAGTAAAGAGTTATAAAAGCAAAAAATGTCCTTAAACTCCTCTTTTGGATCCTTCCTGCCAAATAATTATGACATCTCCCCGCTTACTGAGAATACAAACATCATCATAATTGTACTGAAGGTTTCAACTAGAGGAGTGGAAGTGATGCATTCCAAACTGTTCTGTCGCTGTGGACCGCACATGAACCTCAGAGTTTGAGGATACAGTGCCCTTCTGATATGCATCCCTCAGAAGTCTTGAACATGGAAGGCTTGCTTTTTCCTTACTTCGTGTGTTTGGGATCAGACCCCCTGTTATGTTTGTCAGTACAATTAATTGTGTCCATCAGTGATACCAATTAAGACCTCCCCAATCAGGATCGCTCTCTTTATAAAGCAGACGGAGCAGGCCTGTTGGGTGGGAGGCATGGCTTCATAGATCTGCATTAATGTAGAGTTCTATGCAGCTCAGATGTAGACCCAGAATCTGGATTAAGGATCTGTGCAGAAAGGACTATAAATAACACAAAAAGGACTTTTAGAATCATCAGTGTCAGGCTACAGAGCATTTTCCTCCCACGTTGCTTTAAGGAGATCCCAGTAACCATTCTGTGGACTCTGAAGTCAGAAAATAGTCATGGAACCTTTCTTGATCGTGTAGGAACAAAATACTTGGGAAGGCCTGTGCCCAGATCTGGGTGACTCACTTTAAGAAGGATTCAGATAAATTAAGAGCAAGGTAACAGAAATGGCCAGGGATGGAAATCAAAGTCTTGCCATGAGAGATAGAGTTATATTAGCAAGTTTAGATTTTAGAAAACTCTTCAAATTCCTAAAACAGGCTTATGACCTTTACAATCCTAGAATGCAAGACATAAAATAACAGGCTTACGTTACAGGGAAGATTCCTGCTGAGTATAAGGCGATAGATCCATCTAATAAGCACAGCTCATCAATGGAACAAATTAGCAAGGGAGGTGGTTGCTTTTCCACTGCTGGTTATGCTCCAGTAAAGTCTGGGTGATCGTTTGTTGGTGAGCAAGTAAGTTAGACTTTAGAGACAGTTTCTTCAATAAAGTAACAATAATTAAGAAAACTGCAGCAAAGGAGAAAAATAGCAGTCTCAGGTGGGTGCTGAGCAGAGTGCTGTCAGATGAATGAAAAATACAAATGGAAAGGGAATCCCAACAATGACATAGGCACAAGACTGACCAGATAAGGAGCAATAGCTTAGTACACAGGCAGATATTAACATAAAGGGAAACTGAGACAAACTTTGGCAATCAAAGTGAAACAAAAGGGAAAGAAGGAAAGATAACCTATCCTAGAAACAACCTACACTAGTAACGAGCCAGGAGCAGCAAATTCTCATCCTTGCCAACATGAAGAGGACTTGAGGGCGAAGTACAGAAGACAGAATGAAACTGACCCAAGAAAACTTCTGTTCTGGAGCTGCAGTGCAAGAGTTTTGTTTAAAAGTCAAACTACAGTGCTGTGCTGGGGCATAGATTAACGAGTGGGCAAGTGAGCTGTCTATAAACAAAGACAGCAAACTAGCTAAGAGTTTTTATCAGGCAGCTTCAGGCTGAAATAGAGTGCATGGCAACAGGTAGATTGGAGAGGCTTCTTCAGCATAGGGTATGCATGAGCAGCAATGGGTGGCAGCAACTGCCAGGAGTGCCTACCATTTTCTCCATCTGGTCCAGCAACACCTTGCCTGGATTTGGATAATTTGGTGACAGTGATCCATGCTCTGGTAACCCCAGATTAGACTTCTGTAATGCACTCGATGCGGGCTACCCTTGAAAGTGGTTTGGAAGCTGGAACTGGTGCAGAATGCAGCAGTTCAACTGCTGATGGGGGTCTCATATCACGCCGGTCTTAAAGGATCTGCACTGGTTACCTATTTGCTACCAAGCCCAAATCAAGGTGTTGACATTAACATAAGCCATAAACGGCTTGGGCCCTGAGTATCTGAAGGAGCGCCTTCTCCCATATAGACCGGGCACTGAGATCTTATGGAGAGGGCCTTCTGGTAGTTCTTTCTCTTTCAGAGGTATAAGGCTTAGGGACTTGTAGGAGGGCCTTTTCTGTTGTGGCCCCTAGATTCTGGAACAATCTCCCTCTTGAGGTTCGCCAGATACCTACACTGTATAGTTTTTGGTGTCTGGTGAAAATGTATCTTTTTACCCCAGCTTTTGCTGTTTAAATAGCTTCCTCAGGGTGCTGTCCTGTAGGGAGGGAGGGTGTGGGTGTGGGTGTGGGTGTGGTGTGGGTGGGAGGGAGGGAGGGAGGGTGGAGGTAGGAGGGTTCTATTTTTAAATATGCTTTACTATTTGATATGTTTTAATCTCATAGTAACTCACCCTGGGACTATTTGGTGAAGGGTGGGATATAAATTTCCTAAATAAATAAACAAAAATAAATATTATCATGTGATTCAGGTGCCTTTTATCTTAAAAGCGGAACCTCTTTTAGTCTGTAGTTAAAGTAGCCATGCTTGGAGCTGTCAGATGATTAGCAGCTGGACTCCATAGCCTTCTGACCTAAATTGGCATCTGTTTCCCCTTCACTTGAAGGAGACTATTCAAGCTCAAATTAAACATTTAACAAAGTGTACTGAGTTTAATTATTTAAACCATAAATAATGGATTGAAGAAAGCACTTTCCCTCTGCTCATTCCTACAAGCCATTTTTGTGAATTCTCTTTTCTTGTGAACTCTTGTGAACACTATTTTTGCTTACCACAGTAATCCACAAAAAAGTTAGACTAGGTTTCAGATTCTGCTTAGAGCGTGATGGTTCTTTTGTGTTGTTTGTTTTCAAATTCCTTAGGTATTTTTGTTGGCCGGAAGGAAGAGAAAGAAGAGTAAAACCTCAAATTACCTCATCTCTATTGACCCAACTGATCTGTCACGGGGAGGAGAGAGTTTCATTGGAAAACTGAGGTAAATGTTTGTTTAAAGGACAGGTTAAGAACTTGGGTCTTTTAAATGTCATTGTACTTGATTATTATCAGCCCTTGGGTGTTTTTCCACTGTCACTAAAAGTACCCATTAAGGGGTACTTAATGGGTACTTCTAGTAACAGTGGAAAAACACCCCTTGTCAGCTTGACCAAATATTAGAAATCATGAGTTATCTTGTTCAGCATCATTTCTAGGATCATCACAGATTCCCCTTCCTGAGTTTAAGGTGTGCTCTGAACAGATCTCAGATATTTTGGGAGTTCAGAATATCAGATATTTTTTTAAATACACAGATTGATCCTCTGTGCATTCTGAAGTCTGGTAAGCCTACAGTAATCTGGCCATGCTATTTGTGGTAGTCACTTTTTACATGCAAAACTAATCTCAGTGGTTTGATATAGTACAAGAATATTTGACTGGACTTAAGCCAAATTTGATATATTGGATCAAAAGACGATTACAGCAAATCATGCATTACATCCTAGAAGCAATGTTGATTTGGTTATCTGGCATTATTACTATTAGAAAAAAACAGTTAAGATAGGAGATTAAAAAAAATAAAAATGCTAATGTATATGTGCAACTGGTGTTAATGAAGTACTAATAGAAAAAAAGATTCCTGTGGAAACAATGGAAACTTGATTAAAAAGTAGAAGGAAAAGCAATTACATGGTCAGTTGGTGAAAAACAAAAAAAGAGAAAGAGAAAAAAACAACGAATATGGCTGCAAAATAGAACATTAAAAAAGAAATGGAATTCAAGTACAGGCCCTACAAGCATAGCATGGAAGCAAAAAGGGGAGGAAGACCAGAAATGAAAGGGAGTTCAAATGGTGTAGAAAAAAAGAACAAACAGTGTAGTAAGTTTACACAGACGGAATATACAACAAATCATGATAAAGCTGCAACAGTGTCAGTTTGTAAGCAATTTGCCAACTTGGCAGAAATAACAGTACTTTAACATTCAAATAGATTGAATCATAATATAATTGTATGGGTTTTAAACATTCAAAGAAATTAACAGCTGGATCATAACATGCCCAGCATTACAGTGGTTAAGAAAAAAAAATGAATATTAGCTATGGCTATCAGGAAGCAGTAAAACTGAGTATATATTATATTCTTCTTCCCAGGATTAGCAGAGGCCAGCATTGTCAAATGCCCACAGACTTTTTTTATTTTCTTTGACTCAGCATTAGTAGGTGGTGGAAAAACTCTTTATTTCCCCCCCCCCCTCTGATAGATCAAATCTTATGGGAACTAAGTTTACCGTTTATGATAATGGAGTAAATCCAATGAAAACGACGGCGAGTTTGGAGGCAAGCAATCTGCGACAAGAGCTAGCAGCCATTTGCTACGTAAGTACAGTTCACGAGCAAAGTAATTATTTCAGTAAAACTCCTGTAAACCAAGTGGCACTTAAATAGCCCTAACCTGCTTTCTCTCCCATGGGGGCACAATATGTGATTTTTGGGCATGAAGCCTAATTCTACCTTTTGCTCAGTTAAAAGCACTCTCAGACTTCTTTCCTTCCAGCAGTGCCGAGGTTCAGGGAGTGTGGTAGAGAGTCAAAGTGGGGGTTCACCTCAAAGCCTTGATGTCTGCTAACAGTGCTTTCTATAATGCACCAAATACACTTTGTGATATCAAAGCTTAATGGCAAATTGCCGCTTTGACCTTCCCTCAGATATTGCTGGAGTAGCTTCTGTTATTTTTTCACAGCTTAGCAGAATCTCTGGTTGCTTGGTTATTCTCTATCTAAGGCCCCATCCAGACAGGGGAACTATAGTACCTTTACAGCACCGCTATGGTGAGCTTGTCTCACTGTTCAATTTATAGTGGGCATCAAATGTGGGAAATTCTTACTTTAAGGGTTGGCACCCTGTCATCACCCCCAGGTAGGTTTTGGAGATCTCAGGATGCTTGTGGGTATGTAAACCCCCCCCCACCTGTGTGCTACTCCTCTTGGTCCTGAAGATATTTTTCATGGGTGTCTAAACATAGTTGTCACACTCATAACTGTGCATGGGCGTAAGCCTCAGCTACAAAGAAAGAAAGAAAGGAAGGAAGAAAGGAAGAAAGGAAGGAAGGGGAGGACACAAAAATAAGGCCAGCTTTAGAGTGGAGCACATGGTTTGCTTGATTCAGCCCTGTATCTCCTGTCCTGTTTGTAGACTTCCCATCGCATAGTCCCAGGCACCTTGAGAAGAACCTGGCTGAGCATACAGCTTGTCAGCACCTTCCAACTCACCTGTAGATTCCTCCAACTTTGCCCCTGTTGGCCCCCAATGTTATATTTAGGCCACACCCTACCCTGTATTCTGCTTCTTGTCCTTTCTAGGCCTCTGAACTGCTAGATCTGGCCTGATTCAGAGCAGTACTGTGGGCTGTGTAGCAGGTTATATCCATCTGAATTCTGAGAAGGCATTTCTTGAAGGAAATCGTTTCTTTCTTTCTTTTCTTTCCTTCTTTCTTTCTGGCATGCTTAAATGAAGTTTAGGGAAATTATATAAGAGAGAAGCTCTGTTTCTTCAAGCAGATAATTGAACCTCTTCAAATACAATTTTACATTGCCTAAAGATGCACTGAGTACTGCTGTAAATTCAATGTAAATGAGACTAGCAACAGTTGTGTTTATAAATTCATTATAGCCAAAAGGCAAAAGACGTCTGCATTAACTTATTAATTTGGTGAAGGTGGCTGGGATGAAACATCCAAATATAGCATAGGCTTTCAAGATTCCTTTCCCCTCGTATGGCTTTTATTCTATTGATCCTAAATTTGCCTGGAACAAAGGCAGCCCAATGAACATCGGATGTGGAGAGAGGAACGTCACTTGGGTCAGCCACTGTGGCACCATTCAGAGAGCCCACCACCTTGGAGAGGAGGCATGTGACGCCATGGGGTGACGTAGCATGGGTCTTAAGGATTAGGCTTTGTGGCAGCTAGCAGAACTCCCACTTGCACTTTGGGGCATAGTGACTCGCCTAGTACCTCCACTGGACCAGGCGAGGCAAATCCTCCCCTGACAAAGGAATCCAAGAGTAGTGCCAAGAAGATGAATATAAGTGTGTTTCATTTGAGTACCAGTAAGAGTCAGAAAGTGTTTGCCTGCTTTTTGTGCCCAGATAATCTGGGAAAAGATCAAGACACTGCAGCATCAATGATGATCAGCTTGAATGTTGCATAACGGGGTGATTTAAGGTAGGGTTAGACAAATTTATGGATGACAGATGTATCAATGGCTACTAGAACGAATGCCTAGGTGCATCTTTCAGGCTGGGAAGGGGGGGGGGGAGGAACCGGGGCGCTTCTAAGGCCATCTGCTGGGACTCGAGAGCAGGAGAAGGTTTGTCCTTGTCTCTGTTTGAGATGCCCATGAGCATTTGGTGGGCCACTGTGTGCGACAGGATGCTGGACTAGATGGGCTGTGGCCTGATCCAGCAAGGCTTCTCTTATGTTCTTATGATTAACTTCTCTTTTCTCTCTCTCTATGAATGTCCAGTTGGTGGACACTGAGCATTTGACTTTTGAAAAGTTCCTCTCTCTCTATGAATGAGAGAGAGAGAGAGGAACTTTTCAAAAGTCAAATGTTCAGTGTCCACCAACTGGAAACTACTAGGGGCCAGTTCACACTTAACCTCAGTGGGATACTATCCCACTGAAGTTATGTTTAGGGACAGTGGCTGCTGTTCACACCATGAGCACAGGCACTGTCCCTAGCTTACCCACAGTTGCTTGAGGTGTGGGTGGTCTGTCCTGGCTCATCCAAATCACCATAGCAATGGCTGTGGAAACTTCTGCTGCACACCTGGCCAGTGCTATGGTGATTGCAACATGACACACATTTGCACAGCCACATTTGCACTGATCCACGTCCTCGCAGCTTTGCACCCAGAAATGTACTGAACTAAATCCAATGTGTTCACACTTCTGTGGTGTCCTCTGGCTCCACTGCTGAGTTAAGAGCAAGCTGAAGGTGCATTCACACATAGCAAAAAAAGTTGTGTTCACATCCCATTTCCCCCACCTTGCTTACTCAGCCTATAATGCTCATTAGAAGGGACGTGGCAGACTGGCATGTAAACAATCCCACCACAGACCATATCGTATCATTCGCTTCCGCAGGAATGGTGCTGTTCCTCATTGATGAATTTAAAGCTGCACCTAATGGCCATTTTCAGAACTGCAGTGCAAGTGAGATATCCAGGTAGCTAAAAGCAAACTGGTGGTAAAGAGAAGAAGATGTTGATCTTTCAAACTTCTAGATGAAATTCAGTGTGCATAAAACCACAGTGTGGGTCTTTGCTTGTAACTAACAAGTGGTACTGAGATTTGGCAATTGTTTATATTTTTACAGTTGAAATAAGAAAATGCAAAGCAAACAAAAGCTACAGTTGTTTTATTACGGCAACCAATCTGTTATCAAACAGTGTGTAGGCTTTTGAATTCTTCAGAACTCTTAAAAAATCTCGTAAATTGCGTATCTCTTTTTTATATTTCTAACTCAGCCTTGGTTACTAGGACATAGTGGGATGCCGTATCCTGGAACAAGCAACCTATTCCGGGCTAGGATGGATTGCCACTGGAGTCGGATAAAGCTTTCTGCACTCAGGTGGCCTGTCCTGCTCTGGGCTTGGTAACACTGAATCGCCAAAGAGCAGGAACTTTCTCGTCCTTGGATGTTTTTGCCAAGGTTCTTTTTGTGTGGTGTCGCTTCCAGTGCCAGGGAAAAGGTCTCTCATGGGATACCAGACCATGGCCTCTTGGTCTAGTATACCAGAAGTTCCACTTGTAGACCACTTCAAAAAGATCTACCATTGGACTGGGATAGGGTGCCATTTTGGAGCCCTAGTCCGGAGAAGATAGGCCAAGCCAAGCATGTGGATGGCAGGCCCCTGGCCAGTTCCAGGCTGCTTCTTGGTCCAGTATATCAAAGAGTATGGGAAGGACCTAAGTACGTAATAACAGGAATAACTAAGCAATTGCAGGTACAAATCAAAGAAGTGTACTGCAACCTTTTTAAGTAGTGTCAAGCAGAATCCATGCAATAGCAGTTCCTGCTGCTTTTATGGCTGGTGCTCTAGAAGCTTTTGCATAGCTGCATTTTTGCAGATGCAGGAAATGGCTCCTGGCCCAGCGAACAGTTGTAAAAAATGTGACCCTTGAAGGTCCACATGGTGGCAGCAGAGCTGTGGAAAGCACTGTCAGAGTAGTTCTCCTGCTCTGCAGGGAAAATGCTTTTGACAGCAGTTTCTACCCCCTTGTGATGGGATGTTGCCTCTGTGACTACAGGATCATGCAACCCCTGCACCCTGCAAGCTCCCACAGTGCTGTTAAAGTTCCATGTGGCTTCTGCTTCACATTACACAGAAGTGGCTGACAGAATGTCCCATCATGTAGGAAAAACAAGAGTCAACAGGAAGAAGAGGAGGAGGAGGAGGAGGAGGAGGAGAATTGGCTTTTCTGTCTCACTTTTCTCACCCTTTTAAGGGGACTCAAAGCAGCTGACAAAGCTTTCTGTTCTCCTCATACCAGAACATCCTGTGAGGTAGGTGGGGCTGTGAGAGCTCAGAAGAGAGCTGTGACTAGTCCAAAGTCACCCAGCTGGCTTCATGGGGGAGGGCAGAATCAAACCCGGTATTCCCAGATAAGAGTTTGGCTCCCTAACCACTAGACCAAACTGGCTTACGTTCTCATCTCGGGAACTCTTTGTGCTACAGGTCAGTTATTGAGCCAGCAGATGGTTGAATTAAAAGAAAATGTGCAAAAGAGGATAAACCCTGAGTCTCTTCCTTGAAACTGAGAATATCTTTCTCAGAAAATATCTTTCTCAGAACGGGCTTCCTTCAAAATGACACTGAACTCCAGGGAGTTGGTTCAAAATGGTGGCTAAGCTCTTTCCACCCTTACTATGATTAAATCAATCTAATCGGTTGCTTAATTTTCATCCACCTCTGTCCATATGATTCCAAAGACCTGCCAAAAAGAAGTGGACCCAAACTATTTTCTACTAGTTAAGATCTTTAGGTTTAAAATGTCAATCTTTAAAATGTGCAGCTTAAAAATATAACTGTGGAAGGGATCAAAGAGAATAGCTATGAACTTGAAAGTCATGGTTCATGGCTTCACTGTTCCATGAACTTTCCAAAGATCCTCAAGCAAGTTGCTGTTTTACTAGACAGAGATATGTAAACACAAGTCACCATTCGAACTTTGATAATGATTGCTAAAGTAAGTATTCCAAGCACCTTTAGCAGTTAGAGGAGTGCTGAGCCAGGTTTGTAGTGAACAGGCTCACTTCTGAACTGAGTCGAGCTTTTAATTTATGACTCACCTTGAAGGTGAGCTTTCATGGAGGTTCCGTGCGCTGCTTTGCAATAGCGGTGTCTTTTTATAGCCTCAAAGCACCACCACCGCCTCAGGAGTTCTACAAAGTGGGTGCAAAAGGTCACTGCACTTTTTAAGGCTGCTTTCTGGCACTTCTGTGGCAATCAGCCAATTGCAGAGGCTTTAAAAGGTGCTCTGTGCCCTCTAATATGGGCAACCTGAGCCAACCAAACCCAAATCAGATGGCTGCCTGCACAAAGTTTTGTGCTGCAGCTGGAAAATTAAGAAGGCAAGTTGTCAATGATTTTAACTAATAAGGTATCAACATACTTATTTTATAATCTGAGGACTTTGTATATTTAATATGTAGAAGATGTTAATTAATAGATAATGCTTCAAAGATTTTAATTCGTTGATCTGAATTGTATGTATTATATGCATCACAAATATTTTGGCAAATATGCTTTTTAAGTAAGTTTTGTATTTCTGGTCTGTGACCACAGTTCACTCATTCATATACGTACTGTATTTTCTGGCGTATAAGACTACTTCTTAACCCAGGAAAATCTTCTCAAAAGTCAGGGGTCGTCTTATACGCCAGGTGTCGTCTTCTTATACAGCGAGTATATCCCAAACTCTATATTTTAACGGGAAAGTTAGGGGCCGTCTTATAAGCCCAGTCGTCTTATATGCCGGAAAATACGGGTATATAGATGTGTTTGTTGTAATTATTGATGCTAGTTATTTTGTTTATCACTGAAAAAAATAGTATTTTCTTTTATGGTTACACAGTCAACCAAAATATGATCAACCAATAGTGGGGAATCTTTATGTCAAGGTATTATATATTTTGGAGGCTAAATGCTGTTTTAGCATCAGTTATAACTTATTTAGAAAGGTTTTCTTTTAAGCTAAAGATGTGATATTCAGGATATTTCTCTTACTCATTTAAAAACAGGAAACAAATGTTTTGGGGTTTAAAGGTCCTCGGAAGATGAGTGTCATCATCCCAGGGATGAACATGGACCATGAGAGAGTTTCCATCAGACCACGCAATGTAAGTCTGTGTGTCAACTGAGATTCATTAGGTATGTGTGATAACTGGAAAGAAAGAAAGAGAGAAAGAAAGAAAGAGAGAAAGAAAGAAAGAAAGAAAGAAAGAAAGAAAGAAAGAAAGAAAGAAAGAAAGAAAGAGATGGTACTCAAACCTAAGGTTTAATCCACTTCAATCCACTTTCTTCTTCTGTGTGTCCATTTCAGGAAGGTCAGAAGAGGCAAACAAGGTGCTTGATCAGTGCCTTGAGGCAGCAATGGGCTGGTTGGAGCTCAATAATGGGCTGGATGTGGCCCAGTTTAATGAAAGAAAATTTTGACAAAATAGAAGTCATTTATGATTGTGGACACACTTTCACATTAAACCTTCCTTCAGTCCATCTTCAGGTCTGACTGCTCACACCTTTTCATTTCTATCCATTTTATCTGTGGACTTCTCAGCCTCCATTTGGACTTTCCTGAATGGAAAGTCTACAGTTAAAATGGATGGAAATGAAAAGGTGTGAGCAGTCAGACCTGAAGATGGACTGAAGGAAAGTTCAATGTGAAAGTGTGACCATGGTCTATGCAAAGGAGCTTCTTGTCCAGCTAGTGGGGAAAAAAAAACCTGTGTGAAAAGGGGTGATTGCTCACTGGAAAGTAAAAGTGTGCTACTGTGTGCACAACAACTAAAAATATAAACTCCACATAAAAATGGAAACATGTAAAACATTGGACCAATATCAGATATAAGAAGCAGCAATACGTTCCGGACAGCGTGGGAAAACGGCTCGTGTCTCCCCACAGTGGAACAAAATGTGGCCATGAGATTAGTGCACTTGGCTTTGGCATTGCATTAGAACTATTAGCTGGTCCTTTTATTTGTGTTTTGTATCAGCAGCGAGTTTCTGGATGATCCATTACTGTGCCAGCACAGCAAGAACATCCAGGATTATGCCAATAAATTTATAATAATGTGGGAACTTTTGTGCTACTTTAAATTTGGCATTTTGGGTGATTGCAGCAACAACAGCAACAGCAGCCTGACTTTGTGAAGGCCTGTGTGCCAGCTCCACCAGCATGCCAACAAGATGCTGCCATTTAAACACCATCTGTTAAGTCCTTTAGTCTGACAAATGAGCAGACATCTTTAGAGAGAGCACTCTAGATTTAAGCCCCAAACACTGGTTCTGCATACCCTGGCCTTTGGCAGGAGAGATCCAAGTGAATATGAGATATAACTGTTGTTCTTTTGGGTTGCTTTAGAGATAGTGGCGTTGTGGGAAGGGTTTCTACTTCCATATACAAATAAGTTCATATCTTTAAACTAATATATGTGTTTATCACAGGAGCATGAAACACTCCTTGCAAGGTGGCAGAATAAGAATACAGAGAGTGTAATTGAGCTACACAACAAAACTCCAGTCTGGAATGATGACACACAATCTTATGTTTTAAATTTTCATGGTCGTGTAACCCAGGCCTCGGTGAAAAACTTCCAAATTATTCACGACAATGATCGTAAGTATGTCTCTGTTCATTAAACTGATTGTTGTTTAACCATACCATGAGAATAGCATTTTCCAGTGACTTATGAGATGGAACTGATAAGATGGAAGGGAAGAAGCAATGTGCTAACTGAAGCTTTGATTTTTATATTCCCAAACCATGTTTTCTTCTGTAGTAGAGCAAAATGGAGTTTGGCAAGGTTCCAGTCAGAGTTTGGCCCCCTTCTCTTTATCCCACCAGCTCCACTCTGCATAGCATTGCTATAATTAAATCGAACATAACAGTAGGCCAGTTTGCACCTTTATTAGGTCCAAAGTCTAGGTAACTTCTGAAATGGATTGGGTGTCTGCATTTTGTGATGCTAGATCCATTCCAAACTTAGCCCCCTCTCCACCCCCTCTCTCCTCAGCCCACCTCTCGGCACAGACAGCCAGGGTTGGGGTTTGCTTTTTGCTTCATTTGCACCCCCGATCTGCTAGGCAATATAAGGCAGGCTTGATTTTAAGCTTACGGCATTCCCTGTGATTTTTCGCTGGAGCAGAGGTCTATAACTTTAGCTTTTTCTTTTCTTTTTTTTAAATTAACGTTGAAAGCCGCAATTTAGGGCAGTAGGCGCTTGACTTTTGTGCACCTCTGCTCCAGTGAAAAATCATGGGGAATGGGATAAACTTAAAATCAAGCATGCCTTATATTGCCTAGCAGATCGGGGGTGCAAAAGAAGCAAAAAGCAAACCCCAACCCATGACGTGAGCTAGGAATTCCTCCCCATTAGTCCGCAAGCCATTATGCAGCCTGCCTTGGCATTCTGAAACGGGGTTAGATATACTTCTGCTAAAGTGGCAGAAAATTTTAAAAATAGCCGTTCTCCAGCCTGCCTTTATGATTGGCATTTTAAAAACTCTGTTTGTGATCTTCGATAGACGGGACAGGGACAGCAAGCACACCCCACCTCCCAATGACGTGTGCGCATATCTCCTCCCCCTTAGCCCACAAGCGTCCCCATGTGCGATCCCAGCTCGCTGAGCAATGCGTGCTGGCTCCCCAAACAGCGCCGAGACTTCTTTTTTCAGCTATCAAATTTGGCACCCAGTTAGCACTGTTTAGGGGGATTTGGTGTGCTTTTCACGTGCCAAACCCAAAGCCCATGGGGACGCACAGTGCCAATTGGGTGCTTGGAACCATACCAAAGTTGCATGTGGACAGGACCTTCCACTTCTCTGTCCATCCCATCTGCACCTCTCTATCCTTGTTGATTTCCTGACTCTAGCCTTTTTACGGATGTCCTTGGTTTGAGAGTGAGTGCCAGATAATTCACAGCTGGTTGTGGCCACACTTAAGGTTTAATCCAGCTTCAGTCCACTTTCAGAGTGAGAGAATACATCAGCAAAGTGACAAGTGTTTTTCTTTCAGTGTTAAATAACTCAGAAAATTCACCTTAGGGATAGTTTGTGTATAAAGAAAATTACTGGCCACTTTGCTGATGTGTTCTCTCACATTGAAAGTAGACTGAAGGTGGATTAAACTTTAGGTGTGATCACAGCCATGCTGGACAGCATCTCATTCCTATCCCTTTCAGCGCTCCATGGAATCTGAAAAGATACATTCACATTTTTAACTTTCTTCCAGCTGACTACATTGTGATGCAGTTTGGGCGCGTGGCTGAGGACATTTTCACCATGGACTACAACTACCCAATGTGCGCACTTCAAGCCTTTGCGATTGCCCTGTCCAGTTTTGATAGCAAGCTGGCCTGTGAGTGAACTCATATTACTCACCACAGTCGTAGCCACATGCCACCAGGAGAAGAAAATAACTGTCCCAAATTCTCTCTGGCGTCATCAGTGGGTTTCATACTTTGATGGGACAGGTAATGTTTGCTTGCTGAAGAACAGACTCTTTTGCTGGAGAGCAACTATTTTAACTTTCAGGAAATATTCCCCCCCCCTTCTGTTCTCTATTTTTCTGGAAACGGCAAAAGAAATTTGTAAATAGAAGTCCTACCGTATGTTCTCAGTCATGTTATGAAGATGTGCCATGATGTACTGTAGCGTGGCTTAAGTGAAAACACCACTGAGAGTGGTGTGTCTTTTTTCTAAATCCATGAACGCTGTTGCAACGCAAATCTGTTTTTAGATTTAAGAAGTATTCAGAGGCTATGAGCATACCTCAAGATTGCATTAACGTCCCTTCTAGAGCTTCACATCACCCACTATAGAAGCAAGACCACAAGAAAGATGCACTTTAAAAAAAAAAAGAAAGAAAGTTGAAGGTAGCATTTTGTCTCAATGCCAAGACAGAACTTGATTTGTGATACTGTGCGTGGAAGGTGCCTGATCGATTTTTAGTTCCGGCAGGGGGTTGGGTGGCGGGGGTTGGGGAGATAATTTGGAAGCACAAGTTAAATGTTGCACAAGTCACTTGTATTCCAAGGTGTCATTTTATGTACATGTTTAATTGTTATTTTCAAAGTGAAGCGGGGAAATGGATTCCTTCAAGATCACCACATGGGTGCTAGAAATTAGATATGGGAAATTTCCTTGAGGGAGCCAGCATGTGCGTTACACACATGAGATCTTGGGGTCAAACTCTGGCATGCTCAGTTAAAGCAAGGAGGGAAGACTTGTTGCCCTCCACAGCCTGCCAACTTCAGCCACTATGATCAATGGTCACAGCCATGCTAGTGAAAGATTCTAAGCAGCTGGGTTTGGATGGGCTCTTGACTGGGACCAGGAGGAGCTGTTGCTCACTGTCCTCAGTGTTGCCTAGGTAGACCGAGGTAAGAATAAGACAGCTTGTTATGTTCTTCTGTATCCCTCAGTTATGTGTAGAAGGTTCTCTTCAGATAACTACTTATTTAAGGTGATCTTTTAGAACAAGGGTGAGGAAGCTGGGAGCCTCCAGAGTTTGGGCAACTATGACTTCTGTCTTCATTGACCATTGGCTATGATGGCTGAGGATGACAGACTCCAACAATGTTGTAGATCTTTGATCTAGAAGATACAAGAATGATATTACCAAATTTGTCTTAACTTGCAACGTATAAAATCTGAGTTTTACCTTGACTGATAGTATCCCTGCATCTATTCCGAAGAAAAATAATGTCTTACGTATTGATGTGGATGAACTTAAGCTTGAGCCATTTTTCGTGTCCAAATATATTGGAGATTATAAGCCGATTATTTTAAATTTTCTGGGTTTCAATACATAGAATTTCACCTTTTCCTGCAGATCATACTTTCTTGTCTTTGAACGTAAATAGTTATGTAAAATGGCTTTTTTTATTCTCTCACTTTGGTCAGGCTTCAAAATTGGTTTTATGTAACAAAGCTATTACAGGCAATTGATAATACATAGGAAAAACCAAGTGTTGGTTTGCTTGGAATATCAAGAGAAAACTACAAGTGAGGAATTTTACATAAACCCTTTGGGTGACGGGAACACAAAGTTCTATCACGGGCCAAGGATACTTATAAGAATGTCCTATCCATACTTCTCATCTGTTCTAGTATCGCATATAGACTTTCGTCCTAACAATGTTTAGAACAATATTAATATAACAAGTTATTCATTGCAGAGAAGCAGAATGGACTTCCGTTTTTCTTCAGTTATTAAAATCAGACAAAGAATCTGCTTTCAAGTGAGACGGACTATGGAAATTAGACCGAGACATCTCCTGAAATGATGGCTTGTTTCCCCGATAGCTGCCCAACAGCACAGGAAAGTGCTTTCTTCCACACTGGCATCATGCACACCTTCTAGGTATTTTGATAGCAAGAAATACCTGGACATGCACATGTGCTGGCACTCACATATGCAGAGTGACCATTTTTGCCTCAGATTTGGCCATGCGCTTGTGCTGGGCGGCATTTTATTCATCAGGAATTGTGCTGCTGAGGTTCCAGACACGTAGGTGTTTGTGCCATTCTGTGAAAATCCATCTTGAGTGTTGGGTTTTCCTGGAATAGAAAAACACACACACCATTTATCCCTATATAGTGGGGCTGTATTGGGTTTTTCACAGATATGTATGGCAATCCCAGGATAACTGCAATAATCGTGTTTTTTTAACCCCTGTCTGGATGCAACCTGAGTAAACTAGATTGCCATACTCTGAGATCCCAGAATTAAGTGAAGTCCTGGTCCAAGCCTGACACCTTAATGATGCTCTTGCATAAATATGATCAAAGGATTTTATACTGCAGTTCCTGATAGGTTTACTGAGTTTTTACTTACTTAAAGCACAGATGAACTGACATATCTGCCTGAAATCCTAAATAGTATGAACCTCATTGCATCACAATATGATTGTATAATAAAACAAATTAAATCTAAAGGACTGTGATCTTCTGCACACATACCTGAGGGCCAATTCTGCTGTTCTCAGTGGGGTTTCTCAGTACACATGCATAAGACTGTAAGCTTTAAGGTTCCAATAATGGTACTGTGTGAAAATGCCTCGTTGACTGAGAACTTTTTTCCCCCTGACATGCCTCTTTACAGAGTATATTCCAAACTCTGGCTGTGACTGTTTGTAGGTTCTTTCCTTTGCTGTTAAATGATACTGTTCCACCAAAGGAGAAAACTCAGAACAGCTGTAGTGGGTGGATAGATATGGAAATATTTTGATGGATCTCAGTTGTCCTTTTTCTCTAGAAAGGGTGCTTAGCTTATGTCACCAACAAGGATAAAGCCAAGCTTTGCATGGATTCTTTTTTTGGGGGGCGGGGGGCATTTTCTCTGTATCACCAGATACTTACTATTAAGAAGATAAGGTCCCGTAAGTTACAACAGACCGACTGCGGAGAAGCATTGTGAACCTTTGGATGGCATGTGTAATTTAATGTATTCAGATAAATCTATTCTGGGCGTGAATCACTTGAGGTGGTCCTTATAAATATGGGAGCCAAGTTATTTTAGGTGATGGATACTCATTTTGGATTACTTAAGAGTTTTATTTCGGAGATCTAGAAAGGGAAACGAACTCCCTGTGATAATGCATTCTACTGTAGGTAATAAGATGTGAATGAAAGTCATTCTTTTGGTTAATACATCAAATATGTTCTAAATCATCCCTGGGACATTTTTGTCAACATTAGTCTTTAATATATTTTTAATGTCCCCCACCCACCCACTTATCGTAGCAGGTGAGTCCTTGTTCTAGCACCAAAGAACTCAAGGTTTTAAAATGGACAAATCATGTTTTCAGATTTTTAGTTTGCCACGACAAATTTAATGGTGGGGTCAGGATATATGGGGGTGTGTTATTGGACTGGCTGAACATTTAAACACTGACTGAACCAAACTCAAGTGCATACCCCAGTTCAATAATTTGGCTCCATTTCCAAGATCTCAGAGCCCAACTATCACAGGATTTTTCTCTTGCCTTTTTCCTTCGAGAAGTTTCACTCCAATGTTCATGTGCTACATCCCACTCAGAAGTTTGAGTCTCTGCATCATTGTGTACAATTCTGGTCACCACACCTCAAAAAGGATATTGTGGAACTAGAGAAGGTGCAGAGAAGGGCAACCAGAATGATTAAGGGTCTGGAACACCTCCCTTACGAAACCAGGCTGCAACGTCTAGGCCTCTTCAGTCTGGAGAGACGGCGTTTGAGAGGGGACCTGATTGAAGTATATAAAATTATGCACGGTATAGAAAGGGTGGATAGAGAAAATTTATTTTCTCTATCGCACAATACTAGAACCAGGGGCCACTCTATGAAGCTGATGGGTAGGAGAATAAGGTCTGACAGGGGGAAGTATTTCTTCACCCAGAGGGTCATTGGCTTATGGAACGTGCTGCCGGAAGAGGTGGTGACAGCTACCAGTCTGGATGGCTTTAAGGTAGGGTTAGACAAATTTATGGATGACAGATGTATCAATAGCTACTAGAACGAATGCCTAGGTGCATCCTTCAGGCTCGGGGGGGGGGGAGGAACTGGGGCGCTTCTAAGGCCATCTGCTGGGACTCGAGAGCAGGAGAAGGTTTGTCCTTGTCTCTGCTTGAGATGCCCATGAGCATTTGGTGGGCCACTGTGTGCGACAGGATGCTGGACTAGATGGGCTGTGGCCTGATCCAGCAAGGCTTCTCTTATGTTCTTATGTAGCTCTATTTATTCTTGTTGTTCCTAGGAAGAATTCTTTGAAATATGCAACAAAGAGCTTTGGGAGGGTTTTTTTTTGGGGGGGGGGCAGTCTGGAATTCTCCCTCTCAAAAGCCCTCCTCTATAAAATATAAAGAGAATTATTTTCCTCCTCCTTGCCCCCTCAAACAAACAAGGCAATTTCACTTTTGTCCAGCATCCAGACTTGTTAATACTGCGCATCAGTATATGCACTCAAGATCGAGCCATCACACGCGATGACTGATACTTTGTAGTGACTTCACATTATACTCTTGTAACTGTGAATTTACCTTCATGTGGGTAAGAGAACACTCACTCGCAGTATAAGGTAAATTCGAATCTTCCCTCCAGTCTGGGCAGAATGGCGAGAAGAATCGGGAGAAGGAAGGGCAGCTCAACTCCCATTGGTTGCCTCATCCCATGTGACTGGGCGCACTGGTCTTAGCTCCCGCAGCTTCCGAAGGGGAAGCTACGGAGGCTGATTTTAGTGAGGAGGGCCGGTCGTTGCTTTGCAGCAGGTAAGCTTCAATTTTTACTTTAACTGAGGATTTATTCTGCCAGTCTGGAGGCAGCCCTAGTCTAGCTGTGCTGTAATTAGCCACATCAAAACGAGAAAAAGGGGCAAAGCTCTTCTCTCTCTCCTTCAACCACAGGTAACCTGGGCTAACATTTGCACACCAAAAACAAACTGGGGGTGTGTGGGGGAGCTGACCACAAGTGGATAAAAATCCATTCTGCAAAAATTGCAGGCTATACAAGGAATACAACAGGATATACATAGATCATTAACTTTTAAGGTAAATTCCACAGATCAGACTTGAGTGCACTGAAAATCATAGGTATAAACCTGGGAACCTAATAGACTTTTTAAAAAGTACTAATTTGGGGTGGAATTCTGCTCTAAATGCTATAAGAATTTGTGCATATCATCATTGTTTCAAGAAAGCCTTAAATGGATTTTTTTAAAAAAATTAAATTTATGCACAGAATGCAAAATGTGTACAAAGAAAAAAAACAATAGTAGAGTGGAGGGAGGAATCAGCCTTTCATATTGTTTAGCAGCCGATTAACTACAATTAGTTAATAAAATTCACTGCCACGGGAGATTGACTGTGACTCTTTAATATTATTTGATATTCATAAGAGACTGAGCCTATTCAATATCACCATTAAATAGGATGTCTGGATTCAGATGCCACAGACCACTATATATTTCTCGGTTTACAGAATAGTCTCCCTCTTAGGCTCTACCTTTTAAAAAAGTAATTGTGAGTAGATGATATGTTATGCTCCAGTTCCCATCAGCCGTGGCCACTGGACAAGGGCATTTCTCGACATGTCCTACATATTATAATACTATGGACCATTTATAGGTTCTTTGTTAAGCAATCTGTGTCAACAGAAGTATTTCTGGTTTAAAAAGTGATGCAGCCCTCCACTGCTAATGGGTGAAATCTCTTATTGTGCCATTATTAGAGGCACTGCTGTTCCTAGCCTTAGGATGGGATGGGGTAACCATCTTTTGGCTTGTCTGCACTTGGCCATATTCTGGAATATATGTAAGGATAGGGGGACTGTTGTCCACAGTGTAATTCAGGCTCTGGCAGGTCTCGCCTGAGGCCCGCTCTAGCCTGCACTAACTTGTGGACAACAGGCCTCTATTCTAGGATATATTCCAGAATAAAGCCAAGTGCAAATAGGCCCCTGTTTTTGCCACTCTCAACATCACTGCCACATGCCTAGGCACACTGTTCCTAGTGGCTATTTTGTAGCTCCAGAGGAGCCACAGGTTTATGCTGTAGAAGAAAAAACTAAACATGCCTCTATAGTATTTTATGGAACTCATGACTCACCTCATGTTAATGTGTTGAAGTTTATGCATTGCATTTTGCATTTTTTTAGGGGGCTGACATTTTGCGAGTGCAAGTGAATTTAATAGCAGCTGCTACCTACTATTAAGTTGGATGCTAATGACTCAACACAAAGCTCTCTATCTCAACACAAAGCTTTTCTATCTGGAAAAGTCTTACTCGGATCCCAAGTGTGTAAGAGCAGTTTATCATGGACAAAGAAAAGGATATGGTATGAGCTTAAAAGCCCTGACCTTTGAGACAAGTGCTAGGATGAAATGCTGGCTTAAAATAAGCCTTTTAGGGCCCCTTTCACAAGTTGTAATGCATTTGTGGACCAGAGTAGGATGTTAAAATATACATTCAATACATTTGTTGAAATACACTTTAAAAAATCATTAACAAAGCCAGTAACCTGAAGTCATGGCTTGATGAAATCCATTTTTCACGTAGCATCCATGTTAACAATGTGAGTGGTATTTAGACACTGTATAAGTTCTTCCTAGAGATGGAAGCAAGAACCGTTTTTAGCAATTCATAGGAAAAGGTCCTTTACTTGGAGAAAAATGGATCTTGCAGAAAAAGCCCCCAAATGATCCAAACTTTGTTCTGAGGGGTTTGATGGATTGAATCTGTGTTATCATATATATATATATATACTTTAATTCAACAATGTCCCACAATGTATGGAAAACGTATGAAACACAGCCACACATTGTTATTTATGGTTTTTCTTTTTAATAACCATGAAAAGTTCTTCCCTTCTCTCCCCCCCCCCTCAAAAAAAAAAAAGAACTGGGCTTCTTGTGTACTGAAAAGGGGAGTCTTTGCAATTTCAAGCAGAGGGGAGAAAAGAGAACATTTTAATCCATAGTCGTTGGTTTTAAAGTTAGTTTGAAAATAGGTTTAACATTTTTAGCAGATGGAGATTTAGATGTAGAGTAGTGAAAGATCATTTTAAGAAGTATTGTAATGGACTTTAATGGGTTCTTATTCATTTTTTACCTTACTGTTTACCCTAGGACAGAAAATGGGTCATGGTTGTTTGTGCACCATATACCACCGTGTGTAATGCAAAGAATGTTCCTGGCTGACTGGGGTGAAGTGCCAAGGTGCAAAAGGCCACAACTCAGCCAGCCTTTGGAGCTGAGGAAGGTTGCAGGAAGGGGAGAGTTGATTGACGTGCCTAGAAATCCCATTTTGGTACTTCCAGGTGCCACATTTGTCCCTGGGAGCAAACAATGCTTTGGACTCTGGCAGCCATGCATCTCACTGAAGGTCCCATCGTACAAACCCTGTGGTCCTAGACCCTACTGGTCTCGTCCACAAGGACCTTGTGGAGGTTGCCCACACATCAGATGAACTCCGGGCCCCTTTTCTGCAGACGTTTAAGTGTGCAGTTTCAGTCTAATGTGCCATTAAATACTTCTGGGTCAGATCGAAGTCTGGCTTGCTGAACTACAAGAAGGATAAAAGATGGATGAGCCCACCACCTGCACCCATTGTCACTGACTATTGCTGACTATATTTTTTTTCAACCCCCCCCCCAAAAAAAAATCTTGAGATCTTGCTTAGCTCTAACATTTTTGGATTTTTGCCAACCCTAATAACATATGGGCAGTATGTAGAACAATGAGAAATGAATGTAGTGCTATGGAGACAGAAAGGTCATTTCTATGTGGAAAATGGGCTGCTTTTGCACTTGGCTTCCCATCCACTGGACCAGAAAAGTGCACGACAGACTAACATGTACTAGTGTTTGCATTTGGGAACACTAGTACAGATTACACTAAGCCCCACGCACCCAGAGACTTACCTGTGTCCGAATGCGTGTCTGATCACTGCCTGGGCACCACTATCTTGTGTTCAGAGCCCAGCGCGACTGTGCATGTGCCAGCGCTGGTGCCACAGTGACAATGCAGTCACGTTTCGTGGTCATCTGAGGTGCCAGCGTGCTTGCTCAATGGAAATGGTGCAGACGGTTGCGGTGTTGGACATTTCAGGTAAGCTTTTAGTTAAGGTTGGGTTGCATGTGGTGTTAGTAGATGATAGGGAAAGGCAGGAGGCATTTATGGGGTGTAAACGCCCCCTTCAAGTGCAAATGCACCTGCCCAGATGTTACCCTATCGTGAACTACAGGGCCAAGTGCAAATTGGGCAAATGTTTAAAAGTGGTAAAAGCAGAGCATAATTTAGGCAGCAGAGATCCCTTCTCCATCCTCGGAGTGGTGCATTTTCATTCATCCCAGTGCTGAAATTTTCCAGAAGAGACACTTACATCCTTGGGGCTTGAGAATGTCATCCTAGGGTCAGGGCTTGTGGAATGGTCCTGAAATTGCTATGTTACACCCAGGCCTCTTCATTTGCCTCATCATGTTTTCTGGATATGAGGTGAGATGACTAAAGGAGCCAACATGCAATGCCAACAAGCGAGGCACTGGCAATCTTCAATGCACACTGGCGAGAGGCAGCAAAAGGGTCCAGGCTTCCTGACAAGGTTTTCCTTCTCCAGCTGGCTTAGCACATTAAGTGAAGCCACTTCCTTGATTGTAAAAACTCTTTCCCCATTCCCTGTCTGGTTCCTTCAACACGCCTTCCTTCAAACTCTGCCGAGGACTGAAGTCAAAGTTCTCATTAAGTTGAAAAACTGGATTTTTTTTTTAAAAAAAATATAGCTAGAAATGCATTTAGGCTTTCTGTAATCAGCGGTATTTCTTTGCACTGCTTTCTTCTTAGAGGTGGCTTTATTCTAGCAGCAGAAATATCAAGGTGATGGTTGTGTAAATGTCAAGGAAATAAAAGAATAGGGTTTGTGTAGCTCTGCCACTTCTGTGGAATGAACCTGAAAATGAAAAGCAAATAAATTAAACCTTTGCTTATAAAGTACTGAAGAAATTATGTTCCGTTTTCTGTCCCATTTATATTGTTCCAGGAGCGGTCTTGAATAAAGCTTATACTGCAACTCTGCGTGCCCGTGCTTTCTCTAGAATCCTACCAACTTCAAAATACATAGCGGGGATGTCCAGAAGAAGACCCATTTAATGCTTGTTCAACCTTGGGCCTGATTGGCAGGAAATATGGTCAGGTGATCAAGAGCTGGGGACCTTACACTCCCCAGTATGTTTTTTGCTTGCTTTTTTTGCTGCAAAAGTTCTGCTTAAAAGCAAAACAAGAAACTGGGAACCCACGTTGTTTTGTCAAGAGTTTCTGCTCTTGGGTTGCGTTAAAAAGCTACTCTATGTGAGCCAGTCTGGTCTAGTGGTTAGGGAGCCGGACATAGAGAAAGCAGGTCCCTATTCTGGGATATAATCTGGAATAAGACTCAGTGTAGGAAGGTCCTGTTTCTCCAAAGATTACCCACACAAGTGAGGGATCTATGCAAAAGTGTCAACGGTCTGCACAAGGCCAATAAGCATGCTTAGGATTGTCTTGGTAATATAAGTTGGGATCTGAAATGTAAGCACCCTTGGACCCGTGTTGGAAGAAGCAACACGTTTTGCATGTCACAAAGAACACTCTGCAACCCACCCACCCACCCCACAGATTCTGAGTGAAATACTGCAGAAGAATGAGATCCCCTCTTTGGATTTGATTTCCTTACTACAGAAATTATTCTAGTATGAGGAAAAATTGAGTGAAGCCAGGCGCCTACTCTCACAGATTTCCACATTAATTTATTTACAAAGAACAACAAGTGCCCACTTTCTCCCCTTTTTCAAACATGAAAGTTCAAATCTTTTTGTAGATGACAAAGAGCATATATTTCTTGTCTGAAAAGCATGCCATCATCTTAATGCCTTTTCAAGCTGATTCTGCTTTGCTCTTCAGAAGAGGCAAAATTGTGAGAAAGACTGGTTATATGTGCTCTACTTGGCCACCTAATTTTGCATCTATCAAGGGTCGTGAGGAGATTAAAAAATGGCTTCTTTTTGTTTGTTGCCTTTAATTTCCTAAGACGTGTTGCTGAAATGCTACTATAGGGATTTCTTTGTTCATATCATCATAACAATGATATGTAATTTGATTTCTTGGTTTACTTAGAATCCCCTTCCTCAATTGAGTGCTCTCAGAAAGCCTTCAAGATAACACCAGGCACTGAAAACTAATTGCAGACGCCAATTAATAGACTTAAATGCATTCATAGTCATCCCTTAATCCCAGGAGAAGGAACTGGGACCTCCAGACATAAGGGGCTTCAAGCTGTGCTCCAGAGTGTCCCGTTTTGGATTGGAATGAGAGCCGTGAATAAGCAAATGGGTGAATGCACATCAGAGACTGCTGACCAGCATTGTCTGTGATGTCCTGTTTCTGTGACAGCTGTGGGCCACTTCCTCAGCAGATAAATCTAGCTTATAGAGCTGCTTTTGAACATCCACAGGAGCCCCAGAATAGCTCGCCAGATGCAAGGACAGGCTGAACAGAAACCATGAATGAGAGAAAATGTAACAATTCATTACTTGGATTAACTCTGCATTGCACACTCATGGAACTGAGGCCATTCTATTCCTACATTTCCCAGGGATGGGGTTGGTGGTGGTGGTGGTGGAAGAGAATGGAGCAAAAGAAAACCATAATACGGTCCTAATTAATGTCGTATACGTGCAAGACTTTATTGATTGAGACATTTCCAGTAGTTACACAGACTTTCCTGAGAATGAGATCAGGCTTTTAGAGATGATGCTTTTCTACTAGCAGGCAAATCATACCCTGTGGTGAAGTCTTTCAGGCTTAAAACCTGCAGTTATCACAATTTCTGAAGAGCGAGAGGGGGAGATATTTTTGTGGGTTTGGAAAAAAGGACACATTTACTGATTTAACCACTTCCTATCTGTGTCATTTGAAGAACTGTGGACAGAACTGGAATTTGGAGAACACCCCATAGCTACCATTCACTTTTGTTGTGCCTTTGAGCAAGACGTCCGGCAGGGTTCAAACATTTTGTGGCATTGGCGAAAGCCATAAAGGGTACTATACAAGTGACAGAATGCTGGATGGCTTTTGAAAATGTCTAAAAATAAAGGTGCCATGCAGAATGTAATTAGTGAGGGGAAAAAAATAATGCTGTGAGGCAAAAAGATTACTGTAGACAAATGCACCACATGAAGCTGTACTTTCTTTGTCCCTAAAATAATTTGCATACTGCTTTTGGTTATTGCCAGAGACACTGCATTATGTACAGCATCTAGCATATAAAATAAAGCAAAAATTAATTTTTTTGGAGTGTAAAGGGCTACCCATAATAATACACATTTTCACACTTAACTAATGCTGATATTCTGAAAGCTGTGATTTATTTTATTTTATTTTTGCTGTTGTTTTGGGCCCTAACAGCACAAATGCCAAAATATGGTGCAAAATTGTACTATCTCAGGCTTTAGGACAGGGATGGCCAACCTATGACACACGTGTCACAAGTGACACACCAAGCCCTTTTGGGTGACACACGTGGTCACCCTGGCACCTGGGCATGGAGTGCTTGCTTGTTCAAGTGTACAAAATACCAACTTTCAATTGAAGACTTAGCAAATGTAAAGAATTATTTGTTTTTGTTTTTAATAAAATACATATATCAAAAATATAACTTTTTTTTACTAGAACTACAAATATCACAAAATTATGGATATTTCTAGATGTGACACAGCACCTGAGTTAAGCTAGGTTTTCTTGTGAATTTTGACACACTGAGCTCAAAAGGTTCGCCATCACTGCTTTAGGAGATAGAAGAGGGCAATTATTTGAATCCCCCCCCCTCGATCTAAACACAAGCCAAGCAGAAGATGTGACTGGTATTCGTATTTGAAAGGTCAGAAGTTTTGTGTGTATATATATATATATATAAAAAGTGTTGCACATGTAAAATGTATAAAGAGAGTTTTATAAAGGACCATTATGACCATGTATTTCTTCTCTGGCATGAAATAGCCTCTGTTCAGGAACCAGTTTATCTCATTTTGGAATGTGTCTGCTTCATGGCTTCTGCTGATGTGGTGGAAAAAGAAAAACAAGGTGGCTGAGTGTGTCCCTCTCTGCAGAGTAGCTATACCTTAGCAGCATCCTTCCACAACTGCAGTATAATTCAAGATTAAATGAAATGGCAGATCAACGATTGGCGAGTGGATAGCTCACAGGACATTTTGTTTAATCTGAATGCATCTGTGGAATGTAAGAGAAGGCATTGGGGGCTGAGTTCCCATACAACTTAAAATCCCGAATCAAATCTGAATTCGGAAGTGGGAGGACCCCATTTAATATTTTATTCCTGGAGTTTCTGAGGACTATCTTGCGAAAATCCGCAGAAAAACGGTTCTCAGTCCCCTTTTGGAGCCCTTTCTGCTCCCCCCCCCAAATGGGAATGCTACTGGGAAATTGGGGGTGGAGTTCTACCCTTCTGGCCAGTGCCTGCCAGATGTGGGTGGGATTTCACAGCTGAATCTTTATCTGCATTTTCAAAGTTAAAGTAGTTATTTCTTATGTTAACCTTCTTCAAGAAAAAATATATAGGAACTATGAATGTGTATGGAACGCTTTTTAAAAATTTAGTTCTTAGTTGGGAAATTAAAAAAAGTCCTGAAACTTTTTGGAACAAGCAAATGTTTTGATGGAATGGTTCCTTCCAAGTCTTCTCCTCAATGGGAAGGATTTTAGTGACACAGAAGTGTGCATTCTAATGTATTTTTATTGTAAACTGTTCCAAGAACCTATGGTTTGGGGCAACTATAAAAATGTAGCATATTAGAAAGAGTGTTGGGTAGTGGGACAAAAAGGGTGTTACTTACTACTCAAGCCAGAATCTCCTGCCAATTTACTGTTTGGTGAATGAAAAAAGGGGGAATCCCCTTGGCTGCCATTCTCCACAGAAGCCCAGAAGATAAGAAGTATGAGGGGAACACTGCTCCTTTCTCTCCAGCAAGCAGCAGGTATGCAGGATCATTTTATTACAGTGAGCAAATCAGGGCTGAAAAAGAGAAGTACAAAAGCATGCAGCCCCCAGTGGATAGTTAATTTTTTGGCTATCAGAAAAAGAGGGTACCATTTTCCTCCCCTTCTGAAAACAGAAAAGATCACTGCCCAAAAGTACGGACAAAGCTTTCGGCTTCATTTTCTACAACTGCCTAATATTTTTCTCATTCTCCATAGATGGGCTGTGGCCTGATCCAGCAGAGCTCCGCTTATGTTCTTAGGCACCTTTAAGTACCATGAGCAGGAAAACATCAGAATAAGAGCGAGAAGCACACAGGATGGCGTTGCCCCTCCAGGAAAGACTGCTAGAAGGAGTTCCCTAAGGGCATTTTCCTCTTGCCCTGGCAGTCCAGTCTTTTCAGAATATTTGCAGATATAGTCTCCAATTGTGGTGTACAGAATGCAGCTGGTGGGCCATTATGTGAGACAGGATGCTGGACTAGATGAGCTGTGGCCTGATCCAGCAGGGCTCCTCTTATGTTCATATATTCTAACCATGTCCTCAGCAGTGACATGCAATTTGGGAACTGCGATAGTTTCTTACGAGCCCTAGATTTAGACTATTATAGAGTGTTTTTCCACTAGCACTAAGTACCCATTAAGCACGTGTTAGGTACCGGTTTGGTACTGATCAAGAAGACCTCGTTCCCACTTCAGACCCCATAAGGACCCAATGTGTTCTCACCTATTTAAGGAAAATCAGGATTGAATGGGTCCTTCAGGCCCTGAAATCTGGTCTTCCCATGGACCCCATTAAAGGGGTCTTCAATCCAGTCTTCAGCCTTGAAGACCAGATTAGATGGTGCACATTCACATCGCGATCAGGTCAATAGGGTCCAGGGGCAGGCTCGGGGGGGGGGCACCCTTTTGGGGTGCAGGTGCCCCAAAACCCAATGCTTTGAAGCAGGCAGCTATTCTCTGGAGACAGCTTCGAAGATTGGCACAGACTGTATTGCAGAGCTTGGACCAGTCTCAGGAGATTATCCGGAGCAGCTTGCCCCAGACTGCAAAGGATTTGTGTAGTGGCTCTGGAGATTCACACACATACACACACACACACGGCAGTGCCTGTTGCTCCCCTGGAAATGTTGCTTGACTGACATACGTGGCAGCCAATCGCTCCACGCCACCTTCGCGTCTTCCGCTTGGAGACAGAAGGGCACTCCACATGAGTGCTCTGGTGTTCTTACTGCGAGCATACCTAGCGCCCATTGCTATTGGGTGCTACACTGCCCATGGAGACGCATTGGGTACTTGCCAGGATCCAGATCTTCTTAATCCGGATTTGTTGAAGGCCCCATTTCTTAGATTTGGATCATCCAAATCTGGATTAAGGCAGGTAAGTGGAAAAACCCCCATTGTTTAAGTCAGATTCAGTCACCTCATCCAGGAGCAACTTTAAATGGCAGGAATTTTGTCCTTGCAATCACTGTGCAACCATCACCTGTTTCTTCTTTGGGAGAAAGGAAAGAGTAGCAGAAAGGTTGTCCACAGACAAGCTACACAATTTTTCATTATGCCAGTTTAGGATTGCTTATCAACTCCCTGTGTGCACATAAGGTCCTATGCATTACTGGGGGGTTGGGGGAGAGGACATTTTTAGCACATTAAAAAAGTATTTCTGTTTTAAATGCAGCAGTTGGTATTAATTATTCAGAATTTTTTTTAAAAACCCTGTATTTTCCTGTGAATGAATCTAACTCCCAATGAAATCAATGTTACAAAGACCACTATTCAATCTAAGGCTGCCTCCAGACTAGTGGAATAAATGCGCAGTTAAATGTAAAAGCACAGCAGACCTACAATGCAGCAACAACCAGCAGTCCTGACTCAAAAGGCAGCCGTGTGGCGTCATGTGAGCTGCCCTTCCTGCTTTCATTTTTGCTGTTCTGCCTGCTCTGAGGGAAACTTTGGATTTTGTTTATACTGCACAGCGAATGTCCTTGATCCAGCATTAAGGTACGTGTGCAGCAGCAATCGGATAATGCAACACCACGATGATCCACTGACTGTCATGTGTGACAACTCGATTGGGACTGCGCATTCCACTATGCAGTATAAACCTGTCTGGACACAGCCTAAGCTGCAATTTTATCTTGTGTTTGCAGACTAGAAATTATATAAGCTGGGTGCTGTTCTTGGCCGCCATTTTCTAGGGTCTACCCTTCTCACCACCAGGTGATTTCTGAAATGTGTAAACAGAAACCTAAGTGTACATATTATAGACTCACACCCAGGCAACCTGCTCATGTTTAAGTACTCCTTCAAACATATATTTTGCTTTTAATGGAACTGCAGAAAGCAGAAACTGGAAGTTATAGTGGCTCTTTTGTCACCCACCACTAATACTTTATAATTCATCACTGTGCCTTTCTTAAAACAAACCAATGAACATTCATTCTAGCAGAATTTGAAAATGCTCCTGTCTCAATTTGTTTTAAATAACATTTGGGTTAAAAGAGGGGAGAGCAGGAGTGGGCTAAAGATAATTAAGACAGAACAAATATTTATGCAATCATATTTTGGCATAATGCTTAGAATGTATTATGTCAATTTGCACTAGATTGTCTTGTCCTGTTTGAGCAGTCAAGCATTCTTTCATTTGTTTCCAATGATACGGCATTTTAGATAATTCTGGGGAAATGTGCTTTTATGTAGTCAATTTTTAAAGCAACACTATGGGTGTTTCTGAAGCAAATGTATTTATTTATCAGTACGTGTTCAACTAATTTGGTATTTTCATATAATTACACTTTCTGTGTTGTAGAGATAATAGTATGTGTCAGTACAGAAAAATCTGTGGAGAAAATAATTAAACTTGAATTTGTTTCAAAGAAACGTCCATTTCTCCCCAAATATTTGATCGGAATATTTCTATTAATTTTCTTGCTCTCTTTTTTTAGCATGTGCTCCCCTCGCTTTCCTAACAATTACTGGGCGCGTCTTCATGGCATGTGTTATTTCAGTTTAAAGAATTCGAAATAAAAGAAACGGAACAAAGCTGTCCAGACGACTTGCAAGTTGATCCGGTTCCGATGGCAGCCTTAACGCGGGATCAATACTCGGAGTCCACATGGCAGCATTGTCCTCCTGCCCATTGCCCACACTCTCTCCTGTGATTGGTTTTCCCTGCCAGGATCCCACCCTCCCTTCTCTTTGCGTCATGCTCCGCCGGGAATTCCCTGCCCCTCCCCCTTCCCAGCAGCAGCAGCAGCAGCCATCCATCCATCCACCCACCCACCCACCCATCCACCCATCCATCCATCCATCCATCCAGGCGCTGTGGCATGAGGAAGATGAGGATGGGGGGAGAGGGGGCAGCAGCAGCTGGGTGGGGGTGGGGAGGGGAAGGGAGGAATTGCTAAGGCACCAAGGAAAAGAGTCTTGGGGGGGAATAGCAAAGGGGGGGTGTCGTCCTTGCACAGACGGGATTCTAAAGTGAGAGGAGCCCCCCTTTCCCAAAAAGAGAGAGGAGAGAGGGAGGGGTTCCTAAGAAGCCCCCCCTTTCCCAAAGAGAGAGAGGAAGGGGGGGTATCTGGGGGGTGGGAGACATTGCATGAGCATCTCACGTCTCCCGCCCTCCCGAAGCCGGTGTATCTGGTACACTCCTGATTATCAATGTTGCAAATTTCCGCAATTTCAATACAGCTCTGTATCAAAGGACCGGGGCTTTAAACATTAAAGAGGCATAGGGTGGCTGTGGTGTCATATTTTTATCCCACTCTATACACAAGGCTCTCAGTGCGGGTCACAACACATTGGTTTTAATGTGTTCATATTAAACATATTAAAGCCATAACTTTGCCTGAACGTGGGGAGGAAAAAGCTGTTTCTTTAGTCCACCCTCAGAGCGAGAAAACATGAGCAAAGTGACCAGTAATTTTCTTTCCACATTATCTCTCCCAGAGGTGAATTTTACCCTAAAAGAAATCAGCTTGCCACTTTGCTGATATATTCTCTCACTCTGAAAGTGGAATGAAAGTGGATTAAACCTTAGGTGTGACCACATAATCTCTCATTCTGAAAGTAACAGAGATCAGAACTTTCCCCATGCACAGAACTTTATTGACCCATGGCCAGGCCTGGTAGTGCGGTGCAGGATTTTGGGACATGATTGATCCTGCCCTATTGGATTTCCTAGTGGTCACCTATCCATGGTAACTGGAATCTTATCTGGGAATTCCAGATTAGATTCCACTTCCCATCCTGAAGCAGGCTGCCCCTGGCCTCCCATTGCATCACCACCCACTCCTCCTGGGCTTGCATGGCACTGCCACCCCCAAACAAAGGATGCCCAATCTGGGGCAGAAGGCAAAAAAAGACACTTCTAGTGGTCTAGTGGTTAGCGAGCCAGGCTCTTATCTGGGAATATCAGGTTTGATTCCACCCTCCTCCATGAACCCAGCTGGGTGACTGTGGGCTAGTCATGGCTCTCTTCTGAGCTCTCACAGGGTGTGGGGAGGAGAACAGAAGGTTTGTCAGCAGCTTTGAGCCTCCTTAAATGGGTGAGAAAAGTGGGGTAAAAAAGCCAACTCTTCTTCCTCCTCCTCCGTGAAGCCAGCTCAGTGGCCTTGGGCTAGTCACAGCTCTTACAGGGCATCTGTTGTGGGGTGAAGAATGGAAGCTTTGTCAGCCTCTTTGAGTCACCTTAAATGGGTGAGAAATGCCAATTCCTTCTCCTTCTCCTTCTGGGAGGTTTCGTATGGGGTAGCATTATTATAAAGAGGTATAGAAATCCAAGTCAAGGTTCCTATCTTTTTTTAACAGTTGTGCAAAGCATGGAACTTCAGCAAGTGCATCCTTCCTTCCTTCCTTCCTTCCTTCCTTCCTTCCTTCCTTCCTTCCTTCCTTCCTTCCTTCCTTCCTTCCTTCCTTCCTCGCGCCGAGGGAAGAGCAGCCGGTGGCGGAGGCGGCAGCGGTGGCATCCATCCATCCATCCATCCATCCATCCATCCATCCATCCATCCATCCATCCATCCATCCTTTCATTCAGGCGCTGCGGCGCTGCGGCGCTAGCGGCTTCTCCCTGGGGCTCCACCGCCGCTTTTCCCCCGCTTTGCCGCCACTTTGCCCCGCAGAGGAGGAGAGCCAAGGGGTGGACAAGAGGGCGAAGGGGGCTCCTCGCTTGCTCTTCCCCCCGTGGCCGGGAGGGAACTCCGCCCCCCCACCTCACAGGGACCGAAGCTGGATTAAAACCTTGGCTTGTGGTCACACCTAAGGTTTAATCTAGCTTCACTCCACCTTCAGAGTGAGAGAACACATCAGCAAAGTGACCAGTAGTTTTCTTTCCACATTATCTAGTCTAAAGGTGGATTTTCTGAGTTATTAACCCTGAAAGAAAACCAGCTTGTCAGTTTGCTGGTGTATTCTCTCACTCTGAAAGTGAACTGAAACTGGATTAAACCTTAGGTGTGACCACAGGCAGAGGCAAAGTAGGCTAGAGGGGGCTCAAAGCGGTTGACATTCTGTTCTCACCCTTCAGGGGACTAAGTGGCTGACAAGCCTCCCTTAAGGGGGCTGAAAGCCACTGTTCCGAACCTTCAAAGGTCTGAAATTGCGCAAATTGCAACATTGTTATTAAGGTGTGAAGTGCTTAGATTGATACAGTGTTTCAGCTTCAAGGACTGGAGGTTTATAGTGGGTGTTTGAGGGTGGATTTTTTCAATGAAGGAAACCCTAAACATGACGTGCTTCTAATACGTTCAGCCATTGGTTACAGTGCGATTGGGGGGGCGGGACAGCCTTAACACGGAATCTCATCCCGGAACGATACTGTCCACACAGTAAAAAATTAAACACGTGTCAAGGGCATGTTCCGGACTGAGACCTGTTGAGATCAGGATTTATTTCAAATCGGGATAACGTGGTTTATCACGGAAATACCGAATTAAGCCGAAGTGACGTGTGCACGGCCCGAAATCAAAACGTTTTGAATTCGAGATAACGACGTCGTGGGGATGCGCCCACTGTCTTCTATGTCAGTGCTCACATGGCCCTTCCAGATCAGCTTCCCTCAGTTGAATTTCTGCTTGTCATTACAAACACAGTCAGATAGATTTGATTTTTGTACAGCTTTGAAGAGCGAAAGAAAACACCACAACCATACTCCAGTTCAGCAAGAATGTGACAGCTAGTTGTCTGCCATTATTGTTGACTTTTTAATGCTACAGAGATATGAGCCAAGAAAAACGTCTGGAATGAGGCCTCACATTTTGCTCAGTTAAATAAATTAAAAATACATTTCTTTTAACTTAACAAGAGAGATTCAAAACATTTACCGTTTTTGTTTACTTTCTACTAAACTATTTTCAAGATGGGTTTCTGTAAGGCCCAATGTAGGCCAGAAAATCTGATGAACTACTGATTATCAGTTTCTGAAAAGTCTGCTTTGCTGAAGGGCTGAAGGATGAGACTTGCCAAGATCCATCATCCCTGGAACAGAAAAATTAGCTTCATCCAGACATCGCTTATTTATTCCACATTATTTGGATATCCTGGAACAAAGCTCATCTTCTCCCAGAAGAGGTGGTAGCAGCTACCAGCCTTGATGGCTTTTATTCTGGGTTATCCATGCTTTATTCTGGATTATCCAAATAATGCAGAATAAGTGATGTCTGGATGAAGCAATCATTTTGCTGCATTCTATCCATGTTTTCCTGGTGGCATCAAATGCAGCAGAGCTTATTTCTAAAAAGAGAGATGTACGACTGGGCCATGAATATCTGGTTTGGGAGAAAGTGACCGTTCTTTGGCTCTGAACAGCCCCTTTAAAGGAAACATCCTTAATATTAACAGTAAGCAACCAGCTGTGGTTCACTCATTTAGTATCCAACTCCTTGTGACTCCCTGGACCACAGCACACCAGGCCCTTCCATTGTCCACTGTCTTCTGAAGTCTGTCCAACCTCATAAGCAACTTGTAGTTATAATGTATAAACCACTTATAAAACATAGCAGATCTTTCTATTTTAAAAGAGGAGAAAACTCCAGAGGATGAAGAACTCCTCCTGCACCACTCTGGTCCTCTAGTTCTCTGGGACTGCTCAGAGCAAGTGAGGAAATCCACACATGTAGTGTAGGCTTTAGAGTAGAAGCATTCATGCTTCACATTAAGTCTACTGCTTCACTGCTGGCGATACTCTCATTTCTGGGGTTTGACTGTATTGCCAAATTGGATTTTCTGCTCCAATTCCCTTAATTCATCCATTACATAATACATACTGGCCTCTGGTCATCACCCAGTGCTTCCTTCTCCTTCAGAGGTTTGGTTAGGTGATACTCAAGCGAATGCAGGGACATACTTTGAAAACAGTGGCCCTCACATTCAGAAGTCAAGCAGTGCAAGCCATCCAAGCAGTGCAAAGCCCTTCTGAGCTGCAGCTGAGGTGAAATAGATCATTCATTCAACATGCATTAGTGACCTGGGGAAAAGTATATCTTGCTCTTTGTTAACTACAGCAAAATAGAAAAGAGCCACTCAGCTATTTATATACTTCATTGCCTATCAGTCAAGATCACTAGGACATGCATGAAAGGAAAGGCATTCAAATATGCCTTTCACCTTTATAATGCTTTTGTTATAAGACATGGAATAATACAGTATATATCTCCCACCAAAACCTGGTCCATGGGGGAAAAGGATGCATTACAGAAAATAAGTAATCTGCACTTCTAATGACAGCCACATGTAGGTGCTGATTAATTTTTAAATGTAACTCAGATGGACTGCCTCAATCTAACCAATGTACAACATGGAGGTCACTTGAACTTCCATGGAGAAGTTTCCTGTTGAATTATCTTCTGTACTTTTCACAGAACTGGAGTATTCAGTGAATCTCCATTTCGGGTCAGGAGACAGTAAGCCTATTTGGGCACCTATGGGGAAATGTGCTCCTTACAAGGACTTTGGCAAGCAAGACAGCTGTTAATACATTTGCTGGGCTAATTCACCAAGGAGGAAGGAGAACTGCTAACTTCCAACTCAAATAAGTAGCAGCCTCAGGGAGGTCCCCCAAGTCCATGTGAAACAAAGAAGACAATCCTTTGTTCCACAAGCAAAGATCACCAGTCTGTAGAAGTAAATAACTTATTGATGTTCAATCTTCAGTGGCCCAGTAATTCAATTCCCTTGGTGCTCCTCCTTCTCAGGATGCCAGTTTCATCAGGGCTTTCATCCTTTTGGCCTTCAGACACTTCATTTCCACAGTCAGATTCCACCGGCAGGTCTTCTCTGGTTGCCTCTTCTGTTTCGCTACAACTTTCTGGGTAGAACCCTTCATTTTCTGCTATTACAACCGGGTCATCCTCTTCGTAGTGACAGTAGTAACACTGCTCACAGTTGTGGCCAGTCTCACTCTGGTTCTTCTCACGTCCCACTGTGGCATCATCACTCACTACGGTGAGAGCAGATAAAAGGGTTTCACTACACAAACAATCCTCATCGTCCTCAAACTCCATTCTCTCAGCTATCTCTTCAGCAGAGGGCTGGTCTGAGTCAGGATAATCCACAAGAATCGTGTCCTGTCTGCGTTTGAAGCAATCAGAATTATCATAGACAGGATATGTCTCCTCTGGATAACCTTAGAACATAAAATAAACTCATCTTAGATGGAATAATCATGCCAGATCATGTATGCATAATTTCATGGCTCTATTCATAAAATTTTCAAATTTGACTAACATTTTAAGCCAGTGTGGTAAATTGCCACCAGTTTCAGTGACACTCAAAATGTGGTTTATTGAAAGTGCTTTAGAGGCAAGAGCATATGGCCCTCACAATCTCATCTCATCTCTAACCAACATTTTCTAGCCTAAATGTTTGTGGGCAGAAGGGCAGGCTTGTGTATGAATGATCCCCCGGTGAACTGTGTGTGAATGCATATTTGCAGTAGATCAAAGAAAAACTCAGGTCAGTAAAACATAGGCTGTGGTCACACCTTCAGTTTAATCCTTCTTTAGTCCATCTTCGGACCCAAACATTCACACCTTTATAGTCTAATCCATTTTATCTGTGGACTTTCCTCCCTTCAATTGTACTTTACCGAGTCCTATTTTTAGACGCCTCAGGCCATTATAGAGTGCTAATCTGTTTTCATTTTTTGGGTGTGACTGGGGAAGAACACTAAAGGGGTCTGAATTGTACTATAGTGGGTGGATACTGCATGAATTTTCTCTCCCTTTCGCCCTGTATGATGACATGCAGTTGAGTGACAGAACTTTTATCCTATAAGAACGCAGAGGGTGTTGAGATGGTGGAAATGGGTGGAGATCTAAGGGATTTCCGCACTGCAACGCGTTCCAAACAGAACGCGTGCAGACGGGCAGCTTAAGACACTTCCGGGCGCTTTCACCTTTCACACACAGACGCGCCGGAATGCGTTCCGGCGCGTCTGTGTGTGAAAGGTAAAAGCGCCCGGAACTGTCTTGGCCGGCAAAGGCCGGCCAGGGGCGGGGATTCGGCCGCAGCGCTGCCCGCCCATTGGGTGAGAGCACCCAAGGGGCGGGCAGCGCTGTCAAGCCACCCGCCCCGTGCTTCGTGCCAGCTCTACGGGCTGGCACGAAGATGCCCGGGCACCCGGGCACCCATCATGGGGCCCGGGGCAAGGCCCCTATGGGGCCGGACCCCTTTGAAGATCAGAGCCCCTGGCTCTGATCTCCAAGGGCTCGCCCCGCGCCCCCATCGCGGCCATCTACGGGCTGCAGGCGCCTGGATCTAGGCGCCTGCAGCCCGCAGATGAGTCCCACCCCCCCCAGTCCCCAAAACCCCCACCCTCCGGCCCCCATCGGGCCCATCTACAGGCTGCAGGCGCCTGGATCTAGGCGCCTGCAGCCCGCAGATGAGTCCCACCCCCCCCAGTCCCCCAAACCCCCACCCTACGGCCCCCATCGGGCCCATCTACGGGCTGCAGGCGCCTGGATCTAGGCGCCTGCAGCCCGCAGATGAGTCCCACCCCCCCCAGTCCCCAAAACCCCCACCCTCCGGCCCCCATCGGGCCCATCTACAGGCTGCAGGCGCCTGGATCTAGGCGCCTGCAGCCCGCAGATGAGTCCCACCCCCCCCAGTCCCCAAAACCCCCACCCTCCGGCCCCCATCGGGCCCATCTACGGGCTACAGGCGCCTGGATCTAGGCGCCTGCAGCCCGCAGATGAGTCCCACCCCCCCCAGTCCCCAAAACCCCCACCCCCAACCACCCTCCGGCCCGGATCGGGCCCATCTACGCTCTCTAGGTGCCCACAGCGGGGCACCCAGAGAGCGAAGTTGTTTCCCCCCCTCCCCCAGGGCCCTGGGAGGACGCGCGCGCGAGGAACGACTTACCTCGTCGCCGTCCAGCGTCGAACTGAGGGTGGCATTGTGGGAGCGCGCAGGACGCAGCCCACCTAGGCCCCCTATTGGACAAGCAGTTCACACCTGCTTGTCCAATAGGGGGGCTAGGTGGGCTGCGTCTTGCGCGCTCCCACAATGCCACCCTCAGTTCGACGCTGGACGGCGACGAGGTAAGTCGTTCCTCGCGCGCGCGTCCTCCCAGGGCCCTGGGGGAGGGGGGGGAAACATCTTCGCCCTCTGGGTGCCCCGCTGTGGGCACCTAGAG
This sequence comes from Aspidoscelis tigris stejnegeri, assembly GCA_023333525.1. Classification (NCBI taxonomy): domain Eukaryota; kingdom Metazoa; phylum Chordata; class Lepidosauria; order Squamata; family Teiidae; genus Aspidoscelis; species Aspidoscelis tigris. The sequence continues at coordinate 25,409,614 of JALMGA010000003.1, forward strand.
AGCGTAGATGGGCCCGATCCGGGCCGGAGGGTGGTTGGGGGTGGGGGTTTTGGGGACTGGGGGGGGTGGGACTCATCTGCGGGCTGCAGGCGCCTAGATCCAGGCGCCTGCAGCCCGTAGATGGGCCCGATGGGGGCGGGGGGGGACCCTTGGGGGACCGGAGCGATGCGCTCCGGCCGCCCAAGGCGTTCCTCGCCCCCAGCGAGCCCAACATCGACCTCCTGCCACCCCAGAAAGGGGCAACAGGACGCCGATGCTGGTGGCTCCTTCCCGGGTCCGGCAGCGCCATTGGGGCTGCCGGACCCGGGAAGGAGCCACGTCCCGGCGGCCGTCGGAGGCGACAGACGGGACGCACCGAATCGGGGTTCCCCTGTGCCATCTGCCAGGGTCACTGACCCTGGCAGACGGGAAAGGGGAACCCCGATTCGGTGGGTCCCGTCTACCGGCTTCGCCGCGCCGGCGCAATCGCCGGCCCGGCAAGTCGGCCCCTGGGGGCGTGCCGACGGCTGTCAGGGAGAGAAGCGTGCGAACGCTTCTCTCCCAGAACGCGCCGGGGCGGCTCGTCCGCGTTCGAACGCATGTAGAGCACTTTAAAGTGCTCTACATTTTGAACGCGAGAAAGACAGCTGTGGACACGAGGCGGCGCAAGCCGCGCTCGGGCAATGCGGATGCCGTGTCCGCAGCTGTCTCCCACGCGTTCCGAACAGCCCCGTGCGAAAACGTCTCTAAAAACGTCTCATAAAGGAGCCTCAGGATGGGAACAGAAAGATGTGAGCACAGTGACCCAAACTGAGGAAGAACTGAAGACTGATTATCAGGTATTGAGTGTGATTGGAGTTTGTGCATTTTGATAGTGGATTACTTCAGTAAGGTGTGACCATGGCCACAGTCAAATAAACCATCTGTGGATTAGGCGGAGAATCAATCATCTTGCTCCATATGGGAGTCATCTATAACAAATGATGAATCTCTAGAATCAAAGCAAATTCCCCATACCTTGTTAATAGGCATGTGCATTAATATTCACAACATTCGATATACATATGACTTTGTACAAATTTGGACATTCGTACATGTTACAACATTCGTACATTGATATTCATATTCGTACGAATCCTCTGGAACATTCATGAACCAAATGCGCCAGTCACATCTGCAATGGATCCAGAGTGCATTTGACATGGATTGAGAGTGGATTCAAAGTGTATTCAGGACAGATTTGATGCTTTCAGAGCGGATATGTTATGGGACACGTATCAGATAAGTATGGGATACATATGCGGTCGTATCAAATATTCATACAAATTTGTATAAATACATTCATATCGAATAAAATCCTACCGCATTCAAAGGGGATCTATTCAAACAAATATGAATTTTCTCACATTTGATTCAATATGAATTGAATGCAAAATACCCATACGCACATCCCTATTTGTTAACTGTGATTAACAAGTATATAATCACCATAACGAGCTGCAGTTTAATATTATCTGTCTTAGTTAACCCAGTATCACCTGCAAGAAACAGGTTCACAAATATCTCTGGATTTGCCCCTGGATAGCTCCTACCCATATGGCAGCAAGGAAGGAAGGAAAGACTCATGCCTGTAGTGTCATTTGCAGCATTTGTGTAAACAGTGCCTGATGTTCACATTTCATTGAAGGTGGTTTTCCCAAATGAATGCTTTGCATGGTTTGTACTTCCTACCCAGTAAATTCTGAAAAGCTTCCTTAAGGTGATTCCTCCTACTGAAAGACTTCCAAAAGACTGCCCTGAATGTAGGACCTTTTCAGAACCCTTTGCTCCTGCATGTGGTTAGGTCTCAGTCTGCAGGAACTCAAAGGAGTAAGACAGCTTGCTATAGCAAACATACTCTAAAACAAACAAACAAACAAAAACTCAGATATCCTGCTAAAACAGAGATCTTCCTTACCCTCCCAGTCTTGCATATATGGAGCCTCTTCAGCTTCCTTCTCTGGAGAGATCCCGTCTATGAGTTTCCCTTCTTTCATGACTTTAGTAATTTCTCTAAGTTGCTGAAGGAGCCTCTTCTCTTGATCAGTTGTGACATTTTGGACCCTGCTGAACAAGTCACCCAAAAACAAAAACAGCATGTCTGGAAATGTTTAAGTACATTTTAGAAATGTGCAGACTTCTTCAGAAAAAAGTACTTGTACAAGTCAATGACCATAACAGTATTGTAACACAAGCGGAGGGCATGGCCATTGCTCCGTGACAGAACTTCTGTTTTGTGTGCAGATGGCCCCATATTCCATGACTGGCATCTCCTCAGCTGGAAACTACATCCATATCTTTACCAAGAAAACTGCCTTGATGTTTAGTGTTCTTGTTGCCTGATCGCTGCATTTTGCCAGTTTGGAGCTACAAAGGTGTTTGGGTTTACAGTTTCTATCAGTCCCAAGATGGCACCAGATTGATCAAGTTTAAATAACTATTTTTTTAAAAAAGTGTGAGATTACATAGTGCCACAACATACAAGACTCTAGGAAACTTCATATAGGATTGGAACAAGTTGGCCCAATCACTGAACGTCACTAGAACGTTTTACCTCATTTACTATTTGCTGTCCCACATTTGCTCAGTTTGCTACACTTAGTGTAGCAGTGTGCAGGATGCTATTCTAATTTACTCCAAACACTAAGACTGGGGGAGGGGGACAGCTGGTGGAAACCCCCAAAGACTTGAAAATTCACAGCACCTTGTGATGATATCATGTAGCACAGCACAGTGTCACCTGCGCCTTCAGTTCTGAAGAAGCCTGAGCAGCTTAAGAAGGAACAAGTGTGTTGAAGTGAGAGCTTTGCCTTGTATAGGGCTGGGAAAGATACATCAACATTCCTGAACACTGGCCTATTGCGGAGCGTAGGTGGTCCGAGCAATTCAGAGAAGCATTTTGCACACCTCTAACTGAGGAAGTGATCAGACACAAAACAAAAATCTCATCTTCTGAGGTGCCTCTAAGGTAGCTTAGAAGGGGCTCCAAGGTGGGATTATTCACACAGGAGTTTGTCCTCCCCACTCTCCTGAACATTCTGTGCTAGAAAAGGTGGATTAGAGAAGGTTTGGGAACATGACGGCCACACACTGTCTCTCTGAGGTGCCTCTTAGGCATCTCTGAGGTGATGTTTTAGATATGTCTGAACACAGCCTTATTGTATACATTCAATGATTAAAAAGACATTTCTGCTCTCTGCAATTTAAAAGAGAGGATAGAGAACTTCAGATACCACCATGGTGACAGAACAGTCAAACAAATGGGACTTTCTCAATCAGATTCTCACCCCCCACCTATTCCCACTGTGAATGAGGGACTGATCCTGCATAGGGTTTCCCTAGAGCAGCGGTTCTCAACCTTCCTAATGCCGCGACCCCTTAATGGAGTTCCTCATGTTGTGGAAACCCCTAACCACGGGGGCGGAGCAGCTGGGAGGTGAGAGGGAAGGGCTGTGGGAGACCCGTCGCGACCCCTCTGAAAGGGTAGTTCGACCCCTAAAGGGGTCCTGACCCCCAGGTTGAGAACCACTGCCCTAGAGAAAGCTGTCCTACACTGATGCCAGCTTTGGCCACACAGGCCTGACCCACCAGAAGGTAGTGGTGGTCTGTTCTTATGGGTGAGCTATCCATGAATATCCCCTTCCTCAATAATTATTATGCTTCAAGTGGTGGTTATAAAGCTGACTTTTTTTTTTTAAATAGAGTTTAAAGCATTTACAATGTTAGAAATATATTAAGCTTTAAGAGTTAAATAGTGCAGGTGGTACTCTACTTAGATGTAAATTACTTTATTTACTTGTCAGGCCCAGACTATTTGGGAAAAACATGAAGCAGTATCAATGAAACCTTTTTCTTCATGATGATTTAAATCACAGTTTAAATAATTGATTTAAAGCAATGCACCTGGAGGTTCTTTTTTTGGGGGGGGGTACTAATACAGCTGTTGTGCAAGAATAACAGGATGGGGTAGGTAGAGGAGTGAGGAAACTGAGGAAGATTGGGAATCTAGCATCTCAGAGGGTGACTTCAGTTAGCTGACCAAATCTTTGATGGAGCCCCTCCTCAGGAATTCATTTTATTGCTCTGACTGAAATAAATCCGTGGCGCAGAACAACGATAATCTCACATAATTATACAAAGACCCAAAGGCATTTGTGAGGGAAGAAATAAATGCAAGAACGACCTTTCACATATTTCATCTGTTGACAAAGACCAAGCGGCTCTCAATTTTTCTCATCATTTTCTCTCATGCTGATTAAATATCACAGAAGGAAGAAAGCTTTTAAACTACTTATGTAATTTTCTTTTGAAGTTAAAAAAAAAAAGAGCGAGCGAGAAAGACCAAGGAACAAGAATTGGGGACAAGGAAGCCTCTCATTCTCCAAAAAAAGACACCCAGCCAGTGCATGTACATTCGAGTTCCTTTCCTGCCTCAACTTGTTTTTCCTTTAATTTTTTCAACTGGTTTACAATTAGTGTGTGTCCCCATGGGCATTTAAATCTGAATTGAATTCGAATTCCAGAAAGACCATCCCCATAACTTCTGTAATTAATCTGAATTCTGCACCCAGGCATCCCCATGCAATTTCTTATTCCCGGATTTTATGAGGACTATCCTGCCTAAATCCGGAGAAAAAAAGGTCCTGATGAAAACAGAACTCAGTCCCCTTTTAAGAGCCGAGTCTGCTTATTTTCCCCCACATAGGGACAATACTGCGCTATTTGGGGTGGAAGTCTAGCCTTCTGGCCAATGGCAGCTTGCAATGCTAGAGCCTCATTCGAAAAGGCAAAAAGGGGAAAGAGCTGCCTGCCTTTTAAAACAGTTTTGCTGGAAACATATCTTTTTGTATTGTTATCAGAAAAGATACATTTGAGAAAAATGCTTTGCAAAGTTACATTTTATCACACTGTGCTCTGTCCTTCACTGATCTGCTTGAGCACACATTTGCTGGTAATCTCAAAAGGGAGGGGTGTGAAAAAGGAAAAAAAATTGCAGTTAGATTTTTTTAAAAAAAAACTGCCTTCAGTGAGAATAAGGGGAAGTTTTTGCTGCCTTTATTGCAGGCAGGGTTTGCATTGGGTGGATTTAAAAGTCCTGTTTTTAATGTTTAAAAACAGTCCAAAAATAGTCTAAGCAGGACTAAACCAGGACTAAAAAAGCTGCATGGGGATGGCTATATTCAGATTAATTGACAGGAACTTTATTCGGATTAAAAATAGTCCCCAAAAATAGTCCAAACAGCACTAAACCAGGACTAAAAAACCTACATGAGGACACACCCAGTGATGTGAATGAGCGATAAGAATATCCTCCAGGAGCAAAGAATACTTTAAAGATATGCTCCAAAAGAATATTCTCAGAAAATGTTTGAGAATCTTTAAAGTCCTCATTCTCTCTTTAAGTAATAGGTGGTGTGTAATGTGGCTACAGCTCAGTGGTAGAGCAAACTGTCTGGAAAGCAGAAGGTGGCTGGCTCGATCTTCAGCTTCTCCCTCGAAGTAGGCAATGACAAACCACTTCTGTAAGAAATATTTGTGAATTAAAGCAGCAATTCTGATTAGTTGTACTAGGATTTTACTTGTGCCTCTGATACCTATCAGTTCTACTGTATATCTTTCAAAGCCAAATGTCTGCAGAATGCAGCATACCTTCTTTTTGTGATGCCCATCAATACATCTTCTGAACAGTCAGTTAAGGAAGCAAGGAATAACCTACACACTCCTCATGTATACCCTTTTTTTCCTTGTCATTAAGTACAATAACAAAGGGTACTGACTATTTTATTGATGTTGTTGTGACTTTTTTTGTCTTCTACATTTTTGTTGATTTCAATTTTTGTACTTTGTCCTGGTTGTTTTTTAAAAAAATGAATAATAAATAATTGAATAATAAACAATTTTCTTATTGGTAGCTGTATGTTGGATGCTCAAGAGTTGGAACTGGATCAAAAACTAAATGCGATTTTCATGTCAATTCCATCATCATAATTCACTTCAAGTATCTGATGAAGTTGGCTTAATCTACAAAAGTCCATGCTATCTCTTTGCTAGACCTGTCTTTAATCCAGATCAGAGTGTCCAGATTGGCCTGGGGCCGCTGATCTGGATCTGCACAGATAGCAGTGATCTGAATCACCCATGCCACATGGCCTCAAAGCTCATATGAGCTTCATAGCCACACTCCCATACCTTTGATGGCTAGGAATGAAAATTCCTAGCTTCAGAGCCTGTGAGGATGGGACTGGGAAGCGAAAAGCCCCCTCCCCCCATAGCCTTGGAACACATGTTTTCTACTTTCCAGATCAGGGTCACAAATTCACTGGGTAGTACCAATTAAACAGTATTACCAGTAAGCCGCTGACCTAATCCCAAGTCATCTTAAACTTACCCACTGGATGCAAGCCATATCAGATACTCATCTGTGTAATGGCTTTCATCAATATTTCCTGTCCATCGCGTGCCACATGGAACCTATGGAAAGATTTCACTAGTGCCATGTAAAACTTGGAATACCACTGTTTTTTGTGCAGATCCAAACAAAAAGAGAGCAGAATGTTTGCTGTCCACTTTCACTTCTTAGAACAAACAGTTCACCTCTAGAACAAAACTGAATTATGATGTAGCATCTGCCTTAGGCTCTTGAATGTAGAAACATGAATCTCTAACGCTCCTTTGAAGGTACTGTGACGTCAGACTAAAAATGCTCAGAAGCCCAGTATAATGTAGAACAGTCATATGTTTAGATACAGATGAATCTATAGCACGGAATATGCTAATAAAACCTACAATTTAAGCAACAGGTCCTTTTTATCAGTGCAGCAAGACAGAGAGAGTGGGGGGCCATATTACAGTCTACATTTCTACCTTCCTGAGTGGAAGTATGGATAAACAGCCAAAACAAGCAGCTTAGTTATAGCATATAGATGTACAAAGAAGTACCTGTATCTCAGTGGTAGAGCAAACAACCTGGAAAGCAAAAGGTTACCAGGTTCCAAGAAGTAGGCAATGGCAAACCACTTTTGCATCTCTGCCAAGAAAACTGCTCAGAGATGCCCAGGGAGGTGCCCATGCAGTCAACCAGGAATCAGCTAGAAGTCAGTGGTACCCAATAACAACAGATACAAAAGGTAGCATGTCCCCAAAGGCCAGCTGCTCTGGGATGGTGAACAGGACAAGGTTTGTACATATTCCCTCTTTGAAGGTTTCTCTATGCAAATGATGAGAAAAGGCTCCTGGACACCTGCCCATCCCAGCAGGGCATTCCTTATGTTCTTTTGTTAACTAGTTCTACATTGCATGGAACTTCTTTGGCTGAGATATTTATCTTCTTCATCTGCTACTAAACTGCCTTGAAAACAATAACAGCTTAAGATGGACACAATTTCAGAGGAAATACTACAATGAAAGAAGACAATTGACACCAGATATCAACAGGATTTCTACAGGACAGTAGAAATACCACTTGAATGAATGAATGAATGAATAACAGATGTGAACAGAAATCTTCATTTAAACACAGAACTGGAAATGAAAAGAACAGAGCTGATTATGACTACAAAGTCTCCAAATGTGTTTGACTGTCTTAAACACCTTTATATTTTGATTTAAAAGTGGTTTTTAAAAAATGCCCTGAAATATATGCAAATAAGCAATTCTTTTACAAAAAGGAACGGCCTCGTTTGACTATTCTAGCAGCCTCTCAAAGCGCACCTACCTTTCACAGTTTGGTCCCACTCTACTGATTAATTTTTCCATGGCTTCTTCCGTCTCTCTCAGTTTCTCTTGAAGTTGAGCAAGCTCATAGTCAGCTGCAAAAAGGAGAAGGTTCCAACAGGCGTCAGAAGCCGCAGCAGCAGGAGTCCTGCTAATTCATTCCATTCAATCAGTACAGATTGTCTTGTGCACACAGCAAGCAAAATGGGACTTGGTCAGAGGGACTGATGAGAAGTGGCCATGAAGGCTTTTAAGTGACAAATGGCGCTAGTGGAAATACTCTTTTTATTTTTCCCAAGTAGGATGGAAAGGGAGATTTCCCTAAGGCTATGAAAAGCATATATAAAGCACCCTATTGCTCTACCTGCGGAGTAAATGCCTGACTCTAAATGCCAAAAGTCAAGAAAGATTGTGACAGAGTAAACAATGCAGTCTAAAATATAAAAAAACCCTTAGTTTAGGATTATAGTAAAGATTATTTTGGCTGAGAGACCCTTTACAATCCTATGCAGAGTTTTTTTTAAAGTATGCCCCAGTGAATGCCTCCATACCTTGCCTCAAAGCTAGAGCTGTTCATCTCTATCCTGGCACCATAACAGGACAGGAATCAGTGATTTGTATTCTGAACCCAAACAGGGCAGAGACATTTCTGAGATTTCAAAATTCAAAGGACAGGCTCTCTGCTCCAAAACTCTGTTCAAACATTGAACTCTTTGCAGCATGGCAAGAGGGTGGCATTATTCCAGAAAGTCTCTCCTTTGCACATATAGGTCAATACTTCCATGTGCAAAAATATCAACAAATGCTGATCATGCTCAGTTCTAGGCCATCACAAGTGCCTGTACCTCAGTGATAGAGCAAACTGCCTGGAAAACAGAGGTTTGCCGGTTGGCTCTGCAGCCTTTGCTTGCCAGAAGCAGGCAATGGCAAACCACTTCCGTATCTGAACCAAGAAAACTGCAAAGAAGTTCCGGTGAAGGTGCCCACGCAGACAACCAAGAATTGGTCATGACTCGGTGGTACCCAATAATAGACCTGTCAGACATTCCTGCAATGTCACACAGGAACGGAAATCACATGCAAGGCCCAAGGCCAAGCTTGTTGAAACACATTATCAACAGATACTGTTATTGTACTTTATTATTCAGGCTGCTCACATCCAGTTTTGTTATGGGAACACATAGCTCCTGAGAAAAAGGTCAGCCTGACTCCAGGAGCAAATCCTGCAGAGTGATTGGACACGAGAAACCATAGGACTTTGGGTGTTAAGAATCATGTCCTCCCATTCACACACACATAAACGTTCTTCTTTCTTTCTCTCATTCAGAAATATGCATCCTGAATGATACATAACTTCTCTTAATCAGTGATCAGAAAGGTTATCCCATTTGCACATTTAAAAATTCTGCATTTTGGTGTTATGGTGCCGAACACACTCAAATTCTTGATTAAGAGAAATCCAAAATGTTCAGAGCAGGGACAGTGCCAATAAAATAATTGGCAGCTTTCTTCAGGGAAATAGGTTTAAGGTAATAACATTAACAAATTTGTTACTTAAACTTAATTTACTGAAGAAAGTAAATTGAATATTCCACCTTCAAATACTTTTGTTTAAATAGTTGGCTTTTCTTTTTTTTTCGCTCTGAAAAAGAATTGGAGTGATGACAGTGCAGACATATTTTATACATTTAATCCGCCGTCCAGGTTTCTCTGAACTTTATCTGTAGCAATAAAGTCCTTTCGATGGAAATCAAAAAAGAAACCAAGTATGGATTTCCTTAGACATAAATGGTTTGTGCACATAGAAATTATGGTTCTCTCTCCACTTCTGGGAACGGTGGCTCTGTTTTAGGTAGATGGGAGAGTTGACCCCCTCAGCACTAGGGATGTGCATGAATATTCTTAACATTCAAAATTCAGCCGAATGCAGATCGAATGTTACACTATTCGTATGCTAACATTTGAACGAATACAAATGTTTCCGGACATTTATATGAATAGTTTGGACATTTGTTAAGCTAGGGAAACATATCAGATATGTATCTATTCATATCAGATATGTATCTGTTTGTATCAGATACATATCTATTGGTATCAGATAAGTATTGAACGTTCGTACAAATACGTACAAAGAGATTTGTATCAGATATAATTTTACCACATTCGAATGCGATCTATTTGTACGAATGCAGATTTTCAAAATTTTTATTTCTTTCTAATCAAATGCAAATGCAAAGAAATAAAAATAAATTGTGCACACCCCTACTCAGCACTGCCCTCCTTGTCTCCACTTCCGAGTGAGGAGGAGCCATTTTCTGGACCATCCACATGCAGGATGGAAGAAACTGCCCTGCTTAGGAGGAACCTCTGCAAGCAATCACACCTTCTGCCAATGAACATTGAGACAGAGTGGCAGCAGGAACCTTATGGGATGCACAGAGGCCCCTTCTTGTAGCATGGCCTACATTTAAAATCTAAAAATATTATTTGAAATAACAGGACAACTTCTGTGGAGAAAACAAAGTGCTTTGGAATGGTTTTTCTTTTTATCCTTACATTCTAAGTTGAATTGTAAATGGCTTTCTGATTTATTTGCAGACTTTATTTCTCAGAGGACACCAAAGGCTTATCTGTTTCCTAAGGCAGCTGCCACTGAACTGAACCCATCCTGAAACAGGAAGACAGGAAATAAAGCACTCTGTTCATGCCTTGTGTAGTAAAATGATTATTAATTAGAGCTCTAGTCCTACACATTCTTATCGGTAGAGTCCAACTGATCTTAAAACCAAGATTTCTGATCGGACTGTAAACCTGTAGTTCATTGTAAATGCATAGCTCAGAGATACTAAGACATAAAATTAAAGCAGATTAGGTCAACTAATCTTTTTAAATTACTCTTCAAGGTGCATGCCAGTGGGGCATATAGCCAAAATGTAAAAAATGCTTTCCTGTAGTTGAAGGAGGCTGTTATTACCACTCCCTAATTATTAAATGATGGAGCTTATGATTTAGAGGCAGAAATTTGTATTTCCATCTTGGTCCTAGGGTCAGCGGTAAGGCTTAGATACTTTATCCGCTGACTCTATGTATCCCCCCTTTTCTTGCTACAATCAAAACATGGGCTAGAAGGAGTTGACTGGAATTTTTGCACCAGGGTCTCAATGCGGGGATTAGGCGCGCTTGATCCAGATCCTTCCAAACTCCCAGGGTTTTGACAAAGATAACGGGGTATTTGTTTAATGTTTTGTTTGTATATGGGTTTTTCATTGTATGAGGTGGGATATAAACATTTTAAATAAATAAATTAAAAAATAACTAACTACAGAAATGCCATAAAAGAATGATAATTTATTCCAGCTTCTCAGGAACATGAAGAACCATTCAGCTTCAATTTCTCAAATTATGAAAATGGGCTGTATAATGCAGAATAAAATAGTCTTTTGATTTACACCATTTCTGTTTAATGGGCACTTAATGGGTACTTCTAGTGACAGTGGAAAAACACCCCAAGTGTGGAACAAAAAAGCCCTCTTACATAAGAGCATTCCAAGTGTTCTGACTGTTCTAAGCACATCTTAAAGCCCTCTCTTTCCTTTATCCAAATGGTTTCCAGGGAAAATATCCCAATGGCTACTGGTCCCCTAGGTTCTTGATCCACTTTATTTAAATGCACTTCGATTGAGGATAACTGATGGACCACATTGTGAGATAGGATGCTAGGCTAGATGGGCTGTGGTCCGACCCAGAAGGGCACCTCTTATGTCTAACTGTGCTTCTATCAAGTGGGGGAATAAGAGAAGCCCAAAGAAAGGAAGTTTTCTGCAGTGCATCTCTGGAAGAATCCGGCATTCTGTCCCACTCAGTGGCCCACCAATTGTTTATGGGCACCTCAAGCAGAAGATAAGGGCAAAACCCTCACCTGCTCTTGAATTCTAGCAAATGGCTTTTGTTTGCCGGCAGAGCACTTTGACGTTCTACCATGTAAAAAAGGAGGAGAAATAGTTGGCATTTTGTTCTGGACAGCACTACCAGCAATATGGAGTTCCTGGGAAGAAAAATTCTATATGAGTGGATGTGAGTATGGATCCAGGGACATGCAAATATGGCGGGCTCTCTTCTACAGATGCAGGTTCAATAACTGAATACTTGAAGTTAGGCCAGGATGCAGCCATTTGGCTACCTCAGTACCCAAGGGTTGGATGAAGTCTGTACAGATGTCAGAGTTGACTTGACTATCCAGGGTAGATAGTCATAATTCATAATGTGTCCTCTGATAACTGGTACTACACAACACTATTGGGGGGGGGGGTTCCACCGACCTCCCTTAATCTGGATCTAAGATGATCCGGATCTAAGGAATGTGTCCTTCAACTAATCCGGATCTAGTAGATCTGGATTAAGGAAAGTACCCAGTGCATTTCCATGGGTGGTCTAGCACCCAATAGCAATGGGTGCTAGCTTGCTTGCAGTGGAAATGCCGAAGCGAATCCAGATCTACCCATGTGGTGCCCACCCATCACCCCAGGTGTTTTGGGGGACAGGGGGTCTTCCTGCTCTGAGACTAAAGGGTCCTTAATGGGTCCCTAATGGGTACTTAATGGGTATTTAGTGTTAGTGGAAAAACACGCTATATCTGGAAGGACAGGCACTAGCATTAAAGAGTCTCTTGAGGACCAAAAGGGGGAGGCAGTAATATTTTATATTTTTGCTATTGGCCCAGGTCAAACATTGATATTAGTCAAAACCCAAGGAGAGACCTTATACAGAACTTGATTCAGCTATACAGAGAAGTAATGGATCTTGGACAGCAAACCTTCTTAGCTATACTTGGTGATTTCAGCAACTTTTTAAAAAACTGCCTGTGTCCAAATGCAAATCTCTCTTAGATTTATTGTGTAAATGACTTTCACTTTGTTTCTGCATGATGCTCATTCCTCTGTCAAAGATTTGGTTAATACTTTGGTTAAGATTTGGTAAATGCTATTACTAGTACAATTCTTTGAGTTTTATGTAATGTTATTAACACTGTCTCTATCAATAAAACTACAACTACCTATAAAGCTATATCCTGCTTTATTGCAGATTTAAGGTTAATTGTGAGTGCAAATTTCCCTGAAATATTACTTACTGATTTTCCTGTTTGTGTTTCCAGATGATAAGGGAGGGCACTTACGCTCTACTACGGTTGTTTTCCCCTTAGAAGAAAGCTGCAAATTGAAAAAGGTTAGTATTGTGGATTGGCTAAAGAAAGGAAAATATCAGCTGATCTAATAGAAAACCACAAAATTCCTGTTAACAGTAGGAACCAAGTAATCCATGAGTTCACTTATCAGCCTGTTTCTTTCTATTTTGTGTGCCAGAGGAAACAGAAAGCTTCTGGTTCTGAATTAACCATAGTTCTTCCTTGTGTTTGAACACAGTGAACAGTAGCTTTGTTTAAACTCTAATTACCGAATGAAGCAGATCAGAAACCACAGTCTGGTCCTGATTTATTCTACTTGGTTTAAACAAATCACATTCCTCAAATTTAAACATTACAGTGCAATATGGTTATTTTAAAAGTCAAAGCTTTTGAATTTCCCCCTCTGGCATTCAAGTATGGTTGCTCAATAAACTAAGCAATGTGGAAAACCAGAAATCTGGAGGCAGGGAGAACTTACAAAAGCAGAAAAATGCTGGTCAAATTTGAAACAAAAAACTGAAAATCAGGCAATGTGCAATTTACACTGCAAAATCCAGATTTTTAAAAATATATCCACCCTGTATACAGCCTTTCCCCAACATGCTCAAAGCGGTTTGCAAGCATTTATCGAATCAAATATGGAAACAAAAAACAACCAAATGTTAACAAGTGATATGAAATGCAAGATATTTGAATATAAAATCCAAACAAAAGGTTCTCAGACACTCTCACTGTATAAACATACCAAATACAGCTGTTTGCCTTGGCATCTGGCAGCCTTCAAGTTCTTTCATGCAGAATCCTGTGCCTGAAGCAACTAAGGCCACAAGCACCTGTTCTTATGACTAAGGCCACTGACAAAAGGGCTCAGTCCTGCAAGGAACTGGTCCAGGGTAACAGCGCCTAGTCAGGCAGGAGAGGCAGCCAAAGGGCAGGTCATGTGATCAATAAGGTCCCAGCTTTCTTTTGGCATGGCTTTTCTCCCATCTGTCTTCCAAAAGTTGTTCAAAGCTAGGTGCATTCCACATATAGAAACACTCAGACATGGCTACTTGATTGAACTTAGACCACCCAGTTTGGTTGTCCAACCTACTTCCTGCATCTGCTAAAGCATAAGCTATCGTGATAGACTGCATCTATCTGATGTTTGGTCCTCCCTTTCTGTTTCACTCATTGTTAACACTTCCATTCACAAGTTTGCTTAAGTCAAAGTTAATTGCTTACCATGATAGCTTTCATGCAAGACAGAAGTTGAATTCCTTGTTTGTGAAGAGAGAAAAAGAGGAAACGCTCTTCTGTTTGCCATTATCCTGAAACAACAGCCATAGCTAGTTTTGCTTCAGTAATCTGAAGCCTGAGTGTAGTCTCTGGTCAACAGAGAACCTATTTGTGTTCTTGAAGGAGTGGTTCCAGATGGTCCTGGAGCAGTGTGTCTGCATGCCATACCATCATCCAGGAACTCACTGAGGCCGCCTTGGTCTCCACTAAGCATTTGCACCCTCTTCTGAGTACGAAGCTGTGAGTGGGTGTAGCATCTCAGCTACACGCTGTAGCTATGTCCAGATTAGCGGATTAAATCCGCAGTTATATCAAAATACGCAGCTTACATGGCTGCGAAGCCACGATGGGCCATCTGGACTTCAGCAGCCTCCCTGCAGCTTTCTCACAGAAAGCTGCGAGACTTCATGGCACACACATAATGTGTGATGGGGCAGCCAAAGGGAGCTGAGCTGCAGGCTCAGCTCACGTTCACAGTTCTTACCGTCCTGTCCGGACTGGCAGAAAACTTCAATTTACCTGATACTGCGGAGCAAGTGTTCATTGTTCTGCAGTAGATAATTTCGCAATAGCAGCAGCATAATGTTTCGCCGCTATGAAGTATCAGGTGTCAGGTGTGACGCCCATGCCCTGACTGTGCATTGGAATGCACAGTATTCTCAAGTCTGGACACAGCCTGCATCCTAATTGCCATTGCAACATCTGGACATACACTAGATTTTACTGTGGCCGTTGCTGTGGCTGTTGTCATAGTGGCCCAGCCAGCCTTCAAGTGCTGGTGGTCCAATCCAGGACTGCACCAACAACTGAAGTGCAGATATCTCCTCCATGCCTAATAGTTGCCTCACTGGAATGGCATTATTACAACATTCCATGAGTAAAGTGCGAGCAGGCCCTACAAGTGAACCAAGATAAAGTCTATGATCATGAAACTCAGAGTGTGTGCATTTTACATTTTGTTTTTATTGCTGTAATCCACCCTGAAACATTTGGGTACAGGGCAGGATAAAAATGCGAAAAAGAAACAAATAAATATTTTCCTAGGGTTTGGAGGTGGCAGCTGACTCCACTCTCCATTTGGACTTTCCAGGGTGGAAAATCCACAAATAAAACAGAAATGAAAAAGGACTGAAGAAGGTTTAAAGTGGTAATGTGACCATAGCCTATAAGTCAATTGCTTTGTCCTTCCAAACTTTTCCTTGTCTGATATAGAAGAGAAGCCAGATGCAGTGGCAGGCAAACCTCAACACTGGGTATGTCCGTATTTGGAAAGCCATCACAAGAGAGGTCAAGAAAGAAAACATAGAGAGACTTCCAGTCTTATTTCTCAGGGGAAATGTTTCTATCACTTACCTTAAAAAGAATGTATAATATGTATAACAGGATCCCAAATCCATATATGGGGATGACTTGGCCCACAAGACTTCTTCCAGTGCCGCCACCTCCTCCTCCACCACCTCCTCCTCCACCTTTGGCCTTGGCAACTGCTTCTGCAAGGTGAGATCTTGGGAAATGGGTAGCAGGGGGCCTGATGTCTGGAGCCATCTGGGTATGCATTGTTGGAGGAAACTGGCTAGCCTTTCCTGCAAAATCAGGTTTTGAAAAGTCCATATTGAAAGAAATGTGGCATTTTAAGATTCATTCTTCTTGGTGAAGATAAATCTCAAAGGTGTTCATAAAACCATGTTTTTGTCATAGCCCGACTTCAAGTCTGCAAAGCACCTTGACTCTTTGAAAATTCAGCAATCTACCATAAATTATCAGTATTCCTCAAGAGAAAGTTCATGAGACAATTTTGGCATATGATATATCCCAACTTTCCCAAACACAACTAGACATGTTTCCTGTGCCCATATCAGAGAAAATGAAGTGGGGAATGCAACAAGGAATATTTTGTACACAGAAAAGAATCACATATATAGCATGAACTCCATCTGAAGATTATTATTATTTTTAAATCAAATTATTTCTTTGGCAACAGGAAGGCACTCACTCTGGCATAGGAATGCTGATTGGGGACGGGTCAAGATATGAATGAGATTGATTTGGATGGAGAAGACACTCACCTTTACTTACACCCAGTGCTCAGGGGTCAGATCAAACACTAATTAGCAAACAAGCTGTGGTGGCTGTGGAGGTTAAAATATGTTCCTGGTAGGGATGTGTACGAATGTTTTTTTGGCATTTGATTGGAAACAAATAGAATGTTCGAAAACCCATATTCATATGAATAGATTGCATTTGAATGCGGTAAAATTCTATTTAATATGAACTATTCATATGTATTCACATGAAGATTCAATATGTATCTGATACAAAGATACGTATCTGATACAAACAGATGCATCTGATATGAACAGATATGTATCTGATATCAACAGATACGTATCTGGTACAGACACATATCTGATATGAATATGTATCTGATGCGAGTAGATATGCATCTGATACATTTCTCCAGCTTAATGAAAGTCTGAACTATTCGTATGAATGTCCAGAAACATTTGTATTCATTTGAATGTTAGCATACAAATATCGTAACATTGGAGTTCAAATGTCCAAATTTAGCCGAATTTTGAATGTTACGAGTGTACATGCACTTCCCTAGTTTCTGGTATTAAAAGCTGCCATGGTTGCAGCTTTGGCAATTGAAGTATAGAACACATACCCAATGGATCAAAATGTGGACTACGGTTGCAAAGAAGAGAAATGTGCCCAACTGAGATTGTCACTGTATGCGCTGTTTATAAGGATTTTTTTTTCCTTTAGGACATATTATTTTGCTGCAGCTGCCAGTTGCAACTGCATTGAATTTCTTGTTCATTATGAATGTGGCTTCATAAAAGGCAGTAAAAGGGGGCCCTTAAACATGGTGAAGGCTTATACAACATGCGTCAAATGTATATTTTACCTTGTCAGATCAGATGTGCAGACAGCACATTTCCCATCTTAATCTATTGAGCATTATGATAATTGCTTCATAAAGAATAGATGTAGCAGCCACACTTCAGTTCTGGTAACCATGATAATTTATCTAAGGCCCCATCCAGATGGGGCAAGCTATGGTGAAGTCACTTCATGTATTGTAGGCAACCCCACCATAGCTGCACTTCTCCTCACCCCCTCCAAAAGTGCAAAATACTACGGTTGGAAAAGTCAGTGGTGACATGAACGCCTGGGAATTTGACAGTGGCCAAATTACTGGGATCACGCATCACAAAAATAGCTATAGCACTGTCTAGGTAGGATGCAATAATGGTAGAGAAATACTTTATATTATTACTTCCTACCAGTATACCTTGTCGCCATCTGGAGGCATCCTAAGTTGCAACCTAACTTGTAAGAACTAGCAAAAGGTATCTACATACTTTTCAGGCCAAATCTGGTCAATCCTGGGAGGGAACCCAGGAAAAGACAGTTTTTCTTACTTGTATACAATTTGGTACAATGGGATTGCACTGCACCTCTCCTTTTCTTGGTATACAACACACTGCATTAAATTTGCACCCTGCTGAGGAATTCACACTTTGACCCATAGTATGCAATTAGTCCACATCTGGGCAGGGGCATCTGCATTTTCAGGAGGCATTTACAGACTATAAATGCCCCCTGCCTGTCCAGAGGTTGGCTAATTGCGTACTAGCTGTGGTGCATGAAATCATGCACCCCAAGCATGCCAATCCTGACCAATCTCTTACCTTTAGCATCCAGCAGCGACCATCTGTACTTTTTCTAGTCAAGGAGGGGGTCATCCGAGGTGCCACACAAGCACACTGAGACCTCAGATGACTCTATTTGCGCCTGCGCAGAGTATCAGTGTTACCATAGTGATGGTCCTGGCGCACACACAGGGCACCAAGGCCAAGATGGCAGTGCTAGTCAACTTTAGTCTATAATGTACCTTTCTCATCCAATGGACAGGAAAGCAAGTGCAGAAACACCCTAAGTCTCTTCTCCACTCCCATCATCCAGAGCAAGCCCATTGGAGGGACATGAATTGCTGTTAACTTACACTGAGGAGTATGACTTTGTGCTTAATTCAGTCTGGCTGAGACAGGAAGGGGTGATAATCTCTGCTGTATGCAAACTTCTGCAACCTGACAAACATTGCGAGTTGGGATTGTGCTTCTGGTCTTTTTTGAACAATACGAGCAACAAAACCCACCACATAATATGAAAACCTCCCATTCATCTCTTAAATGTTTCAGCAAACTATTATGTCTCCATAACTGAAAAGGCACTTGATTATAAATGAAGATGGAGTAATAACAGCTGTATTGCATTAATAAGTCCTGGGTGGCATTCCTTGCCAACTTGACCAACTCTGACTTCTCAGCATGCGTATTTGTTATATAAAACCCAAGTGAATAATACTGCACACTATAAGACTAATTTATGCACAACTGGTCATTCAAAATGAGATGATGGTCACACTGCTCCTTTACATTACACAGAAGGTGGCATATTCTAGCTTTGCGTGCAAGGATTATCTGGAGAACAGTTCTGTCTTAACTTGTGATTGCTTCTCTGTGTGATTCCTGCATTAAGTCATTATATTACAAAGTGGATTTTACTTTTTTTGCAATATGAAGGTGTATCCCCTCCAAAAAAAAACCCCAAACAAAAAAATTCTCATTTTTCACTCTCAGTAATTCTTTAGGAGTCTAAATACAGTCTGATTTGCAGTCTAAATACAGAACTGATTTACAACAGAACATCAATGAACCTAAAAGAACATAGTGTAGTAAAAAATGTCTGTCGAAGTAGCTTCACACGAGTCATAAATTTAGTACAGTGGTACCTTGACATACGAGTTTAATTCGTTCCGTAACCTTGCTCTTATGTCAAATCGCTCGTATCTCAAAGCAATTTTCCCATTAATCCATTCCAGCTCCCAAAACACCACCTCAGTTGTTTTTGTTATGTACGGTACTGTATTTACATACTCGTATCTCAAATCTTGCTCTCATCTCAAAGCAAAATATCACTCGCTCGGCGGCTTGTATCTCAAAACATTTGTATGTCAGGGCACTTGTATGTCGAGGTACCACTGTAGTACGAAAAAGTGAAATGGAAAAATGATATAATGAAATGATTGGTTGCGCACAGCAGAAACCAATAAGTATATATACTTCACCATTACTAGTCTAAGACCACAATCTTGTAGGTAGACTACTAGTCAAGCCGAAACGAGGGGAATGGCTCAGAAAATTCTCTCACCTTTATCTTCTTGATCTTTATTTGCAGAAAGTATTCACACAGTGTAGTGTACTTATATTAGTGGGACTCTTCCTATAGGTGAATTCCAGCACAAAGAGTCAGGACATAACCCTTTTATACTGATGAGAACCAAAATATGCAAAGTCTCTGAGCATAGAAAGGTGAGCATGTGGCGTCCTACTGCCAACACGCAGGCATCGCCCGCAAGTGCAGCACACAGGTAGGACGAAATGGGCACAGACTCTGAGCCAAGTACAAAAACCAAGCTGGTTGCTATTCCCAGGACAGAAATCCTCACCTCCATTCCTTCTCCCCCAGCTCACAGCAGGGTAGTCATTTTTATAAGCTAGTTATTTTTGAAGGTTATTTAAGAGACCAATTTAAAAGGGCTGTCTGGCTTTTAAAAGTCCATATCAAATGCTCCATCTTCAAAACAGTTTCTAGTTACAGCCAGAGTTCCATTAACATAATTGAGCATCTTAAACTGAACAATTACAATAATTTTCACTCCACAAATCCTATTATTATTACTGATATAATAGCCTTGGTTCTCTACAACAGGGAATCGGTATAGAAAAACTGTACATTATTCCACTATTTCTCTTCCGTCTGTTCTAAGTGCACAGTGACCAGTCATCAGCAACAAGCCTTCAGCGAACTCCAGAAAAAAGAGCAGAACACAAAAATGCGTAGTATCTTATGTAGGAGACCAAAACGAAAAGCCAGTCATTTCCAAGTCACTTTCTAATGAAAAATACTGGTCGACCTGCTTTATCACTGTGAACAGGAGTGTATAATATAAGCAGCAGCAAAGCTGCTAGTGTCCGTTCTGGGGCAATGGTCCATTGTATTTGCTTAAAAGCTCTACATTGATAGCTGATTCACCACTGAACCCAAATTCAGATGCTGACAATGACACTTAAGGCTCCTACTTAAGAATCTCAAGGGACCACCCTCCTTTCATAGTTGTCTAGATGCCAAGATCTGCTGAGCTGCTGGGTAAAAGCACCATGTTGTCTGATTACAGAGATGATCAGGTTCATCTTTAATCTCTGAAATGACCTTTCCTCTCTATGACTTACACACCATCACTATGTGTGTTTCCCTGCCTGTGGAAGCTGAACCTCTGACCAAAGCATTTGATTAATAATCTTCCATGCTGCATTTTGGTTGTTGTTATTAGACTTTATGGATTTCAATCTCTTTTTATGTATATTTTATGAACCACCCTGGAGCCATTTGGCAAAGGATGGACTATAAACGGAAATACACAAAATAAACCTTTCATGGCAGATAAAGAAATATCAAAAGGTAGCAATTCACACTATTAATAAAACCAACCAAACCAGTTCAGTGTGCTGTTTTAACAGGATTTAGTGGATAGTAATAATTTCAAAACCTCATTCAGGCTACGGAGCATCTGATAATTAAGAAAGCATTCACTAGGTTTCTTAGCCATCAGTCATCTTCAAGAAGGGCGTGTGATATATGTCAATTCCAAGGTAGGTTTACAATACAGTAATGACCATCAACAATTCAAATGTAACTGAACTACAATTTCCACCAGCTAAAGCCAGCAAGAACAATAAGAATAATTCACTGTCACTTGGGGGTACCTGCACCTATCCTTTAATCTAGTTTTAGTCCACCTTCAGAGTGACAGAACATGTCAGCAAAGTGATGACTTGTTTACGGGTGGATTTTCTGAATTAGATCGTGTTGAAAGAGAACAGCTTGTCATGTTACTTATGTGTTCTCATTCTGAAAGCATACTAAAGCTGGATTAAAACTTAGGTGTAGAAGGGACCTGGGAGAGTCATGTATTACTGCCACTACTGTCTTTTTGGGTTTTGAAGCTGTATTAGAGAAATTCAGAAGTTTTGCTCATTGCTAGGAATTCCCCCCTGCAAAGAACAGGTACAAAATCAGATTACTTTCAGTGGATTAATAACTAATATGACCTGTGTCCACAACCCAGAACCTCAGAAGCCTGTTCATGTTATAAGCTTCTCTAGCAGATGCATAGGAGTTCCCTGGCATGTTCAACACTTTCTCCTAATGTCTAGTTTCCAAATAAACACCTTGCAATCAAACTAGCAATTTCTTTAAAAATGCCTGACCATGGCCCATCTCAGGAGACATCCACTGCAAGGACCTTTTAAGCAAGTGAGAAATACACAAGAGTTTAAATTACTACTGAGCAAGTCCAGCTTTTCACCAGGGATGCAGCAAGCAAGATGGTGTTTTTGGCAGGCTTAATTGGTTGTGAGCTTGATTTTTATTTTTTATTGTACCTTGTACATGTTTTTGGTCTGAATCTGTAGGAAAAAAGAGAACCACCCTGCCCTAGCTATGCCCTGGCAATAAAGTCCAATGGCAGAATGTCATGGCATTCTAGGGATGCACATGAATATTTGAAACATTCAAAATTCAATCCAATTCGTTCAAATTTTGACATTCAAATTTGAATTGCATGTCCATAAATTCAAATTTAAACATTCAAACAAATTTCAAATTTTTTAATCTATTCATTTTATTCAGACATTCATATGCATACCGGTATGTACACAATGGGTTTTTTTCCACTGTGCTCCTTTAATCCGGATCTAGTAGATCCGGATTAAGGGAAGTACCCAATGTGTTTCCATGAGTGGTCTAGCACCCAATAGCAATGGGTGCTAGCCTCCCTGCCGTGGAAACACTGGAGCACCCATTTGGAAATCCGGATCTATCTATGAGGCGTCTGCCTGTCACCCCAGTTGTTTGGGGGGGACAGGGGGTGCAATCTCCGAAGCAGCTTTGAAGTCATTTTGAAGTCACTTCGAAGTCTGTGCAAAATAGCTCCTTTGAAGTCTGTGCTGATCTTCGAAGTGACTTCGGAGTCACTTCGAAGTTCACTCTGAAGATCAGCACAGACTTCAAAGACGCTCCGGAGCTATTTTGCAGAGACTTTGAAATGACTTTGAAGCTTAGGTTTTGGGGCTCCCCCCCATGGATGCCCCCTCCCCCTAGCCTCCTCTAGACCCCATTGCCACACAAGCGTGGAAACAGGCTTTCTTTATTCTGGATTTTCTGGCTGAAGACCCCATTGTAGACCCCATTAATGGGGTCTACAGAAAATCCGGACTAAAGGTAGAAAAGTACCCATTTGATCCAGATTTCCCAACCGGTAGTGGAAACAATCGGGTCCCAAATGGGTGCTGTGGTGGAAATGGGATCATCTGGCTCACACCCAAATGGGTCCTTAATGGATGCAAAAAAGGGTACTTTCTGACAGTGGAAAAACACCCAATGTGTACTTGCATACGCATCTTTCCTGAATCCGTACACATTTGTAAGGATCCGTATAGGACAAAACAGTTTGCATACGGGATAAATAGGGGATGCGTGTGGAATGCGTAACAATGTGTATGGGCACATACAAATGTTGTCGACACTTCTAAGTGCAAATCTGAATCAAAAATTCAAATGAATAGATTCAAATTTGCTTAATTCAAATCGAATTTAGGTAAATTCAAATTTTAAAGATTCAAATTGAATTTTTGGATATTCGATTCAAATCAAATTGAATCCTGAAAATTGCATTTGTGCACACCCCTATGGCATTCTTCTTCAATGGCATAAAAAAGGACTACAGCAGTGGTTCTCAACCTGTGGGTCGCGACCCCATTTGGGGTCGCGCACCCATTTCGGCGGGGTCGCCAAAGGCTCCGCAGGCCCCCCCGCATCCCCCCTGTCGCGCCACCGCTGCTTTAAGGAGAAATCGGCGGCAGGCGGCGATGGTGGTGAAGGGCGCCGGACTGGTGCCTCGCCGCCAGCGCCCTTCGCCCGCTAAAATCAGGCATTGCGGGAGGACTTCCGGGTCGGGGGGGGGAGCGAAAATGGCGCCAGCGGCCCTGGCCCCACCCCGGCTCCGCCCCCGCCCCTGGGGTTGCGGAGGCTTGGGGATTCTCATTTTGGGGTCGTGGCTCTCAAAAGGTTGAGAAATTTCCAAACAGGGCTGCAAGTACCACTTAGCACTGAAGGATTTGTAGTTACCTCCAGTATTGGAAGCAATGTGTCCTCTAAAGACTGACTGATGGTAAACCATGATATGAAGTGATATGGTGTCCCTATCTTGTTTCTGACTTTTTGTAGGGAACTAGATGGCAGCCATGAGAAAAGGGTGCTGGCAGCAAGGGAGGGGGCGGAGGGAGGGAGTGCTGGATCCAAAAGTACTTTTTATAGAATATATCTCACCCTTCCGCAGAAGGATACTTCTCCCTAAAAGAGGTCATCTGCCCAATTTCTCAGCTTGCTAGTTAGCCATCCTAAGAGATAACGTCATTTGGATCCAGTCTCAGCAATGTGTGTAACAGAAAAATGTGATCAGCAGGAAAAGACAGATGAGATATTGTATGTATATCCAGAAAACAATAGAAGAGGGTCCCATCACACTGCCTGGATAAATAATATAGTAAAACTCGTTACTGTTTTAATCATCCTGCACCTTGACCTGCTTTGTTATGTTTTTTGCCACTACACCTAACCCAATAACTTACTGCACAGCTGACCTGGAAAAGAATTTCACATGCAATTCTGTCACTGCACGTGAAGCTCTGTGCATTTATCATAACATCTACCTCCTTACAATCCCTCCCACTTATTTAATCAATTTATATCCCGCTTTTCACCAAATGGTCCCATTGTATTGTAAGGGTGGCTTACAATAATCTTACATGTACTAGACTTCCTTCCATTTGCACATGGCAAGAATGCAGGAATGGGGCATGTGCAAAGTGCTCATTCCTGCACATTTAATGTAGATTGCTGCCTTTTGGAGGCACACACAGCCAATCCTCATCCTGATTATTCAATGGAACCTTTTATACCCACCATTATTTACCTTGGTCTTCTCTTATCTGCATAAATAGCACCTAGCCACCATCTTGAGAAACTACAGTTAGACCTATTGTTCCTGGGCCAAACTCTATCACAGTTACGTTAGACAAGATTCCTAGTCTGCATTTTTACCCCATGGAGCCAGTTGGAGCTCTCAGTTATCCTACTGCACTGAACCCCCATATGCTACAAAGAAAAAACAAAATGTATTCACTGAACAGAAAACTGTCTCCTTCCTTGATTGTCTTCCTTAATATTTTTTTTAAAAAAAGACAAATGTTCAAACAGTATTTTAAAACTTCAACATCACCAGCAAAAATGTCCGTATAAGGTGCTGAACTGTAAACACCAGGAGCTACTTGCTATTTGGATAAAGAGCTACCAGGAGTATTACTGAGTTTGTTCTCTGTATTTTTAAGAATACCTCCAAAGCTCACAATATAGTGTTCAAAAAAAAAAAAAAAAAGAAATACATGTATAGAATTTCAATAGCAGACAAAGCATAGTTTAATCAATGAAAATCAGCATATATCTTCATGGCTTAAAAGTACAAAAAGAGGAAGACAAGTTCTACTTCAACTGGTGGCATAGAAAACATTAT
This sequence comes from Aspidoscelis tigris stejnegeri, assembly GCA_023333525.1. NCBI lineage: Eukaryota > Metazoa > Chordata > Lepidosauria > Squamata > Teiidae > Aspidoscelis > Aspidoscelis tigris. The sequence continues at coordinate 25,434,507 of JALMGA010000003.1, forward strand.
GAACACTAGAACCAGGGGACACTCTATGAAGCTGATGGGTAGGAGAGTAAGGTCTGACAGGGGGAAGTATTTCTTCACCCAGAGGGTCATCGGCTTATGGAATGTGCTACCGGAAGAGGTGGTGACAGCTAGCAGTCTAGATGGCTTTAAGGTAGGGTTAGACAAATTTATGGATGACAGATGTATCAATGGCTGCTAGGACGAACGCCTAGGTGCATCTTTCAGGCTGGGGGGTGGGGGTGGAGGAACCGGGGCGCTTCTAAGGCTATCTGCTGGGACTCGAGAGCAGGAGGTTTGTCCTTGTCTCTGTCTGAGATGCCCATGAGCATTTGGTGAGCCACTGCGTGCGACGGAATGCTGGACTAGATGGGCTGTGCCCTGATGCAGCAAGGCTTCTCTTATGTTAAGATGCTTTCCTTTGCTGGAAATGTTTATCTTCAGTGAGGGGAGCAATGAACAAATGACAAAATGCTGGAATGCCAGTGAGAGACATACGATTAGGGTGCACAAAAATATACAACCCTGCAGTTTAATGATAAACACACTACAAAAGGTTGTTTTTTTTTCTTTTTGCCACTGCCTGCCGGTATCATTTATAGTAACTGTAGCAATAAAGGTGAAATGAACAAGGAAGTAGGGAAGAACTTTAAGTACTTAAGCTGGGATCAGATACATCAAAAAAGCACTTCAGATGCAGTTTGCAGAAGGCTTCAAGGTGGCACTGTTTAAACACCAATCTGCCCCCACCCCCCACCTGAACGTTCTGCACTAGAAAAGGTGGATTATAAAAGGAATGGGAACAGAAGGGCTACACGCAGTCTCTCTAAAGCGCCTCTTTTATTATGTCTGAATACAACCTTAGTGCCCCAAGAGTACAGGTATGACTACAGGAACAGACACAACTACATAAAATACAAGAAGTTGCAGAAACATGCTGTATTAGCAATGATGGCAACTTGCCCACAAGAAAAAAAATTATTGGAACACTGTGTAGATTCAAACATCCATTAGGAGAGACATTTTAGAGGAATGAACATGGTGACAATATATTTGATGGAAGAATGGAGACAAGGAAACTGCAAGACATCAAAAATATGTTTAAAATGGTTTTTTATTTCATAAATTATTCAAAACAATGTAAGAGCACCAAAGCAGATGCACACTAAAAAAAATAGATAAAAACACAGTATGAAAATAAAATGTTGGTAAAGTAATGGCTCAAGAAAACAAATGGTTCATAAGGTTACATATCAAATTAATTTTTAAAAATAAAGAGAATGGTACTGATGCAATCTTAGGCATGTCTGTTTTGAAAACCCACTCAATACTAGTTACTTTCAGATACTGATTTACGGTTGGAATCCTACAAGAACCGTATTGGATAGGACCTACTGAAGGGATAAATATTATTGAAGAATTCTATACACTTTATTTCTGAATAGGTATGTTTAGAGAAATTGCATAGAAAACAAAGAGTAACAAATTCTGCCCCTAGAATATTTGACAATCCATTTCTGAATTCCTATTAAGGAACTACCCTGTTTCCCTGAAAGTAAGACCTGCCCCAAAAATAGGCCCTAGCATGATTTTTCAGGAATTTTGAAGATGCTCAAAATATAAGCTGTACTCCAAAAATAAGCCAGAGTTACAGTTCATATTATGGTGGATAAGTGTAGATGGCTGTTCATGAAAAAATAAGACATCCCCCCAAAATAAGCCCTAATGCTTCTTTTGGAGCAAAAATTAGTATAAGGGAAGCTCGGTATACAGAAGTGTCCATGCATTCAACACAAGCTTCAAGGACCCTTGAAGTTTATTTTCCACCTTAGATCAATTTCAGCAGGTGGCAGCACCTAATTTTGGTTGATTTTGAAGAGCTAAGCAGGATGAGACCAGGTAAGTAATTTGAAAGGTAACAACATGGACACCAAAGGACTGAAGGCTAAATAGGAAACGGGGGTGGAGAATTCTGTGAAAAAACCCCAAAACATTTCCACAGGGCTACCAAGGGATAGCAGTGTACCCATTTAGTCCACAGGAGTCACTCTGGCATCTGGCTTAAGCGGCGATCACACCCAGCAAAAAAGCACCCCTGCAGCAACTCAGGCACGGCTTGCAGATGGGTTTGTGCCAGTTTGACCACCCTTCTCATAAACATTGTAGGGGAAAAAAGGAATAGAGAAGGAGGGAAGAACCCACACATTACTGTTTTAAAAGCAGCTGCTTCAAAGCTGCTCCTTTTGTTGTCTGAACACAGCGCTAAACTCAGCAACAATGATCGGCCCGTCTAATTAAGCCCTGAGCTTAGCAATTCTGATTCTTCTTCTTCCAAATGTGGTTGGGGGGAAACACGTCTAGGATGGTTGCGGCAAGACTTCTTGTGTGTGTGTCTGCATTTATTTTAATATCTATATAGATAGATATAGATAGATTATATATATATATAGAAAGAGAGACAAAGAGATAAAAACCCCTTGCCCTCCCCATTAGAGGAATTCCACAAAGCCTTTCTGCTTATTTTGCAGGGTGAATTCCTACAAAATACTGGGGGGGGGGGGGGATGAAAGGCTTATGACTTATGTAGCTGATATGTTCTTCACCAATCCCCCACCCACCCCTTCACTCTTCCCAAGTCAGCAGAAAGAGTGAGACTGGCAGGGCGGGCGCGGGCTGAGGAGGGCAGGGCGGGTCAGGTAGGTTCAGGACTCCTCGGCGCAGGTCCTGGTTGGGACTGGGAGGGGAGAAGAGGAGTTGGCTTTTCTACCTGTTTTTCTCACCCATTTAAGGGGCCTCAAAGTGGCTGACAAAGCTTCCATTCTTCTCCCCACAAGAGAACACCCTGTAAGGTGGGTGGGGCTGTGAGAGCTCAGAAGAGAGCTCTGACTAGCCCAAGGTCACCTGGCTGGCTTCATGGGGGAGCAGAGAATCAAACCCAGGATTCCCAGATAAGAGTCTGGCTCCCTAACCACTAGACCGAACTGGCTCTGCTTCTGGCTGGGGTGAGAGGAGAGAGAATTGAGTCCCATGTTACAAGAAGAAGAGTTGGTTTTTCTATCCTGCTTTTCTCACCCATTTAATGGGGCTCGAAGCGGCTGCCAAACCTGTTCTTCTCCCCACAACAGACACCCTGTGAGGTAGGTGGGGCTGTGAGAGCTCAGAAGAGAGCTGTGACTAGCCCAAGGTCACCCAGCTGGCTTCGTGGGGAAGGGCGGAACTGAACCCGGAATTCCCAAATGAGAGTCCGGCTCCCTAACCACTAGACCAGACTGGCTCGCGGCGGCGGCGGCCTCTCTTACCCTGGGGCGTGGCGGGCGGCCCGGGCGTGGCGGTGGCGCTGCTCGTCTCTTGCTGCTGCCGCCTCCAGCCCCGCGAAAGGAAGACCTTGGGCAAGAGCAGAGACACGCACAGCACCAGGCAGGAGGCCAGAGCCACCTTCCGGAACGTCGCGTAGGCCATGGGGAGACGCACCGAGCGCGACGCCGGCCTCAGCTCAGTCCACACTCCGTCCACACAGACACACACGACTACTAGTGGGGGAAGCGAATGAGCGGCGCTCATCTGTGACGTCACATCCTCCTTCGGTCGAGGTTGACTCGCCTTCACCTCTGCGGCCTGCTGCCTGGGGGGGGGGGCAGGGGGTGTTACCGCGCTGTTCGAAGAAGTCTTTCGGCCGTCGCGAGAGGGGGTAAAAATCACACTGAGCAAGCGCGGATTCTTGGAGCATGCGCGTTGGAACGTTCCGGAGGCACACTTCCGCCCGGAGGACCCAATCGGACGGGAGCCGCGAGGCTTGTTACTCGACGGTGATTTTCAAGATCTTCATCGTACTACAACTGTTTTACACATACAATAAGCCTTTCGTTGAGCGTTACGTTATCCCGCCCGCCCCTTTAGGGCCGCATGGGTTGTGGCCACACCTAAGGTTTAATCCGGCTTCAGCCCACTTTCAGAGCGGGAGGACACCTCAGCAAAGTGACCAGTAATTTTCTTTCCATATTATCTATCCCCAAAGTGAATTTTCTTGAGTTATTTAACGCGAAGAAAACAGCTTGCCCCTTGGATGATGTGTTCCTCTCACTCCGAAAGCGGACCGAAGCTGGATTAAACCTTAGGTGTGACCACGGCATTTGGTTCTCCTGAGTGGCTTTGCCAGGAGAACGCAGCTCTGATTGTCCTCACACACCGGGGTTGGTCCCAGAAGCTCCTCAGTTCCACCATCTCCTGACAGACTTGTGCTGCCTCAGCAAAGGAGATGGCAACAACAGCCACTTGTGTTATACCTGTCCAAGTAATTACCCTTGTTCCTCTGAGAAGTTAGTCCCCTGTGGTCTAGGTGAGCCAGTTTGGTCCAGTGGTTAGGGAGCCGGACTCCGGGAATACCAGGTTCAATCCTGCCCTCCCCCATGAACCCAGCTGGGTGACCTTGGGCTAGTCACAGCTCTCCTGAGCTCTCTCAGCCCCACCTACCTCACAGGGTGCTCTGTTGTGGGGAGTAGAAAAACTTTTTCAGCCGCTTTGAGTCCCCTTAAATGGGTGAGAAAAGCGGGGTAGAAAAGCCAACTCTTCTTCTCCTTCTCCAGACCTGAATTCATGGCCATATTATCTCAGCTACATTCAAAGGCTAATTGTTCACTGTTTTCCATTATGGGATGTGCATTTTTTTTCTTCCTCAGTCTCCTTTCCTTTCCCTCCCCCCCCCCCTTTGCTTTTCCCTCTTTTGGAAACTTCCCCAGCTTTGCCTGACTTCTCCATACTGTACCTACAGCTTGGTGTACCTGCTTCCATGCACAGGGTCTTTGCTTTTTTCTGCTCCTCCGCATCACAAACAAGCTTCTCAAGCTCAGTCTGTCTCCTTCATGCCCTCTATAGCTTAGTGTCCAGGCTTCCATGCATTCTTCCTTAGCATCTTTCAAATTTCCCTCCTTCTTCCATTTACAGTTTTCTTCAGCTTTGCCTTCCATTCCATTCCATTTCCATTCCATTTTTATTTGTATACCGCCTTTCCAAAAGAAAATTTTGCCCAAGGCAGTTTACAACAAACAGAATATATACAATGCAAATACAATCATCACATCAAAAAATACAGCAAATAAATACAGCAAGTAAGAAAATAAATTTCAATAACTAGAACATCAAATATATATCATAAACAATATACAAAATTCTAATAAGCTATGTAATCTAAAAAACTAGAATACACAGTATCAAATAAATAAACCATAAGACCAATTCATGCAAGACAACTTAAGTGTCAAAGGAGAAACTGAACCAAAATCGCAGCAAGCAACAACCACCAGCCCAGGTGTCTATCCATTCTTCCATCTTCAGCTGGAAGCACACCTAGGAGCACAACCCTTCGTTGTTTCTCCTCTCTCCCCAGCCAGAGTCAGCCATAGGTTTTATATCTTCCTGGGGGAGGGCATGGTGCAGGTTCCAGTCCCACAGGTGCAGCACAAACCTTTGTTGTTTCTCCTCTCACCCCAGCCAGAGTCAGCCATAGGTTTTATATCTATCCTGGGGGAGGGCGTGGTGCAGGTTCCAGTCCCACAGGTGCAGCACAAACCTTCGTTGTTTCTCCTCTCGCCTGTCTTTCCAGAGCTTTTTTCTGCTCAGCTTATCTGCTTCCTCATATGGTGTTGGGACCTCCTCTCTGCTTTTCCCCTTTGCAAACCTGCTCAACTCAGGCCCGGTTTCCATTACAGGCTTAAAACAGTTTCGAAATGGTTTCGATCCTTGCAGTCCCCACGTCAGGTTGACTTAATATGCTTTCCGCGTGTTAAATCGCCCCAAAGCGTTGTAAATGTTAACACGCATTTCAACAGGTCTCGCTCTGGTTTGTGCGCTTGAAACATTTTACATTTCTTGCTGTGGGAACGGTACAGTTTTAGTGGGATGAGAATGCATGTTTAGGCGTTCCCTCCCCCAATAGCTTGCTTCCAAAGATAGTGATTTCACTGTAAAAATCCACCTCCTAAGCAGCTGTTACACTGTAGCAATCCACCCACTTCACACCTGATAACAATGTTGCAATTCTGCCCTATTCTAAAAGTTCTGACCTTTAGAAAGGGAAAAGGGAGGAAAGCAGCTGTAGTGTGAGGTGAGATGTGTGAATGTTTAAGGCTGTGGCTGTGGAGGTGAGTGGGCGAAGGGGGCTTGAGTTGCCACTGCTGCTGTGTGCCCTGGGCAATGGGGAGAGGAGGGGAAAGAATCGCTGGCTGCCCGGTGCCGTTTTTCATCCATCCAGGCAAGCGGCAGCCACCCAGCCAGGCTCTGTGAAAGGGTCCGTTATGGGTGGCGCATTCACGCCAGGAGGAAGAGGGCAGGGCAGCCCCGAAAAGTGGCTTTTAGAAAGTAGCCACTTGAGTCACATACACCACGTACAATCCTCAGAATCCGGATCAATTGCGATTAAGTTGAGAGTAATGGGATCAGGCAAATTCGTGTTAGCATCCGGTTCTATTATTTTGGTTTAGGAAAACCGTTTTAAGCTTGTAATGGGAACAGGGCCTCAGTGTCCCTGTCTCTTCAACATTTGTTTGTTCAGCTTTGCAAACTTTACCTTGTCTCTCAGTCTCCCTTTCTAGTCTTCTTTGCAGATACTTTTCTTTTGGCTGATGAGGTTAGAATATGGAGGCATTATTCCCTGAACCTCCAGATACCCATAGAAAATACCATCTCCAACAAAAGTGATGTCTAAAGCTGTTCTTATCCGTTCTGTATGATCACAATGGAGTGCTTAATTGTCAGAATTAAGATGAAGTGGGATATGAAGTTTGGACCAAAAAACCAAACAAAAGGGTTCTGCAAAAAAAGTCAATAAACAGGATAAAATATGTCCCATTACCAAGTATAAAAAGGCAAATATGAGAAAAGAAATAAATGAACTCTGGAGCAGAAAAAATAGTATAATTTCTAAAAGGGTAGCAATACCCCACTGAAAAGTTTATAAATACTGAAAATAATAAAAAACAAATAATATAATAATATTAAAAATTTCAAAACTCAAGACCAAACACGTTTCGACTACAATCTTCTTCAGTGGCCTGTAAGTATTCAAAATATATAAAATATCAAATCCACAGCTCACACAATGTGACTCTGTTCAATTTCAAGGTAATAATGTTCTTCTCCTGCTCTCAGAGTCACTTATATAACCAGCTGGACCAGTAATGAGAATGATCCTTCCAAGACTCAAAAAAAGAACTTAGGGAAAACTAAGGGTGTGGAAGGACAATGTAAAACTCAAACTAACTGTGACGGTTTCTGGGTACAGGCTGCAAACTGTTTTGCTTTCTGGCTTTGTAGGCTTCTAGCTAGCTGCAATAGCCAGCCTTGGTGCAAACAGCCTTTTGCAAACCCTGGGTTTTGGGGCTGCAAAAAGGGCGGGAAATCCTGTGTGGGCCCTGCTGCAATGATTGGTTGCAGCTGCTTTTTGGAGGGAAAAGCTGTCCGGGGATCTGAGTGCTGAAGGGGCTAGAGCAGGAGTTCCCACCAATCAGGAGTTTCTAGCAGGAGTTTCCAGCAGCATTTTATTGCAGCAATCTTCCCCAGGAAGTGACAGCCAATCAGGGCCGCAGAATAAGGTATAAAGGAACTCAGAACACTGCAGACTAGGTCTTCATGCTGGGAGAAGAGCTGAAAGGAACAGAAGAGCTGAATCCTGAAGGAGCCGGACCAGTAGTTGACCAGGCTGGGTCTTTGTGCTGGGAGAAGAGCTGAAAGGAACAGAAGAGAGCTGAATCCTGAGGGAGCTGGAACCAGTAGCTGACCAGGGGTCTTTTGGCTGGAAGATCTTGAAGGAAGACTTCACTAGCAACTGACCAGATTGGATGATTGGTCAAGCAAGGACGGGCCGTGCCTTGTGATCATCTAGGGACACGTTCTGGTACACTGGCTTGGCTTGAGCTGTGGCCGAGCAAGTCAGAGGGGGAGGAACATGGAGAGGTTTGTCTTTTAAAAAAGGAACTATCTTCCTTTAGGGAAAGGGGTAGCTCCTAACCTTAAGAGACTGAGTTAAACCAACAAATACCTGAACCTTATTTTTTTCTTTCTAGTACTGCTTGTGCATAATAATAAACTTGTTTTAGTTTACTGTTGAAACACTTGCTACCAGTGTTTTGTGTCTACACTGTAGTATTCACTTGGCCATTGCACGAACTCAGCATCCTAACAGGGCCAAGCTACTCCTAGAGAGGGCAGGCACTTACTGGATCGCTGGGCATCGTGACACTAACCAATTCACATTTTCATTTAAGCCCACCAGGGATTCAGATTTCAAACGATGAATCCATCTGAGTTCCAATATTTGTAATTGTTTTATGTTCTTAATATTGGACATCCCATCTATGCACCAGAATTTGAATTAATCAAAAGAATGATGTTCATCTAGAAAATGTTTGACCAATGGGGCTTCTATTTTATGGTTTTTGATACAACTTCTGTGTTCAATAATTTGAGTTCTTATCGCTCTGCTTGTCATACCCACATAGATTAATTTGCAAGAGCATTCAATTATGTATATGTGAAAAGTTTGTGTATTTCATAACTTCTACCATCAGCAGTATTCACAAAATGTTTCAAATTGCTTCTGTGTCTACATACTGAACAATGTCCACAGATATATTGTCCCTTTACAGTCGTACTATTTTGTATAGCTGGAAAACCAAAGTCTGCCCGTACTAATATATTCTTGATGTTTTGAGTATGTTTGTTTTTATACCCGGGTATATTTTCCAGGAGATGCCAATGTTTCATAATGCTTTCTTTAACCCGCTGTGAATGTGTATTAAACGTCAGTGGTATAACCACTCTATCGGGTTCTTTCCTGGGTCTGGAATCAAACAGAAGTTTCTTTAAATCTAACTTACGAACTTTATCTTGTGCCTCTTTTATAACCTTTAAGGGATATCCTTTCTCCAAGAACTGGAGGCATGTAATGTCCGATTCCCTTTCATACCCTTCCAGCGTTTTGCAGTTTCATCTAATACGTAAGAATTGTGAATACAGAAGGTTGTTTTTAAGAGGTGTTGGATTTTTTTGGTTATAGGGACTTGTGTTGGTATGAAGTTTGGACCACCAGAAGCTATACATCTTCTGTGTGGTTGACTCTATATGAGCCTTGAGCAGGATAGTCTGATGTTTCTGACCATCTGACCCCTCATAGGTGACAAATATGATAGGGTTATGGAGTTCAACATTAGGGAGATAGATCTTTTCCAAGTATGCTTCTGCTGGTCCCAGTATCTTCCATGGCTTTTATTTCAAACTCACTCAATCCTGACAAAGAAATATGTACTGTTAATGCCAAATACTTGAGTAGTTCATTGCTGGTAGCTAGGCAACCTAGTATTGAGTTTAAGTTTTGAGGAGGAGCCTCTTTGGTTCCTGTGAGACACTCTGGTCCATCCCAGGACCTCAAGCATACTTTTTTTCCTAGCTGTCTGAATAGGGGAAGCAAAAAAACTTGGTCTCTCCTTTCATCTCCTAAAGATCAAGAAGCCCCAGCTTCTTTGAGGATTGTTGCCTAGTTTCTGAAACCGGTGAAGCCTCATGGTCTTCTGGAAAAACATTCTTGTGTTGCTCTGCAGCATCAGAAAATCTATAATCACCAGGAAAGAGGATCTCCTTCTCTCCCTCTGTTTTAGTTCTCAGACAGCCACGTAGTACCTAAACGCCTCTGTACTCTCTGCCATCCAGGAAAGACCTGTGCTTATGGGAACTGAGAAATGTGGAACACTTCACTGTCCCATTCTCTCTGTTTGGTTTCCTACCCTTGCTCTTGAAGAGATCTGAGACCAGGAACCTTCTCCTCTCCAATTTTCCTTTCCAACCGGGCAAAGACTTCCAGAAGAAAACTGAGGCTGGGAGCCACTTTTGCTGCCCTCTTGTTTTTTGTTTTTCATCCTGAGCAGAAGACTTTGTGGGTGGAACATAAAACCAGGTTGGGAGGTAGATAACTTTACCAAAGATCTGGAGATCAGAAAGTCAGGGAATGGGGTGGTGTTAATTTTTGGTCAAGCTGGAACCAGGAACTGGGAGACAGCCATTAGGGACCCATGGGTGAGACTGCACCACACACATGCTCACACACACTGAGAGACTCTGCCTTCTCACTTTCGTACAATTTTGCTGCTGTACATAGACTCTCTTTACAGTTCCTTTCTTGGTACATTGTTCTCCTGGCTGTGTTGCTGCATTGAAAGTCATGCCCTGTTGCTTGGTGTTGCAGCCATTGCAGACTTGGAATAAAATAGCTCCATCATTATTTGTTTATTGTTTTTAATAGATTGTCATTTATTTTTGCATCAGAACTCCTTCCTTTACTCTTTTCTCTGGGCACGCATGCCAGTCAATTGCAAACTGTCTTAGAGCACTTTGTGGAATCTACCTGTTGTTAGATTCCATTGGAATAACTGGATCTGCGCAATTCTTCCAAAATAGCCAGCTCGTTCCTATCACCCTGGTAGTACAATTTATTATGGCCTCTGGGCTTCCATTGGTTGCCTTGGTACTTGAGCCCTTGGTCAGTCAGCTTTATAAGCAAGCTGTGACAGGTGGAGGTTGCATAATGATTTGGACATAGAAGAGTTGTTTTTGAGGGGGCCCGTGGCCTCCCATTGAGACATTATTTCCCAGTATTTGTGCTTGGCCAGCTTCACCTGGATGACTGCTGGAACCCAACTGGTTCAGATGAGTTGAACTCACTTGTGTGGGAGTGGCATGGACAAGCTGGTTCACTGCCACCTGACCCAGGCTGGCTTGGATAACCTGTGTGGGACTGGCATAATTGGGTTGTTGCACCACTAGTTGGCCTGGACACTCATGGGACCCTACAAACTTACTACTTGAATGTTTCAGATGCCTCTGGTCTGAGTGGTAGAGTACACCTCAGACACCGATATCAGGGTGCGTGTAGAACTAGAAGAGACTGACCCTGCAAGTGACCCATTTATCGCTGAGGCTCCCATTGTAGGTTTCTCAGTGGGTGACTTGGAAAGGACAAAGTGGGTCTGGGGGCAAACTTGTAGGCCTCTATCCAGCATTGTTGTGAAGCTTGCGAGTAGAAGTGTTCAAGGCCCCAAACTGCAGCCCTATTTCTGTGTGGACATTTTCTCCTCAAGCATATCTGTTTCACATTGTTCATTCTACCATAGTTCTGATCTGGGAGCTCAATGTGATATACAACACTCAGAGGCTGTTGGGCTCAGTTGGTGATGGAGCCACCACTTCAGGTATCACTTCAGTTAGTGTCAGGATTTGCCTTGACATTTGTTCAGCTAACACAATCCATTGGCCAGAATCAGCCATTGAGTCCAGGGTCAATTGGGGGTGACCTGGCCTGGACTTCAGTCATTTGGGGATGGTTTCCAATGTGAGATTTGGACTACCCATTGGGTGTGGATTGGATAGAGTGGCACCTGCTCCACAGGAAGTCTCAAAGAACAGGAACTGTCCTCCCATATTAGCCATTCTGGTTTCAAGAGGAGTGCATTCCCAGTCAGTGTGGGATGGAGGTCAGTGCATTACCAGTCAGTGTAGTATGAAGTTTCTGCTCTGTCAGTGCCATTGTAGAGGCACGGATAGACAGCTGATCTGGATACTGTCCAAGGAATATAAGTCCATCTGATCACCAGATTCTGGAACCAGATGGTGACTTGCCCTCATATCCTACTCCAAGGACCTAACATCAGGATAGGACTCACTGTTTGTCACCCCACTCTCCAAGATGTGCTCATGTCTTGTGAGGTGGTCCACAGATCCCGTGGGAGCAGCATCAGCACTCATAGAGTGGCCTGGTATCAGCATCTCACTTATATCTTGCAGTTGCTCTGTCTCAGGGTATAGTCCTGACAGTCTTTCAGTTGTTAAAATATTTCAATTTGAGTTCTAGGAGGGACTGGAGACAACACTCGTTCCAATTATTTCCCTATGGTTACAAAAGAAAAGCAGAGTCAGGGAAACAGCCTGGTATTTCAGAGCTTCAAAGATGGCAGCACAGTGGCCATGCTGACCATTACAAATAAACCATAGATAAATCTGCATCCCTTCCTTCTTAATATCTCTTGGATATCTTCTTCTCTCATTGTCTCTTTCCCTGTCCTAGGCTGTGTTGATTTTCTTTCCAGAGTGGATTGCCTTTTATCAAAGAGAAAGTGGTAAGGAGAATTATGCTCATAAATATAAGCAGATATACCCATTTTGGCACCATATAAGCCAGAACGATAAGTAAGTCACTATGTTCAAGCAAACAAGGCACCACCAAGGACACCGCCTCTGGGAACAGTGGCACTAGACCATTAGTCTTACGATAGCCCCACATGTTTTAAAAGCTGGTAGTGGTCCTTTATCAGGCAGTGTTCCAAAAATACCAATACCACGGCAAACCTGAAATCCACATGGCCAAGCGTAATTAATGCATACTTCATTCTATCCCTTTGACAGTTCCGTTTGTTTAGTCGCCACTGAGTAAAAAGGGGGCCTGCACTTGGATTCTTGGGTCATTTGGATGTAAAAATAAAGAAAATATTCTGCTCCAATTAATTAAACAAACTGATATAAAATGTCTCTGCTTAAATTGTACTTTGCATATCCATAATCTCTGCACTACATTTTATGTGTACTTTACCCTTGGGTAAAAAAAATGTGAGCATATAAATGCTTTCTCACATAATCTTGCTAAAGCACATTCCTGCCTATAAATATTCATACTACTGCCAAAACATTTACAAGGTTTCCCCAAAGGTGAAATATGTGTAATGTACTTTGCCTTCTGGGTATAAATATTATCCAATACATTTTGGTTAATATGAATACACTAATTATTCTTGTAACCCTTTTAAAAAGGGTCATCCTCATGATGTGAATTTTTTAAAAAATGTAATTACAGTAATTGGATACTTAATCTAATTAAAATTGGCTTTATCTTTAATGGGAATTTTTCGAAAGACACAGAATGACAATTGACTTTTTAATAATCACTATTTTTTCCTTTCTTCTCGAGGATGCATTTAGGATACAAGAAATCAGAGAACACAGTCTTCTTACCGTTCACCAACTGACTTTAGAGCCAAAAAACTTTTTTTTTCAGTTGCAGGCAAAACGTTCATGTTAATCACAAGAAAGGTATTTATGTAAGTGGTATAATGCTGTCAATGTGAGACTCAATGATGGTTGATTAAAAGAAGATAAGTAGTCTTGACTACCAGGTTTTCTTCTTACGGGGCTTGTTCACACCACATCTGTTTAGCCTGCCCTACTAAACAATGGAGTCATAGTTCTCTATTGATTTGGGCTGTGGTCACACCTAAAAGATTTAGTCCAGCTTCAGTCCACATTCAGAGGGAGGGAACACATCAGCCAACTGGCCAGTAATTTTCTTTCCACCTGATCTATCCTAAACGTGAATTTTCTGAGTTATTTAACACTGAAAGAAAACAGCTTGTCGCTTTGCTGATGTATTTTTTCTCTCTGGCACTGGACTGAAGCTGGATTAAACCTTACGTGTGACCATAGCCCATATCACACCCATCAAACATAGTGCTCACTTAGTCCATATTTCTTTGTTCACACCTGGCAATCTCCTTGTCCTCTATCTGGTGTCAGAATTAAGGTTGTGCATGTATATTCATAATATTCAAAATTTAGCCAAATTTGGCCAAATTTGGACATTTGTATTCAAATCTAATGTTGGCACGTTGTAAGATCAACAGCTGAATTCACATTGAACGTTTTGATACATTCGTATGAAGCTTTGTATGGAATTTGTATGCATTCGTATGGGACTGAACATCTGTATCCAATTCGAATCCCACTACATTTGAAGGGCATCTGTTCAAACGAATATGAATTTTCTTTCATTTGGTTCAATACAAATTGAATTTAAAAAAAAAAACATTCATGCACATCCCTAGTCAGAATACCTTTTTCTCTTCACTCCTCCCTATTCTCCTTCCTCTGTTCCTCCATGATTGGATGCACTTGTGTCAATCTGTTTTTGTCTTCTAAGTGAAGGGAAAAACAATTCTCCTCTGCCCTCACCCTCCAAAGGTAGTCTTCCTCCTCATCCAGCATTTCCACCTTCCTCATCATTTTTTTTTAAATAGACACACTTGATTTCTGCAAGTAAGTAGTTCTGTGCCTTCATAGGCTCCAGGAGCTGCACTGATAGCAGGATTTTGAGAACAGGGACAAGGGGAAAGCATTTCTTATGGTGTTCTGCTGGGTACATGTCATGCAGATTCTCTCATAAAGAAAGAATGAGGATGTTGAAAAAGCTTTGCACAGGGCTTGCTATAGCTGCCATAATTGGTGGTGAAGTTGCTCTGCTGCAGCCAGGGATGAAATGCTGACAAGACGATGTGATGGTAGACAGGCTGTGCATTGAGGGGTGGTGGTGGTGATGATGCGCCAGGTGGTGATGATGGGGGTGGTGTGGGGGTGATCCCACCACAGTGATCCCGGTCCAGCTGGCAACTCTACTTCTTATTGCAATCACTGGCAGCTGAGGCATTATCACTCCACAGGGTGGGGAGGGAGCCTGGATTTATTCCATTATACCCCGGCTGGGATAACCCAGATGCTGAGCAGGCTGGCTTGGGGGAAAAAAAATCAGAAAAATATTTTGGGGAGTGATCCCTGAGGATGAGATTATTTTAAATGTGATGTGTGACCACAACCATAGTGTGGAACCTCATTTAAAAGGAACATCTCAGTTTAAGTTTGCAGAAATCTGCCTCTTTACAGTAGCAAGGTCCGGGAACCTAACGGGGACCCAATATAGACCTTAAAGTACACTCTTTTGAGCTCTTAAGACTTCTTTGATTTTTCTTCAGATATAGCAGGAAAACAGGGATCGATGTTAAAGAAGATACAGTGCTGTAGCTGTTTAACTTCTTCTGCCAGCCTAGCACCCTCATGGAGCAAGCAGTCACTTTTAGCAACCACCAGACTAACATATGAGATGGTCTAACTGACTTGCATGTCTGAGAGAACGTGTAAATGTCAACTTACGACAGTTGAAGCCACATTGCTTATTGAGATTGTCAAATGCATTGTTTAGCTTTTTCCTGCCTTAGCATTTTTTTAAAAAAAAAGCAGCTGCAAAGTGGCATAGAGGTGGAAGCATGTGGACCATACTATTCCCATTGCATCTCTAACCCACATTAAAGGGCAAATAATTATTTTAGGAAGTGCACTTTTTGTTCTTTAATGTGGATTAAAGCGCTAACATGCAGATGCTACCATTTCTAAGTTGCTTTTGAGTCACTTTATAAAAATTATATGTGGATACAGTCTATAACTCATTGTTTCTTTTCTTGTAAATAAAAATAGAGACCTTAGAACAGCTCCACTACCATATGTGATCCTTGTCTTGGGAGAGGGTTGTATGCCAGTGCTCTGTACCTTTACAGAAAAGGGGATTTTATTGCCTGTAACTAACTATGAGAATATATCTGCTGGCGTTCTTTCTTTACATTTATTATCAAAGTGATAAGAAGCCTGTTTTTTCTATCTGGCCAAATTTACCGATGATGCATGTTTGCAGAGAAGAACTGGTAGAACAGTAGGAAAGACTCAAGACGCCGGGCAGAGTCTCACCTCTTTTGATCTCTCTAAGCTGTGTTTTACCCCCTTTTTGCACTTACCTGAACAATCCTGGGACAGGTCAGGACACCATGGAGGACAGGGGTCCTACTAGAATGGATGTCTAGGCACTGCCTCCAGTTTGGAGAGACAGGCAGGATGCCTCTAAAGGCCATTTGCAGGGATTTGAGAGCAGGT
The DNA here is from genome assembly GCA_023333525.1 of Aspidoscelis tigris stejnegeri. Lineage (NCBI taxonomy): Eukaryota > Metazoa > Chordata > Lepidosauria > Squamata > Teiidae > Aspidoscelis > Aspidoscelis tigris. The sequence goes on from JALMGA010000003.1 coordinate 25,450,287, forward strand.
GAAGATTTTGCCTTTGCCTTCTGCTTGAGATGCCCAGAAGCAACTGGTAGGCCACTGTGTGAGACAGTATGCTGGACAAGATGGGTTGGCTGTGCCCTGATCCAGCAGGGGTCCTCTTATACTCTTATGGTTAACAGCCCTTCCCGAGTTGGTATGAGTGCTACTGGTGAGGGACAGAGCTGTCTGCATTGGCATAGCCCCTGCTGGCTTGGCTCAGTCAAATTTCCTGGTATTCGAAGAACCACATGTTTGGTTCAATGTGAGCAGCTTCAAACACAAACTATTTGATTGAATTTTTGAACAGAAGCTGACCTTTGCACATCTTTAAAACAAACTGGAAGTGCTTTGTCCTGTTTCATTGAAAGTCTCAGGTCTTATGCAAACAGATGCAATTTATTTATATGACCAGCATGATCATTGCCATGGTGTTTTATTTTCATAGCTCTGTGAAGTGGTGACAGTTTTTATCTCCTCTGTTTTTGAAAGTAGGAGAAAATGTGTTTAAAAAGAAAATGTGTCTAAGGCCTGTTTGGAAATGAAAAATTTAACTCTGCTTTCCTGTTTAAATAGGTTAAGTAAACTAATCTGTGGAGTAGCTGTGGGTCAGTAGTAGAACAACTGCAGGTTCGATTTCCACAGTCTCCTCAAAGGAAGGTAATAGCAAACCATGACTGTATCTGCCAAGAAAACTCTGTGAATGTGTCAGTGCCATTACCAGAAATTGATCTCGGTTCAGTGGTATCAAACAACAACAACAGCAGAAAACAGATTTACATTAGTCTTATACTGTTTAAATCTCTTAGAAATAAAGCAAAAATATCTGCACATGAAATATCCATTGCTTTCTGTGTTCTGGTGCCATATTGCATTTCAGATTGACTTTTAGATCATGTCCAGGCATAACAAAAGATGTACCCCAGAGGCACCTCAGGGAGACAGTGTGTGACACTCATGTTCCCAGCCTTCCTCTACCCACTTTTTCTAGCACAGAAATGTTTGGGAGAGGAGGAGGAGCAGGCTGATGTGTGGCTTAAGAATCCAACATCAGAATCTTCTCTAATGTGCTTTCTTTCCCCCATGGCTGATCACAGAGTTAGTATACTTCATGGAGGCAGCTTGAGGCAAGTTTGGATCAAAGAAAAATCCCAAAGTTGCCTTATCCTGCTCCTTGCCAATGGGAGGAACAGTCCAGGCCTTACCTTGTTGTCCACCATCTCATGTCATTTACAGTCTTCCATGGAGCCACCCAGAAACCAGCCAAGTCCTTTCTTTTGTTTTGCTATTTTTCTGCATTTGGCTGATTTACAGGTAGCTCTGTGCGAGATTGTAATGACACAGGTCAGCAGATGTAAGTAATCATTGCTATTAAGGGAACCGCAGCATGATTCAGGAATTTCCCGTAATAGTGATGTTATGGATTATTGCCTCGCTAACCCGGGACTGTATCAGGAACCCCATATAATTGTGAGTTTTAGGGCATATCTGGAGGCATCCAGAGTTATCTTTTTCCATTCTACCATTTCCCTCATAGTTTGTCTTTGTTTTACTGTTTTTTTAATGGACAGACTGTCCATTAATACAACTGTGGGATTGATTATTAATAATAATAACAATAACAAAATAGTAATAACAAAAAGGATTTGGAGTTTGAACACCTTTGAAATTATTCAGGTTCTAAATCTTTTTGTATATTATTTAAGGTAATAGATCACTGATAAAAGCGTTTAGAACTGTAGTTCAAAGACATATAGAAGCAATGCCTCGGACGTCCAGAAGGTGGTAGCATCCAACTAGGGGAAAAAAAAGAATCGGAAAACTGTTCTTAAGATTTCCTTTCTATAATCTTATTTGCCAGGAAAGCACTGATAAGTTCAAGGTCCTAATTTTTTTTTTCAAAGACAGATGATCAGATAATGGCACTTCAGTGATTGTCAAAAGCAATAATGATAGCACTCGTTACAAGTTTGAAGAGGACTGTGTTCTCACAGGTTCATGGGAGATGTTAATTCATCCAAATGGAAGCAGGGGACATCCTTTAGCACTCACTCCATTTCTATCTCATGTAATAATCACAAGTATTAATGTTAACTAGACGTCTTCCAATAGAGTACTAAATCGTTTTTGTCTCACCTCCTGTATTTTCTGCGTTTCTTGCAGCACAAAAGTAGTATTTACTGTTACCACTAAAAGGGAATCGACACTTGATACTGATTGGAAGAATGGACCAGCACTTCTAGGGTTTCAAGGCAAACCTCCTGAAAACTAAGAGGGAATGTGATGGTGCGCCAGGAGATGGAAGATGCTAAATATGTGGTTGTAATATGCTGATGAGGCTGCCTGAAACATTTCATTTGCTTTCAAGAACCATGCAAACTTAACTCCCTAATGCTTAAGTTAGGATTGATTTCTGATTAATATGTCACAACGCTTTTCCATGATTAGGCATATACTTATGCGCTGCGTAATGAAGAAAGCAACTGATCAGTTTTATTTTCTTTCCACAATTCTTACACTTAATTGCCTTTTCTTTAAAGGCATAGTCAGAGCCACATTGCACAAAGCTGTGTCTTAACCAGGCATGGCTTCACACATGCAGGAATTGTACCCGTGTGTGCTTTAACTGCTTTACGTCTATCTTACCTGCCTCCCAGCATGGCTTCATTCACACTTCCTCCTGATGGGGGAGGTTTGACCAGAACCTGGGGAGGGGTGGAGTAGGCATGGTTAGTACTGCATCACCCCATTGCTGCAGCAACAGTGCCACGCGGACGCATTGGCACCGTTGCCAGGGCTCTGCTATTGTCTCCATAATTAAGGCAATTCAAACCTTGTCAGCATGTAGGGAAGCACTGGCGAGTTTAGAGACAGATCTGGCATCCCAAAGTGCAGACACTGGATCTATCCTCCCACTTTTCTAGTGTCTGACTGTGTTTTTTAGGTAAAGATTACTGTGGGAACAGTGATATGCCTTTTATGGTAAGTGGAATGCTATGCGGGAAGGTGGGAGGATGGCTGGATCTTGGGTCAGCTAGTATCACTCCTTCCTGTTTTATTGTGCTCTTAATAAAACATGACTTACAGGTAGGAGTGACCCTAGCTTACTCAAGATCTGTCCGTCTGTCCGTCTGTCTGTCCGTCCATCCATCCACTCATTCAAACATTTCTAATAAATCAAAGCTTGTTTTGTTGGGCTCTACACGAAGGCACATTGTCTGAGGTATCCAAATCCTAGAGCTTAGGCTGGAACTGTGTGGCAAGTGATATAAGAACTGGCCATGGAAGCCTCTATTTTTTTCTATTATTTATTATACCTTTATTGCAAGTATTTTTGTACTGCTTCTTACTTGAAAATTTCAAAGCAGGTCACAAAACTAAAGCAATAAAGCATCAATAACAACAGATAAAATAATGAGTTTATGTACAACAGCAGTAAAAAGAACAAGTGGGAAGGGAAGTCTTTCACACCCACAATGCCTGGATGAAGTGGTAGCTCTTACACTGGGACCCAAAAGATGTGAATTCAGCCACCCTACAGAATTCAAAGGAAAGAGTCTTCTACAAGGCCTGATGGTGGGTGATTGCTAGGTGACACTCAGAAATTTGTGGGACAACAGGGCCTTATCTGATTATCTAAGGGCTTGCCCAAACCACATGGGGACGCTTTATCACGAGTTACAACATGGATTTTCATGACACGCATCACAAGCGAAGCAATCAGCTTCCATGGGGACGCACCCTAAGTGATTTCACAGGAATGATGAAAGGGGTGGACAATTAAACAAACTGGTTCCAAATTGCTTATATCTTATATTCTAAGACATTGAATCTGGCCTGGTATTTAACCATCCACACTGCAGGGATCAGCAGTGAAGATGGGACCGTGCCAGTGTTTGTGGTGTGAATGCCAGCCACCATTCCTGACCATAAGTTAAGCGTGAAAAGGCCCAGAAGTTATTCAAAGGTAGAGTTTGGTATTAATTAGCATATTGATGGCATCTGATGATTACGGATATTCATCCACATCCCTAGCCCTGCTGTGCTGGCCAGATCAAGACTGTAAGGCCACTTCCATTGAAGCTGGGACACAGCCTAGATTCTGTATCAAAAGTGGTGCTCAAGTCAGTATGAAAGGAAGCAATTTTATCCTCAAACTGCAAATTTACTACAGCAGGCTTCTGAAAATGCCAACACCCAGATTCCCTAGGGGAAATGGCAACAGCCCCTTCATCACTCAGCAAAGCTCTGCTGGGCAACAACTTAAGGAAGCAATTGAGGATGCAAAGTAAGTCTTTCCCACAGCTTTCACTGTCACACAAGAGGCACAATTATCTGCTCTTAGGCATGTTTGGTTGGAAAAAGTGAGAATGCAGCCGATGGTTCTTTTGGAAAAGAAGCACTGATACAGGAGGAACAGTTGTGTCTTTATTGTTCTGGTGAAACAGAAGGTCTGTCAAGACCTTCCATGCAGTGCTTTGGGTTCTATGAAGGAACAAAGCAATTTTTGAGATTCGCTTTGCTTTGAATCTATTCATACCAAATACACTTGAATCTATTTGTACGAATTTTCAATTCGTATTTGAATATCCGAATGTTGGACAACATTCAAATGTGTCCATATGCACCCGAATGCATTTGTACACACCCTGGTTTTATCCCATATGCATCCCGTTTTCATTCTGTCCGGATCTGTACAAATGCCTAATGATACAAATAAATAGGCGCACACACATGCATTTGTTCAAATGTTAAATTTGAGTTTAGAGACATTCAATTTGAATTCGAATGTCTGAATTTGATCGAATTCAACTGAATTCAACTTCCTTACAAGGCAGGTTCCCTTTTGATTTACAGCTTCCAGTGGCCACTGTGGCTGAGGATCATGGGAGTTTTCTAAGAACCTGTCCATAAATATAAGTAAGCAAGCATTTTAAGAAAGCAGTAGGATTTATTCCCCCACAGACGTGTCATTTATTCCACCAGGGGCTGGTGCCTCAAGTCAGACCAAGAATTGATTTGGCATGCAATGAAGACTTTAAAGGCCAATTAATCCACGCACAGTGGTGTACCCTTGGCCATCAGAAGTCTTCATGGACTCCATGGTTGATGATTCCTTCTTACCTGTCCTTGTTTTAAAAAATGTGTGAAGAGCCTTCTGACACAGAAATAACATTTAAGGTGCATTGGATCAACCACTGAATGTTGGATTTACAGCAGGTTTTCATGTTTGTGTAGGGGTAGCAACAGTTCATAGCGAGCTCTTTACAGGAGAGGATTGGCCCTCCAGTTTGCTGTTGCTGCTTCTGCTACTCCTATTTCAAGTGCTTATAACCTATCTTTCTAGGTACACATTGAGAACATTAAGACCAAATCTGCACGCTAGTGTCTCAGATTCCAGAAAATACACTTTTGAAGGCCTTAAAGTGCAAATTAGAGGTAAGATGGGAATTACTAGTATCCACAAATTTCTGCTAAGGCATTTCAAGTCACATATTTCAAGTGTGTGGACACAGCCTAATATATCTTCAATTAGACTAGCACTAAACTACAGGCATAACCAAGAATAAAAATCATTGGAATCCATCAGGCATTGGTAGATGGTGTTGTGGATGGAGTGACAATCCAGCCGGCTCGCCTCCTTTCTATCCTGGAATCCACCCCTCTGAAGAGAGAGGAGAGTCCAGCTGGATCAGGTTTCCCCAGTTTCCCAAAATGATTGCTAGAACTGTGCCAGGTACATCTCTGGTTCCGCACAACTGTTCCCAGTGGCTAAAGCTAGTAGGAATGTAGCTCAAAACCATCTGGAGGAATGCAGCTTGGTGAAAGCAGCAGTCCAAAGATGAAAATACATTGTGGAGCAGTGTGTCCCATATCAATGCCTTCATTGTGTTGACTGCACTTTTCCTCAGGTAGGTGCATTCAACCCTAACTTTTAATCTAGCTTCAGACCACTTTTAGACTGAGAGGAGCCATCAGCAAAGTGATTAATTTTTAATCTAGCTTCAGACCACTTTTAGACCGAGAGGAGCCATCAGCAAAGTGACTTGTCTTTTCCTTGCTGCATTATTCCAACCCAAAGGTGTAAACATTTCTGAGTTAGATAATGACAAAAGAAAACAGCTTGTCAGTTTGCTGATGGGTTCACTCACTCTAAAGGCTAGGTGTGAATGAGCCGTCAGCTTCACCTGCTATTAAAAGCTGAGTCAGAATCAGTTCATACATCCACTAATACCAGTCTACACACTCTTAAAAACTGTGGGGTGGATCATTAAACACCTAAAGATATTGGCAAACTAGGGCCCTAGATAGAAATAATTAAAAGAACACTCGATTGTGATGATACCATTCTAAAGAAGATTCATTATGTTAAGCTAGATCAGTTGTCAGTCTAGCTTAATTCCGGATACACAACAAGGGTGATCATGCTACGGCCCTTTGTCTATTGTAATCTTCAGCTCACATGACATCCAACCTATTTTGCCTGATATCAAGAATGGTGCAAACTTAGGGCCTGTTCACACTTAACTCAGTGGGGTGATATAACAATGGCCTCCCAGTGAGGCGAATATCAGGTGCAGAGGGAGGCATCTGGACTTCAAGTGCTGGTGCACTCCCCAACCAAACCACCAGCAATTAAAGTTCAGATGGCCCAGCCTGGGCAGTCCAGATTGCCACAGCTACTGATGACTGGGGTGGCTGGAGGGGTGGGGGGGAGCTTGTGGATGTCCCACGATGGCAGCAGTGGTGAAGAGTACAGATAGGCCTCCCCTGGAAGGCTAATGCACACAAGTCCTTACAGTTCAGCACCATGGTGTGTTCATCCCTGGTCTAGATAGATAGGCAACCAGTTCTCAAGAGCTTTACACAGGGCTCTCCAAGTGCTGCACAGAGACTGAACATGCTTGCACATGCAGATAAGGGGATCTACCCCTGAACAATGGCGTCTCACAAAGGATGGAGGGGCGGGGGTGGTTGTGAAGCTCATGCAAGCTTTGCAACACTGCGGAGGCTTGAAATGGATTAGTGTGGCAGCCCTGTACCAATCCATGCCTCAAAATGACTAATCTACTAATCATGTTACAGGCATGTTCCCCCCCCCCCTTACCTGCAGTGGATATATTCCAGCTCCTACCGTGGGTATGGCTACCCGCTGCCCCTGGTGGGAGAAAGGAAAAAGAAGTTGGGAAAAGCCGCTCGCCACAGGGCTGTGGGAAAAGCAGCCACTTGATACAGGGATGTCTCCATAACTGGACCTGCTGCTGTAGGGAGGCTGGGCAACTGGCCTCAGCGCTGCTTTGCTCAAGCCAAGTGGGCATTGGTGGATCTGGCTGTTGCAGGACGGCTGGCCTCAAAGTCAGCTGTGGTTAAATGAATCTGCAAGTATTGGATTTGTGGATACAGGGGCATGCCTGTATACCATAAACAGAAGTACAAAGCTTTTATAAAACTCCAGAAGGATGTGAGTTTTGTGTCATTCAACCTAAATTTATTATTTATTTAGAAAACTTATATCCCACCCTTCACCGAATGTAACCCAGGGTGGGTTACAATGGGATTAAAACATATCAAATAGTAAAACATAATTAATCATGTCCACACGGCCTGGGACTATGATCTGAATGGGTCACACAGTGCCCCATCTGTCCTGAAAAAAAATCTCCCCTTTCTGGACCTCATGTTGGAATGTTAAAAGTTTAATTCAACAAGGAATTTGCTGGGTTGTTTTTATCTGGATCACGGGTCGTTTACGTCTTCCATTGATATCTTACCCATACCTTTATTAAAATTTCAGTCCAGGATTGTCCACCAATGTTCATAGATTCCTGCTTTTATCTATCTAGAGGAGATCAACTTTAAATAAGTTTCATAGCTGACACATTTAGATGGGGCAACATTATTTAGATGAAACATTTTTATGTATGCTTTTCTACTAGAATAAATCCAAAAGCAATTCAGTGGATACATGAACAGGAGAACAGAAAATATCCAACTCTTCGAAAAGCCTTGAAATGCTTTAGATAACACAATACTCTTTGATTAATAGGAATTTAAATGTTGTATGATTGATAAAAATAGGCAACATCTGCAGTATCAAATTACATAAATTATAAAGGTCCACACACAGACTTTAAATACAGAAACAACAATGAAATGTAGGTCCTACAACATCATTTATTATTATTGGGAAATACTCTATATATGGTCTATGTGCTCATTTTCATCAATATATAATTTTTATGACTTGCAATGTAATAGTTATGTTTTTTGCAATATTTAGTAAATTCTACCTGTAAATTGCAAATCTATATGATTTGTTAGCAAATGACTCCTTTTAGACTATAAAATGTGAGCTTGTTGTAGACTTAACCAACAGTTGTTATATCTGCTCCTCCAAGTCAGCCATTAGAATACTGTCTATATCATTGATGGTGTACTAAAAATTCACATTAACGTCTACAGCAGCACAGATTATGACATGAAACTCAAAGGGATTTTAGGTACAGTTGTATTCCTCTCTCTCTATATATATATATTTGCACCTCTGTAAGTGAAAATAAACAGAACATTAGTAAATTGCCTTTCTCAAGATGGATGCTTTTGATGTATGGCTCAATAGCCCATAGGAAATTGTCAAAAGGAGGGCCATTGTGCAAAATATATTAACCTTATACTATTAAGACGGTACATTTATTGATTTATTTGATCTGTAGACCATGGATAGCAAATGATTCTACATTCTTCCAAAGGCACAGCTGAAGAAGTATACGTATTTTTAGAATTTTCTTGAATGATATCAGCAAAGGAGCTGCCTAAATCTGAGCTCCAAATATGGGGGCCACAACCAAAAAAGGTTCTCTACCTGGGGCCAATTTGCACTTCAGCTCATAGTCAACAATTAGGCAAGATCTGAGTTGGTTATCTGCACTTGCAGGAGGCCTGCCCAGAAGTTGCCTAATTGCTGACTAGAGGTGTTTTCGCACACGCCAATTTAGTACGTGTGGAAGACAGCTCCGGACACGGCATACGCATTGGCCCAGCGGGGCTTGCGCTCCGACGTATCCGGAGCTGTCTTCGGCGCGTTCGAGATGTAGAGCACTTTGAAGTGCTCTACATGCGTTCGGGCGCGCACGAACTGCCCGCAGGCGTTCGGGAGGAGAAGGATTCGCGCTTACTTCTCGCTCCCGAACAGCCGCGGGCCCGCCTCCCCCGCCGGTGCAGGTTTGGCAATCAGCTGTTTGACAATCAGCTGATTGCCGATCTGCCTCCGCAGCGGTCTCCACGCCCCTGGCCGGCCTTTGCCGGCCAAGACAGCTCCGGGTGCTTTCACCTTTCGCACACAGACGCGCCGGAACGCGTTCCGGCGCGTCTGTGTGTGAACGGTGAAAGCGCCCGGAACTGTCTTAAGCTTCCCGCCTGCACGCGTTCCGTTTGGAACGCGTTGCAGTGCGGAAATCCCTTAGGTTTGGAGCACGAAATCGTGCTCCACAACCTTACCAACCCTTACTCTAACTTACTTGATAGTGTCCAGCCAGTGACCATTCACACCTCTGCTGGACGGGGAGGTCATTGGAGCTGCTGTGCAAGCACACTGGCAGCTTCACTGGCCTCCTGAGGTGACTGTGACTGTGTGGAGTATCAGTGTTGTCGTAGCGAAAGCACTGACGCACGCACAGTTGTGAAGGGTGCCACACACAAGATGGCGAGGCCCTGTAGAGGACTGGCCAGCGATAAAAAACAGAGTAAGTGTTCGATCGCTGTGTGTGTAGGTTAATGTTGACTAGAGATTAGAAGTGTGATCGCTCATCAACATTAGTTGATTGCATTCCTTTCCTGTCCACAGGACAGAAAGGGAAGTGCGAAAATGCCTCCGGTTCCTGCTATCTCACTCTGGCCAAGAATTTTTAGATTTAAAGGATGAACTTGCCTATAAGTCTCAGTTGGAAAAAAGCACAAGAGCATGAGAAACTACATTTTCAGGCAGTATTTGATAAGAAAATATGCATTCAAAAGTACTGAGTAATTTCAGTATCATGCCCTCCCAAATTCTGGTTCCATGGTCTTATAGCTAAATACCCCTGGTACAGCCTTGAGACAGCAAGCTGACCTGAAACTAACCACTACTTCTTATGTCCTGATGCCAAGCAAATGCTGCCTCTCTGAGGTATGCTGCTAAGAGGTGCAGTCCATAGCACCAAGTAAAATGGCAGACCAGATACCACCCTTACAGGTCCTCGTAGGCAGGATGGGAATTAGTGGAGTGTGAGAGAGAAAGGCTTAGATGTATCCAGGTACCCTGTAAGGCTTTAAAGGTCAAAACTAACACTTTGAATTGGGCCTAGAAGTAAGCTGGTAATCATTGCAGCAACCAAAGCAGGGAGGTCACCTGTCATATGTTTTATGATTGATTAAGAAAAATAGGCTTCTGCATTCGGGGCCAGTTGAAACTTCTCAGATTTCTTCAAAAGTAATCCTAAACAGAGTAAGTTACTATAGTACAGATGTGAGAAAACAAGGACCTGAAACACTGAAGGTCAAGGAAAGATCAGAGCTGACATACCAAATGAAGATTTGTAAATGTTTGCCTATCACCGATTGCATCAGTTGTTTGAAAATGAGGGATGGATCAATATAAGGATGTGGACAGATTTTTTTTTGTACTTGATTTGTATTGAATCGAATGCAAGAAAATTCATATTTGTTCAAATAGATCCCCTTCAAATGTAGTGGGAATTGAACTCAATATGAATGTTCAACCCCACACAGATCCCATATGAATGCATACAAATCCCACAAGAATCCCTTACCGATCCAATATATATTCCATACAAATCTCATACAAATCCCATACGAAACTTCATACAAATATATTGAAATGTTCAATTTGAATGTCAGTTTTCAAATGTGCCAACATTCGATTTGAATACGAATATCTGACTTCGGCCAAATTCGTATGAATTTTGAATATTGTAAATATTCGTGCACATCCCTAAGATACCCAGATCAGAAAGCTTGGCCTTGGAGGAAGATTTTCCCTCCTCCTAAATCGAATGCATAGCCTTTCTGTGACCCAAGGGGGAGCCCTCAGCCAAAGGGGGGGGGTTAATCTGGATCTCAGGTCCATCAGAGGAACCAGCACAGCCTGATCCAGAACATGTGAGGCATGCAAAAGGTAGCCTCCCATGTTCAGGACTGAGTGCCCTTTCAGCAGCAACTATAGCATGCTGTTGAAAAGCATCCCTCCAGAGACCTGCTGGAAGTTCATCTGCAAAACACTCATGAGCTTCATGGTCATGCATGGGTTATTTTGGATCAGCACCATCAATACAGACAGTGATGATCTTGCTCAGGCCGCTCCATCATCTGGATTAATAGGCCAGGCTAATTTGGACACACTAATCTGGATTGCTAACAGGTAAGTGCAGAAAGAGCTAGAGTTGCATGGGTGGGAGCAGGGAAAACATACCATTACATTTGAGTAACTCAGAGTTTCCTTACCTTTGTGCCCATTCTCTTCCCTTTCAAGACAGAAGTATGCCAACAGTTACATGGCATCTAAGTTGTACAACATGTCTTCTCAGTCAGCTCAGCACTTCAGAATGCTACTTTGGGAAGAAAGGAAGACTCTTTGGGTGTGTTCCCACTTGACTTTTAAAATCTGGGTTGGACTTTTAAATTCCAGATTTAGGACTGAGTGTGCAGTCTGGCTTCCCATCTCCTTGAGGGTAACACGGGCTGAATCCGAATACTGGTGTTCCCACTCAAGCCACAAAATCTCCCAGCACGGAGAAACATAACCTTTTAATTTCCACCCCTCTCCAACCCCTGTTAAGCCTGCCCTGCAGAATCAGCTGAGCGAAAGAACAAACAATCATCCCTTTCACTCCTTTTCAGATCTGAAGCTCCCTCCCTGCCAGGAAGACAGTGCAAAGGAGGCTAAGACAGCTCGCAACTCTCTTTCAGTTTCCCTCTCTGTAAGACGGAGCCTCACAGCTTAGTTTTCTCCTGCTGTGGCAGCCTTGCTACAATGTATCTGTCTCTTGAGGCTTATGTTTTAAAAAGTTTTCACGTGCTCGTATCTCTCCTAATGGCAGTGGCTTCAGAGCAGGCACAGTGAGGGGAGGGAGGGGGGAGACCTTCCCACCCACATCTGGCAGGCATTGGCAAGAATAGATCTGCACCTCAAATAGTCCGGTAGCATTCTGTCACGATGCCCAGCGATCCAGTAAGTGCCTGCCCTCTCTAGGAGTAGCTTGGCCCTGTTAGGATGCTGAGTTCGTGCAATGGCCAAGTGAATACTACAGTGTGGACACAAAACACTGGTAGCAAGCATTTCAACAGTAAACTAAAACAAGTTTATTATACACAAGCAATACTAGAAAGATAATAAGGTTCAGGTATTTGTTGGTTTAAGTCTATGAGTCTCTTAAGGTTACCAGCTTTCCAGCCTATCAGCTCCCCTTCTTAAAGGAAAATAGTTCCCTTTTTAAAAGACAAACCTCTCCACGTTCCTCCCCCCCCCTGACTTGCTCTGACTCAGCCTAGCCAGTGTACCAGAACGTGGCTCTAGATGATCACAAGGCCCAGTCCGTCCTTGCTTGACCGATCATCCAGCCTGGTCAGTTGCTAGTGAAGTCTCCCTCAGAGCCACGATCCTCACGATTGTCTCCTTCAGAAATCACTCAGCCAAAAGACCAATGGTCAGCTACTGGTCCAGCTCCCTCAGGTCCAGCTCTCTTCTGTTCCCTTCAGCTCTTGTCTGAGCACGAAGACCCCTGGTCAACTTCTGGTCCGGCTCCTTCAGGATTCAGCTCTTCTGTTCCTTTCAGCTCTTGTTCCAGCATGAAGACATAATCTGCTGTAATCTGTGTTCCTTTATACCTTTTTCCCCTTGGTCCTGATTGGCTGTCACCTCCTGGGGAAAACTGCTGCAATAAAATGCTGCTGGAAACTCCTGTTAGATACTCCTGTCCCTCACCCCTGATTGGTGGGAACTCCTGTTCTAGCCCCTCCAGCACTCAGATCCCCGGACAGCTTTTCCCTCCAAAAAGCAGCTGCAACCAATCATTGCAGCAGGGCCCGCACAGGATTTCCTGCCCTTTTTTGCAGCCCAAAACCCAGGGTTTGCAACAAGCTGTTTGCCCAAAGGCTGGCTATTGCAGCTTGCTAGAAGCCTGCAATGACAGAAAGCAAAGCAGTTTGCAGCCTGTACCCTGAAACCGTCACACATTCCCAAAGGCAAATAAATAAATAAATAAATAAATAAATAAATAAATAAATAAATAAATAAATAAATAAATAAATAAATAAATAAATAAATAAATAAATAAATAAATGTGGGCTGGGCTCCCAAAGGGGACCAAGAACAGTTTTTGTGCGGATTTTTGCGGGATAGTCCTCATAAAGTCTGGGAATAAAAAATAATAATTGGGGTCTCCTGATCCCAAAAACGGATCCGATTTGGATTTAAAGTTGTATGGGAACACACCCTTGTTTAATGTTCTGGCCCATCCCAGCACTTTTTAAACTAACTTCCAATGACTTTTTCATGTTTCAAGTAAAGTTTTAATTTTTTAAAAAGCAAATTATATTTCTTTTCCTGCTAGTAACTGTCATGAAGGCATTATTTATAAAATTTCAGTCTCTCTCCCACTGTGCTACACTCCACATTTCCTGTTTTCATGACATGATTTATTGTTAAGCAACACATTTTCCACCATAGCAAAAGAAGAAGGGGGTGTGAAATAATACCCAAACTCCAGTGACTGTATTCAAAAAATGTAATGCTTCTTATCACAAATAATTTTTAAAAATGCAAGCACCCCAATTTGCAGCTAGGAGGCCCACTTGAGGGATCAGTTAAAATTTGCTTCTTTATACACATGCCAACTCTGACTTCAAAAAGACTTTATTCCCAAGGATAAACAACCCAATATTTGTGTAATATAATTAAGTGAAGGCATCTTTTAAATGTCATACCAGCTTGTGCCATGCTTTAAATTGTTATGCATCAACAGAATTTAACGAGATGGCCAAGGATCCTGCTTCCTGCGTGGATGTGATAAGCCGCAAATACTGTATAGCTCTTTAATAGATTGCCAAAATAAAGCATTTTGTATGCAAATTATTCATGGAGTAGCAGAGCTAATACAGTGCCAAAATTACGCCCACTGGTCCCCTGCAATTAGCAGTTAAGTTGAAGTATCTTCAAACTGCAGAATTTCTTTCAGTGTCTCCCAATACTTAAACATCTTTTCATTTATGGAAATAGGAAAATGGAGTTTTCATTTTCTTGTTAAGGTTTTGGATGCTTGAGTTTTACAGCAGGCAGGTAGCACTTGGCATCTAATCTGAACAACTGCACAGAAGATCTTCTGAATTAAACACAATAACAGATCCTGGTATCTCGCAAGGAGGCGGAGGGCCCCGGGTAATGTAATTTTTTAGAGTTTTGCAAATGCTATGTATAACAGCCTGCTTTAGGGTGACAGAGAAGGCGGCAAATGAATAAAAACAACTAGATTCCTCTCTCCTTTAAAAAGGGGAACATATTACCCTCTTGGCTCTTTTCTCCAATTCTTTTTACCTTGTTTGTACTTGCCCTTAAAATGTGCAGTTCACCTGCCTGTTAGTAGTTATTTTGGAAGAAAAAATTCAGGACTATTCATATACCATTACAAGAAAAAGAAGGGGAAATATTTGTATGTGCTGATTGATACATGTAGGTCATGGTCACACCACCACTTTAAACCTTCTTTAGTCCATCTTCAGCAGTGTGAGCTTCTGTGTTTGTAACACCCAGACCATCAGGTTATGGTAAGGTGGGAGCAATCAGACCTGAAAATGGACTGAAGAAGGCTTAAAGGGAAGGTGTGAACATGGCACATTTTAGATCTCTTTGGAATAATTTTAGAATATGATAAGTCTTACCATAACCTGATAGCTATTGGAAGTTTACCTCTGATATATCTGAATTCCATGTTAATTTTCTGCAAAGAAAAATGTGGTTTTGGGTATTCTATGTTCATCTTCCAATAGAAGCCCTGTCATCTCACACTGGTAGGCTTCATCTGTAGATCACTCCCAGGAGCAAAGTCCACACTCCATGCACTATGTCTGTTGAAATCAAATGCAAGGTTCCTGCTCTCTGATTTATTATATTATATTATATTATATTATATTATATTATTATATTATATTATATTATATTATATTATATTATATTATATTATATTATATTATATTATATTATATTATATTATATTATATTATATTATATTATATTATATTATATTATATTGGACTTTGGCAGTGAACTCAAATTGCCTTTAAACAAGACTTTTGGGCATCTTTGGTCATCTAATCCAGCTTTCTATCATAAAAGGAAATACTCATTTTTGGAGAAGGAAGAATGTCCTTGCATTACCTTGTGTCCTACTCTGAAGTCAACTATGAAACAAAGATATTCACACACTGATCAGGTTCATAAATACAGATTGTGAAAGTCACAAAAGGGGAATGCTTGAACTTAACTATGCCCTCTTGGCTTGAAAACAGAAGAAAAAATGTGAGGAGGGAAGTACTATTTGTAATACTGAGCTGAAATTAGGGCTCATAAAAGTCCAATAGAAGCTAGTAGTGAGTACTGTAGATCCTGTTCATTTTCAGTAGTGTTAATGCTGACTATATTTTTCATTTACAGTCTAATCATCAAAAGTGTTTATTACATGTCAAGGTGTTGTGACAGTGATTTAAGGAGACTAAAGTCAAACTGCTTGGACCTAAATGGCCTTCCTAAACTAACCTGGAGGATTTACTGCCATCTAAACAAAAAAATCTAATTCTGATCACAACTATTTTATAAAATTTTGTGGAACGCCATAAACAACTGTGTACACTCCAGTGAACTCCAGGACTTGTAATAATAGTCTTCAGATTTTTTTCTTTTTTTTGGCCTAACTTTCTTTGTCTCGTATTCAAGCAACAGCTTGATTCCTGTACAGTAGATTTTCCAACTTCAGAACCACAATTATGATTCCTTAATTTTTTGAAACTTTCTGCACCAACTTGTTCAGGTCCTTAACAATGGGTCGGGAACATAGAGATGTGTCCCAAGGCCAGGGCAGATTGCTCTGGGGTGGAACAGTGCCATCCACACAGCAACAGGGCATTCTGGTCAAGCTCCTGTGCGAGCTTTGAAGTTGGCCTACATGAGCTCTAATGGCCAGGAATGAAGGTTCCTGGACTCAGAAGCCCTGGGAGACCAATTTAAGTACTGCAGTAAAATTTGCTGCCAAAATGGATCCCACAGTAACCAGAACATGTAGCAATGCACTTTCTGCATGCTTTCATGTTCTGGCTTATGGTTTGTTAATAGGCTGACAGAGATCGTTATAAAGTAGGGATATACACGAATATTCGTAACATTCGTCATTTGTACAAATTATCCACATCTGGACATTTGTACATGAATCGAATGTTAATGACATTCATACATTAACATTCATATTCATTTGGACATTCATGCAAATAGTTCAGACATTCATTAAACTGGGGAGTTGGGAAAGCGGCTGCGCCAGTACCATCTGCAACGGAACCAGATTGCATTCAACATGGATCTAGTGCGGATTAAAAATGGATTCAGGTCAGATTTTAAACTTTCAGAGTGTAGATATGTTACAGGATATGTATCAGGTACTTATTTGTTCATATAGGATAATATTCATACGAATTAGTAGAAATACATTTGTATCGAATAGAATCCTACCACGTTTGAAGGGGATCAATTCGAATGAATACAGATTTTCTAACATTTGATTCCTTATGAATCTAATGTCAAAAAAACCATTCATGCACATCCCTATTATAGAGCTTTACTGACTATCCATATCAAGAGCCTCTTGGGCTGAATTTGCACTTCAGCCCTTAGCATGCAATTAGGCAACATCTGAGCAAGTGCATCTACACCAGTTGAGGAAACATCTGGTCCTGAGACCGAGCAAGTTGGGGCTGAGTAGATGCCGGCTGACCATCTCTACCATTTTCTGGTTTGTTATCAATGAAGAGAAAATTCAAAGTAAAAAGAATAACAAAAGTCCAGCAATAAGAAATGAACAGAAGAATTGGAGTTTGGCCTGGACAAATGTGCCACAGTGGCACTGAAGAAGGGGAAGATTACTGAAAGTGAAGGCATTGAAATGTCAAATGGTCAAGCCATCAGGTCCCACCAGCCAGAAGCCTACAATACCTGGGCATCTTGCAACTGGACAACATTAAGCATGGCCATGTGAAATCTGTGGTCAGTAAAGAGTACATCCAAAGGACTAGAAAAATCTTGAAAAGTAAATTGAATGGTGGTAACACCATTAAGGCCATAAACACCTGGGCCATACCAGTCATTAGATACACTGCGAGAATTGTGAACTGGACTCAGTTGGAATTGAACAACTTAGACAGAAAAACCAGAAAACTGATGATGATCCACCATGCACTACATCCTTGGAGTGATGTCGACAGGTTGTACTTGCCCAGGAAAGCAGGGGGTAGAGGACTTTTGCAAGTGAAGCAAACAGTGGAAGAAGAGAAGCATGCATTAGCAGATTACGTGGCAGAAAGCAAAGAATTAGCTTTGATTGAAGTCAACAACCAGAAGCTTCTCAAGGTGCAGCAAACCAAGAACCAGTACTGGAAAACTGCAATTCAATGCCGAATGGACAGCTGGCACAATAAAGCACAGCATGGACAGTTCCTAGAGAAGATCAAAGGCAAAGTGGACATGGAAAAGACCTGGACTTGGCTTACGAATGGAACATTGAAAAAGGAAACAGGAGGACTGATTCTTGCTGCACAAGAACAAGCAATAAGAACAAATACCATCAAAGCCAGAATTGAAAAATCAGAAGAAGATCCAAAGTGCTGGCTCTGCAAAGAAGTTGATGAAACAATCGACCCATATACTCAGCTGCTGCAAGAAGATCGCACAAACTGATTACGAGCAGAGACACAATGCTGTAGCACAAATGATCCACTGGAACTTGTGCCAAAAGTATCATCTGCCAGTGGCAAAGAACTGGTGGGATCACAAGCCAGAAAAAGTTGTTGAAAATGAACAGGCAAAACTACTTTGGGACTTCAGGCTTCAGACTGACCGAAAATTGGAGCATAACACTCCTGATTTACCTTCTTGGGTCCTTTGTCTTGGAATGGCAACTGCAGGTTGAACCCCATCTGCACTGCTGCTTGGGGCACTATCCATCCAAGCATCTGTTGCTTCTCATTGTTTGAATAGGTGCACTCAGCTGGACTGAATAAATCCATCTGAATGTGAACACCGCCTGCGTTTTTAACCCATGTCAAAAAACTGCCTTATAGAACACAGGACACTTTTAGTAGGGCGAGTGGCCAAATTATCTTACACCCAAGTGGGGCTTTGACATGGATTAGCCAGCCACAAATTTACTGTAAAAGAGAGGATCTGGAGATTAACTAGAAAAAGTCCAAGATGCTGATCTCTGGTACTAGATGTGTTAATCACGGATAGTCCCATGAGGGTAACCAAACTGAACAGTGTACTTTTTACACATTTCTGGGAGTGTCTTTAATTGTCCCCATTTAAACTAATGGAGACTGTCATTCCAGCCTCCATTTCCAAGGAAAGGACCTACCTCAGCTACTCTATGAAGGTCTGAGGATAGAATAAGAAAACCACTGAGGCACTGTAGTCAATTCAAACTGTTTTATGAAAAGGATCTTGGGTTTATCTCATGATACTCCAGTCAGTGCCCTAATGTAAATGGAGATTGGGTTACCTCCATTTCCAAAAGAGCATCTCTTAAGTGTTGTTGAAGTATTTGGTAAGGCTTGGCAACATTTCTAATCAACACTTGCTTAAATATGCATTTCACTTGAAACCACAAAAGGATAACTGAGATTAAGTGTTGTTGGAAATAACCCAACTATATCAGATTCTTCTCCTCGATGAGCTAACTAAATGGAACAATATTAAAATTTGAGACTGATTACTTAATCATGGCACAAATGTCCAAATTAATGGTTGCAAGAAAATCTATGGCAGCAATAGATATTGGAAGGTGGAACAAGTAGCTTCCCAGATGCCAATTTCTTGATCTTGTGATAATTAAGGAATTAACAGTTTTCTTAAAAGCTTGCTCTACTTTTTACACATAATATATATAGTGCCATGAAATGCACTTCCAGAACACATTAGAAGTGGACAAGAGATGGAACGAAAACACTGCTGCCACATGCTGCCATCTCCAGCAGGTTTTTGAGGTGCTTTTTTTGCTACATAGTGAATGCAGCCTTAAGCTTTAAGGAAGTTTGAGAGAGGTTTTCTCACGTTAATCTTTATATTCACAATATAATCTTTTCAAATTCTTTAGATCAGGGTTTCCCAAACTGTGGGTCGGGACCCACCTCTAGGAAATTTAACCGTATTTGAAATAACTTTTTTGATGTAATTATTTAATTAAGTAATAAAAAATGTATTAAAACTTTGTTTGTTATTGGAAAAGTCCTTTATTCATATTGGTAATGGTTAAATTTCCTAGAGGTGGGTCCCGAGTTGGTAAACTTATATTAGATGGGTCATAGCCCAGACAACTTTGGGAACCACTGCTTTAGATCATAATTACTTTTAACATAGTTATTGCAGAATTCCTTTTTTATTACTTTTGTTGTCATTCTAAAAACAATGGTTAAACAGAGCAATTTTAATATTGCTGCAGATTTGCTTCCTGTTTATGCTAGAAGAAATTAAATCTAAATTATTCACATTGGCTGTTTGGCAGGCGCCAATCTCTTGGCAGTATAACTGGTCAGTGCTGGCCCAAATGGGTTTGGGATGGGTGCGCTGTCATTGTTGGATCTGTCCCTGTCATGACCTTAGCACACCCTTGTTTCCAGGTTCCTAAGTTTTAATCTAGCTTCAGTCCACTTTCAGAGGGAGAGAACACATCAACAAAGTGACCAGTAATGTTCTTTCCACATTATCTATCCCAAAGGTGAATTTTATGAGTTATTTAACACTGAAAGAAAACACCTTCTGGGCCCGTTCCCACTGGGACTTTATTGCATATCAAAAACGGTTTGAAAACTGTTTGTCCACATTGAAAATTGGTTTCTCACACTTTCTGGGGGGTAAATTGGAAAAAAACACATTAAAAAATTACTTGTTTAAAGGACTCTAGCTCATGTTTTTCTTCTTGACACGCTTTATTTTCCCTTTGGGAATGGTACACTCAGTATCCCTTTCAGCCACCTGCCTCACCTGTCTGCTCACGCACCCACCCACCTGCCTGCCCTTTTGGGCTTCACCACCACCACTGCCTTGCTTGCCTAGTTGTCTGCCCACCCAGCTGCCCACTGTTTCAGCCTCCGCTGCTGCCTTGCCCACCTGCCATTTTGGCAAACCTGCCCATCCCCATGAAAACTGTGGTAAATCCCTGCATCAGGATGCCGTGGTTTTCTCCACCTCCCCCTTGTCTGAGCGCTTAACCGCCCAGGTAAGAGCTTGATTTACCCCAAACGATCGCCTGTCAGCTGCCCTGCAGTCAGCTGAGCAACTGTCAGATGTGAAAGCCACATCTGTTTTAATCATTTTAGCAAAGCTCGCCTTGTGCGCATGACAGCTATACCCTCCTGACAGCTGCTCAGCTGACTGCAGGGCAGCTGTCAGGTGATTGTTTGGGGTAAATCAAGCCCTTACCTGGGCGATTAAATGCTCAGGCAAGGGGGGCAGTTGTGATCGCAGCATTAGCAGCAGGGACAGCGAAACCCCACCCGCTAATGCTGCAGTCATAACCCGGGAGTGTCCCCATGACCCTAGGGTTACCCATTCTTGTCCTGTAATTCAGGGCAAGAACAGTTTTAAAGGCTTGTTTTTTTGTTTTGATTTTGAGGATTTTGTCCCTCATGTAGCCCGATTTAGGGCTTTGCATGGGGACTCTTGCGAGGCGAACTCATGTTCGCCTCGCAGTATCCTTACCACGGGGAAGCCCACTTAGGGGTGTGCACAAATCAGTTTTTTTGGCATTCAATTCAAACTGAATCAAATGTAAGAAAATTCATATTTGTTTGAGTAGATCCCCTTCAAATATGGTAGGATTCTATTCTATATGAATGTATTCATATGGATTCGTACGAATATCTGATACAAAAGCATTCATATCCGTATATATCCCACAACATATCCACTTTGAAAGCATCAAATCTGTCCTGAATCCAATTTGAATCCTCTCTCAAACCATGTTGAATGTACTCCGGATCCACTGCAGATGTGACTAGCACAGCCGCTTTCCCACCTCCCCAGGTTCACGAATGTTGTGAAACATTCGTACAAATATGAATGTCAGTGTACGAATGTGGTAACATCCAATTGATATACAAACGTCTGAAAATTCATGCTTATCCCTAAAAAAATCCCGAAAACATATTTGAAACATTTTTATTATTATTATTATATTTGTTATTATATAATATGTTATCTGTTATAATATGCTATATATTTTGATTTATGTAAACTGCCGTCGGTAAAAATTGTTTTTGATTTAAGTTGTTGATTATATTTGCTGTATTTTTCTTTTTTTGGATGTGGTGATTGTATTTTGCTTTGTATTTGGTTTCCATTCGTTGTAAACCGCCTTGGGCGAAAGTTTCTTTTGGAAAGGCGGTATATAAATAAAAATGGAAATGGAAATATAAAATTTGCAGCAGAAAAGCACTGCGTCAGGGTAATGCTACTATATGTCTGGGAGCATTTTTAAGAGCTGGACTAGGATTGCTGAATTGGGATCTACTGCAGATAAATGTGTTTAGCTGAAAAGCCCTCCTTCCAATTCTTTTGAGAAATCTACCTCTGCCTGCCTATCCCAATGGTAAGAAATGGAAGAGAAGCATTCCTGTTTCCCTGAACAATTTCCTTTGTATTTCTTTGTGGTCGGGCTAGCCTAACACGCATTTGCCATGTGAAAATGAGCCTGAAGACAAAAATCCTTCCCTAGTGGCGCAAAGATAGCAAAATGCAGAAACCTACGAAAAGTCCACTATGGCCACTCTTTTCACCTAAAAGTGCAGCCATTGTTAACAAAACACAATTCATCTCTTGCCAATTTTATTTTTAAAATAAGTTTATCGCCCAGGCGAAGCCCCTCAATTCTAACCCGGTTGCCACAGACACCTGGGCTGCCCTGTGCCTGGAGCTGATGCCATTGGTCAGGATTTGGCACCGGCAGGTTGTGCATGACTTTTGTGAAGG
Source organism: Aspidoscelis tigris stejnegeri (assembly GCA_023333525.1). Lineage (NCBI taxonomy): Eukaryota > Metazoa > Chordata > Lepidosauria > Squamata > Teiidae > Aspidoscelis > Aspidoscelis tigris. The sequence goes on from JALMGA010000003.1 coordinate 25,472,557, forward strand.
AAAAAATAGCAACCAATGAAAATCAATCTTCTGATGCTCGGCTGCTTTAAATACCAGCAGAGCAAACAAACAGCCCTAAACAATATAGCAGAAACCATATATCAATTACGCTAAATGCTCAAGCATTTTTCCTTCACAGCCTGCAACATCCAAATGTGGTATTCTCACCCACTGCAATGAGGAGATAATGGTCCTGCATTGTTCTAAGACATCTGGCAGCTAGATAAAGGCTGCCTGCTCTTAGATGATAATGGAAGTGGGCAGACTTAACATTGTGATTTGGAAATTTCTTGGGTCTCAAAAAAATGTTCTATTAAGCCCACTGACCCCAATTGAATATTAATTAGCTAATTAACGGATTTATTGTTCCACGCAATTTCTGGAGAGGCAATTTTTTTTCAAGTGCCATTATTTTTTAAATTATTTTTTGCATTGTGTATAATTGAATCTTTGCAGCTGCCAGCATCTTCTGCATGATTTGACAAAAAAAAAGGCACTCATAACTTTATATATACATATATATATATAATTTATTTTTAAAATAGGAACTCACAAATGTTTCCAACCCCTTTGGTTAGTATTTGAGAAGGAGGAAGATGAAGTAAAAGAAAAAAGAAAAAAGGAATTTATGTGCAATATTTTCCCTTCCAAAATCTTAGCTTTAAAATGTGTATAATTTCCTCTCATCTCCAGTTATTATAATTCACTAGGGCTTGGGGTTTTATTTTAGCCTCAGGTAACTATGGAAAGCTTTCATTAATCGTACTAATGACAGACACATCAATGTTTCTTTTTGCCTAATTTTGTTTTACTTTAACTGCCACATCATAACTCACAGTTTCTTTCTGTTAAGCAGTATTTTCTGTGGCAACAAGAATATGTACTGCCGATTTCTAAGGGCTTTGGTAACTTTCACTTGAACAGAAAGGAAATAGGTTTAGCAACAGAATGCAATGGACAAAATGGAGCTGGAGGGGCTGAGGGCAGGGCTGTTAACCCAGGGCCACAGATACAGAGGCCCTTCTCACATTGAGCCTAATTCTGGGATATATCCTAGAATAAGAGCCAATGCTCTTAGAGCCAAAGACAGTGAATACCTGCACTGGATTGCTCACTTTTTGCCAAATAAGAAGCTTCGAATGGTGTGTAAGTTGGCCATTCCTAGAGGATAACATGGAAAGGGGAGAAATGAGAAAATGGAGAAGTCTCTTGGTATACAAGGGTTGTGTTCACACCTTGGACCTGTTCGCACATAGGCCTCTGGTATGCAGTTAGGCCTATTCTGTTGCGAATAGGCCCCTTCACTTTGAACTTTCTTCAGTCCATCTTCAAATCTACCTGATCGCACCTTTTCATTTCTATCCATTTTTTTGTGTAGATTTTCCATTCAGGAAATAAACTAAAATGGATAGAAATGAAAAGATGTGAGCAGTCTGACCTGAAGATGGACTGAAGAAGGTTTAAAGTGAAGATGTGACCATGGGGCTTGGCTGATGGAGCATTTGCTTGTTCCTGGTTTTGTTGTGGCCACCACTTTGGCTGCCTGCAGACGCAGCAAAAACAAAAATGAAAAAGTGTCTCAAGCTCCACAGAGAAGGCAGTGTGTGGTCTTCATATTGTCATCCCATCTCTAATCCACACTTTTCTAGCCTAGAATGGCCATGAGAGGGAGAGGCAAACTGACCTGTGGACATTCTCACCTAAACTGCTTCTGAGGTTTTTTCTTTAAAACAATATATGAATACTGCCAATGACAAACTGATTTCCTACTGGAAAGGAGAGTCACTCTAAACTGATGTATGACTGCAATATGTCTAGGTAGACCAGAGGAGCAATAAAACCTCTAGCATGGTTTTTACAGATGAGAGTTTTTTATTTGTCACCCGCCTGTGTTGGTGCCCTGCTCAAGACCGTCTTTGTAATTGGCTGCATCCAAGTGAATCAGAAAAGCAACTTATGTGTAAGCTGGATCAGCACAAGAACTGTGTTCAGTACCCTAAGAACAGGGCTGCAAATATGCAGGAAGAGTGTGGACTAAGATAACTCCACATGAGCAACATGTACTGGGGATGTGCATGGAGATCTGTAATATTCAAAATTCATATGAATTCAGCAAAATTTGGGCATTTGAATTCGAATCAAATGTTGGCACATTCAAAGACTGACATCTGAATTCCTGGAAAAAACAACAACAGATGTTGATGCCTGTAGACCTGCCAAAGGAAGGGATTTTGTGAAAGAGGTGCCTCAAGAAACAGCCTGCTTTTGGTTCCAAGTTATGTTTTTACTTATCTTCAGAGGTGCCTGCAAAAAATGTCTTCCTTGCGATGTCTCCATATGTGGCAGGACCCTTCAGTTTGATTCAAATGTTTAAAATCCAAATGCAACATTGGATACATTTGAATCTATTCGTTTGAATGTTAGATACAAATTTGAAGATATGAATGTCGACAACATCTGTATATGTTATACATATCTGTATGCATTTTGTATGCATCTTGCTTTATCCCGTATGCATCCCATTTTCGCTCCATATTATAAGTACAAATGCATACAGATATGAATGATACTCATAAATATACATATGTAATAAATATGTATCTGTACATTCAGGGTGCTTCCGCACAGGCTCAAATAAATCTGGATCTACTGCACGTGGATTTAGTAAAACCGGGTAAAAACTGAGGAGCCAATCATGGCGGGCCGGGGGAGGGCCCTCAGTAGGCACACTTGCACTGTGTGGACGCATCCTAAATGGATGCATTTTCACAGCGCAAGACCCACTATGCACACATCATATGTGGTGTGCAAGTAACACCCATTTAGCACACATTAGTCATGAATAGGTGTGGACGCACCTAGCCAGAAGTGTGCTAAATGGACCCGCAAATGCGGATGCACCGCCGCAAAACTTAATCCATGTTGCTGTGCAGACACACCTCACCGGATGTGTCCGAAACAGCAACGCATGTGCAGAGGCACGTCTCCGGATGTGTGTTTAATGGGTGTTAAAGGGCCTGTGCAGAAGCACCCTCAGATCATTCAAATCATTTGAATGAATGTTTCGGAACATTCAAAATTCGTTCAAATATCTAATTTCGAATGTGGAGACACTCCATTCAAATTCGAATGTCCACATTCAAACAAATTAGATCGGATTTTGAATATGTGTAGAATATTCGTGCACATCCGTAGTGGCAAGCAGGCTGCCCCATTTCCAGCCACAATGGCCAACTGAAGCGCCTGTTCTTCCACCCCACCCCCCTGCAGGGCCTGATTGCACCTGGAAATGACCCCTTCACCTTCTGAAATGGAGACCCAGAGGTATATTTGGGAGTGATGATGTTGGCATCTTCACCAGGTGTACCCATGGATGCTGGATCCTTCAGTATATGGAACCCTACCCCCAGACTACTATCCCCAGTGAACTACAGATACCTGATACAGGAGAGCTTACCTGTGCAGTTAATTCCCTAATATTTTTATATTTGTGCCTGATGGGTGCAGGCATCAGAGCCAGAGGGTACAAGTACCCATTTATACTCGTAAACAGCACAATCTAGTTTAAATTCCTACTTTTCGTAACAAAACATAAATGAGAACAGCGCTTAAGACTTATCTTTGTTTCTATTAGCCTCTGTCCTTCATTTAATAATCCAATAACTGAATTGACCTTCTACCATAACATAATTGCTTAGATCATTTTATTAAAACAAAAAACAAAATTCAAATAACTTTTTTTTCAGGGAAAAAAAGGAAAGCCTTTCTCTTGCTGGAAACTGGAAAACAAAATGTTTGATTGAGGTCATCTTGACATCCATTAGTGTGATAAATGAAGTGGAATTCAAGGTTGTTCTATTATCAACGTTCATTTTCGTTTGTTCTGTTCTGGATTCCCCCCACCCACCCCTTCTCCCATTTTTTAAACAACATTGCCTCAGACTCAAGGCTGATTACAGTAATTATATTTTCTACTCATAATAATACAAATGATTCTAAGAGTTATTCACAATGTTTCAATGTCAGCACTTAGATAAATGCCCATTCTTTCCTGGCGATTTCCATTTCTTTCTTCCTTTTTTTATGCAGGAGGTTAGTTAGTAGCTACAATAACGGTCTAGCTGTCAGAAAACCCTGGATTTACATGACCAGGAACTCTACTCACAATTGTTTGGAGCTCTGCATGGCAACCAAGCCAACTGGGATACTAGATAATTTATAACTATTCCCCAATACAAGAGGAACAATTATATTGTGTGCTGTATAAAATGTCCATTATTTAGCTCAATTTTTAAAATTATTTGAACAAAATGCCTATCCTTTCCAGCGCTATTTTCCTCCCAGCTTCTAATTAGATACCCGAGGAATACGGGATGTATAAATTTCCAGAGGAAAATATATTTATGGAATTTTAATTTGCTTCTTGTATACTTTGGCCATAAAAATTGTGAGCCTCTCCCCCAAGGTTTTTAATCTGAAAGGCAAAGCAACAAAGAAAGGCAGTCAGTTTATGGAAGCAAGATGCACCGAGCACTGCTAAGATGGTAATGTCTGGCCTGTACTTTGAGAATGGGTAAAGAAACATTTAAATCCAGTTTGTTAATGGCATGAAGGCGGCTGAAGCTCAGAAGTAAAAAAATTGGTGGAAAGAGAAACTCATGGGTTCAATTCCTAGGATGACTTCTGAAGAAGGTATGGCAAACCACTTCTTCCTGTCAAGGGCATTATCTGGGTATAGCCATACACTTGGCCATCATTTAAGGTTCTGCTACACAAGGCTGCCTTCTCCTTGCCCCAGGCTAAGGCATGAAAACAGAGTATAATTCAGCTGATTTTGTGCTCACTGTCCCAACTTCTACAGCTCCAGCAAGTTTCTGAGTCCATGTACTTATTTTGGTTTGTGGCTTTTTGTTGTTGTTGTTTAACTTAACTGTACATTTGTTTGCATGGTTTTCATAAATGAAATCTCACGGGTCTGCACATTTATCTGGAAACTATTTGCACAATTCCATACTGGCCAGTATACCAGACTAGCAAGTGTAGGGGCCCTATCCATAACAGGAGAGAGACTATTCCAGAGTTTGGGTATCACCACAGAGAAGGTCAGACTGCAGATAGTCATAAGATCACATTCTGCAATTCATGATGCCCACAACAGGACCTCCCTTGAGGATCTCCATGTTCTCACCTATTTTATCGGTAGAACAAAGTGCTTAGCCAAAATGGATGCCTCAGTGGGTCTGAGGAAGGTTCATTCTTGGCTACTGGTGCTAGCAGTGGCAGTCTACAAAGCTTGTGCAAGCTTCAGGGCCAGGCTAGACCAGAACAGCGGTTGCAGTGAGAACAGCATTGTTCTGAGGCTTTTTGCACTTAGGCTGGTAAGGAATAATTAGGGAACTTCTAGGAAAGGGCATCTGCACTTGGAGGAGGCTGCTACAGCCTCCAAGCACTCCCTGCATACCCAGAAGTTCCTAATTATTCACTAGTTGTGGAGCATGAAATTATAACCTTACCCAGGGACTTACCAAAGTGTCCAGTGGTGAGCATCTGCACCTCTTCTGGTGCTCCAGGGATGTCTGAGGTGCCGCGCAAGGGCACTGGCACCTGGGACGACCATAGACACCGTTAGCACCATCATGGTGATGGTGCTGATGCATGCACAGTCACGGGTGGTGCCAAAAACCAAAATGGCAGCATCCTGAAGAGGACTGGCCCTGGGATCCGTCACAGATGAGTGACCGATTGCATGAGGCATGAGCTGTAGTTACCTAGTGCTCACAAGTGCAAGCACTAGTTAATGTTGGGTGATTACACTCATTACAGGTGATTCAGAAAACAGTTAGTTTAATGCACATCAATATAGGGATGACACAGGCCTAACCAGCTCTGCACGCAGGCAAGTGTGGGCACATTTTCATGCTCCACTCTTTACAGTCAAAGCCAAACAAACCCTATTCCGAACCTTCCTACCCATCCCTTGTGGGGCCTGGTTGATTGGAGCTTTCACCTGTCAGTCTCCAAGCACATTCCCTCCGAGTATTTTACTTGGCTTGTGTATTGAGTGGCACACTTGGAGTTGCTTAATGTTGACATGATGGATGCAGTAGCAGTGCAAGCTATTCCCATCCTACAGGTAATGTCAAGAGCACTGGGCCTCTGTGTGCCATCCACTGTGTGCACCAGTGAACCAGTTTGGTCTAGTGGTTAGGGAACTGGACTCTTATCTGAGAATACCAGGTTTGATTCTTCACTCCTCCATGAAGACAGCTGGGTGACCTTGGGTTAGTCACAGCTCTATTTCTGAGCTCTCACAGCCCCAGCCACCTCACAGGGTGTTCTGTTGTGGGGAGAAGAATTGAAAGCTTTGTTAGCTACTTTGTGTCCCCTTAAATGGCTGACAAAAGCTGGGTAGAAAAGCCAACTCCTCCTCTTCTTCTTCTAGTGAATCTGTACCAATGACAAAATCCTAAACCCCCAAACCAGAAGTTCATCATGATGCTGGAATCCTGGATACTATGCCTTAAGCTGCCTCCAGATGAGGTGCAAACCCCAAGATTATCCAGAGACTATGTTCAGATTGCCACATCTGTCAGTGACAATCCCAACATAGCTCTGCTACTGCAGGATAATCAATTCCCAGCCTGGGTTTTTTTTTTTTTTTTTAAGTACAAGGACTCACTTCATCTGGATGACAGCTCCCGTGATCTGCCATTTTGGAAATGACCATAGAGCATGTGGGAGCCATACCAGAGCCACACATGTGCATGGGGTGGCAATTGCACTGGCAACATGTGTCTGGGTGAGCTTTACTCTGGATTATGCAAATAATACAGATTAAGTAAGTGCTGTCTGGATGAAGCTCAAGTGTCCAGACCGGGTAAGTCCTTTTACTTGCCCTGCATGGTTGCCCACCCTTCTGTGCAAATACCAATTATTCCAGAAGTACTTTCTCCTTATTATATTGTGTAAACTTTAGCTGCTATCTGAAGGCAGCCTTAGTAGCATCTTGTTAACATCTTGGGGCTCTATGACAAGGAAATGGGTGCAGAACAATAACAGCAATCTATAATATCCTTATATTCATGGTGCAGTGATGCCCAACACCTTTGTCTTTCTCTTTTCCTAGTGGGATATTAATGAAATAAGCAACATGGCCTGCCTCTTTTTGAATTCATCCACAATTTTGGAGCATCTTGCGCTCTTTACATTCAAAGCCCAAGGCATTAAAAAGCCTCAGTTTTGGTTCAGAGGATTCATGAAGCCGAGAAATGGTGACATTTCTTAGCATTAGTGATGGAACCATAAATCAGTCTGGTATTTTTGGCAAAAGTAATAATTATACATAATCTGTTCATCACTCATCTATTCTACTTCATTAGGAATGTATATTGCACTCATTACCATGGCATCCAAACAATCACAATATTGAAATATTGCATTATCATTTTCCCCAAAAAGAGGTTAAGTAGAGTGTATGACTAAAACTAATTCTGAGGAATAAACAGTGCTGATAAATGGAGCAGTTTTAGTATGATGGCAAATTGATGTGGTGTTCTCAACAAAAGTGCCATCTCTGCAGACCTCAGTTTTTGCGGCTGTCAGTCGTCTTCACTTTCTTGCTATGCCATGGAGACCTGGGACTGATATCCTGGGGATCCTTCCTTCCTTCCTTCGAGAATTTAGTTTTATGTAACTTTAAAAGCAAAAATTAAGCCCTTCTGCACCAGCAAAGGCAAGTATTTCAGGTTCCCCAAATTCTGTGGAGACATGTGGAGTTCTTGCAAAAGCATTGTGAGTATTTGCCACAAAATGGCCACTGCTTGGCATGGAGATAATTGGATTAGGAGGGAGAAGAAGTGCCCATAGTGGCTTCTATACCCGAAGTGACTCCATATGTGACAGAGTATCCCCTACATGTATAGCTGTGGAGCACAAAATGTGCTATACAGCTATACTAACAGCTGACTGGGATAGCCTGACATGGCTCCGTTTGCATCTCTTCTGGATGAACGGACCTTAGGGCAGGACAGCACAGGTGTGCTTGCATGCCATCCCCTGGCCATCGCAGCAATGGGGCTGTATGTGGCTGTTGCCACAGTGACTCTCTAGTGTCTTCTCTAGTGTAGAGGTGATCGCACTTAGAGAAGTCCTAGACATGGCTAGTAGTAGTAGTAGTAGTTTATTTATACGCTCTACAGACCAGATATTTACAAAAGGAGTAAATTATTTAAAAACACAAATATCAAGCGTAGGTGACTCAGCTCAAGACATGGCTAGTATAGCTGTGGAGCCCATTGTAGTGCTTCATGGCTATCCAATCAGGGGTCGGTCTGGCACACTGACGCATCCCCCAACCTCCCCTATAGGCCAAGTGCAAAAAGGTCCCAAGCAGGGATGTGCACAAATATTCATAACATTTGTTATTCGTACAAATTCTTACATTAACCTTCATACAAATAGTTTGTACATTCATTAAACTGGGGATATGTATCAGATATATATGCATTCATATAGGATACGTATCCGATAGGTATCCATTACGTATCGGATACGTATGCGTTGGTATAGGATATGTAACTGATGTATACGTGTTTGTATGGGATCTATATGCAGGATCCGTAAGCAGGACCCATATGCATTTGTATCAGATATTCATACAAATTCGTACAAATACATTCATATTAAATGCCACATTCAAAGGGGATCTATTCAAACAAATACAGATTTTCTAACATTTGATTCATTGCAAATCAAATGCCAAAAAACCCCATTAATGCCCATCCCAAGTCCTAAGTATGAAGGATACAAGTTAGTCAGAATTCTGGCCTATTAATTAACCATCTGCAGGAAATGAAAAATAGGGCCAAACAACTTTAGCCTAATGAACAATTCAGTGGATGGGGCAGGAAAATGTTAATAATTAATAATGATTATAGTTAATAACAATAACAACAATAATAATTACCCTGACTTGCCCATTGAAAGTTCCTAACATAAAGAATAAAATATGGAACAACAACTATATATAAATTAAATTACAAACCCCAGTAAGAGTTAAAAGGGAGAAAGGAAAACCCCCAGAACTTTACACAAATGTTTTTGAGTTGTATTGGGGTTCCGTATCTCCTGCCCCCTCAAGCTTTGACAAAATAGTTTCTCAGATGCAGTCCTGACACCCTTCTTTAAGTATGTTTATTTAAATTCTGTGTTAACAAGCTACACATGCTTAGGGAAATTGCCAATAAAATTAATTAAAAGACTCCTTGCAGCACTGTGTGGGAAAGCATCTATGCCATATGTGATCAGCCAAGGGGTAGAAAAGTTCACTAACATGTTGTACATTTCACTCCTATTCATGTTTTAAAAATAAAGCAAGAAGGAAAGGGTTGAAAGTGAAGATCTGCAGCATGGGTTCGGGCTACTCAAAACAAAATCCAACTAGGGCACAAGAAGATGGTAGAGGAGTGATTTTATTTTCCCAGGCACCTGGTTCCTGTGAAGCCTCTCCCTCCTCCCTACTTGCAGACTGTCTTGATAATGGAGGAGGAGGAGGAGGAGAAGAAGAAGAAGAAGAAGAAGAAGAAGAAGAGTTGGCTTTTCTACCCCACTTTTCTCACCCATTTAAGGGGACTCAAAGCAGTTGACAAATCTTTCTATTCTTCTCCCCACAATAGACACCCTGTGAGATAGGTGGGGCTGTGAGAGCTCGGAACAGAGATGTGACTAGCCCAAGGTCACCCAGATGGCTTTGTGGGGGAGGGCAGAATCAAACCCAGTATTCCTTGGTAAGAGTCTGGATCCCTAACCACTAGACCAAAGTGCACATCTGGGCTGTTCCCTCAGCTAAACAAATGCTTCATTTTTCACCCTGTTCCTGCACGGTTCCTGCCAATATAATTGAAATAGTCTGCTGTTTGCTATTTCTCTCACCCTCAAGGAAAAATGCACTCTTGCCTACCTAGCCTGATCATATCCATCATATTTGGTTTCTTGTTTGTTCCCCCCGCCCTGTGTTTCTTTTGTCATGAAATTCACACATAACCCAGTAGTTGATGTGGGGTGAGCTCCTAGACGGAGCATCCAAACGTGGAGCCATTTCCTTACCAGAAACAGCCCCATCCATGCAGGACCTCACTCTGCACTGACTATGTAAGCGCCATGCCTGCACTTACTTTTACCAAGTACTGGAGCCAGTAAGGCTCCGGTGAGCCCATTTGCACCTCTTCCAGTGCTGGAGGGGCATGTGATGCACTACACACATGTGCTGAGGTGTCATACGATGTTTCGTGCACCCACATAACATGTGATGCCATGCACATGGTGAATCGCAAAAAAGCCATGAGAGGGCAGATTTGTGCAAAATGCTGTTTTTTTTGCAGGAAGGAATTAGTCTGTGCCATCTATAGCCCTTTCTTTCCTCTAGGGTAGGAACAGCTATGCTAAAGACTTCTCTAAAGAAGAATCAGGCAGCAGTAGGGATGTGCATGAATGTTCTAAACATTCAGTATTTGATCAAATTCGATCAAATGTGGACATTCAAATTTGAATAGAATCCAGATTCATTTGAATGATTCTAAACATTCGAATGTACCGATACGTTTGTATTACATACATATCTGTATGAATCTCATATGTATCAGTATGCATTTGTGCTGATAGTATGGGGCAAAAACAGGCTAAAACAGGATGCGTGCGAAATGCGTTCAGATATGTAGAACACGTATGAATGTTGAAATTTGTATCTTCAAATGCAAATGTTGTTGAGACTCGTATCTTCAGATTTGAATCTAACATTCAAATGAATAGATCGGAACACATCCTATTTGAATCGGATTTTGTTGCATTCAGATTCTAAACATTCAAAATGAATCAAGTGTTTGGATATTCAATTCGAATTTGAATGCAAAAAAACTCATTTGTGCACATCTCTAGGCGTCAGTAGTCCACAGATCACAATTGTCAGGGCTGCAATGCTATGGTGCAAATGCCACAGAGCTGCTGGGGAAGCCACACACCCCGCCCCCAGGAGGATTTTTATATTTAATACCAAGTTTCAGCAGCTCTAGGTAAGCTCTGCACTACATCTGTCATTCTACCATAACTATCTATACCCCAGTTTTCAGATCCATAGGAATATGGTGCTGGTGAAACCTTACTCCAAATTACAAAAAAGTGCATGAAGCTTCCCAGGAAGCACATTCACACTTAAAACTAATTGTGTCAATGTTAGGCCTTTTTGCACTACAGCCGAACAGCTGTTGTGCAGTTAGGCAAGGACACATGGGGACGGATGCCCCATTTGCATCTAGGCAGGTAAGGGATGCATTTCCATGTGCCCCTTACCGGCCTAGGTGCAAATGGGGCACTTGTCCCAACCTGTCCTAGCCTGAAAAGGTCAACACACCGGCCGGAGGCCCTGCCCTCTGCTGCTGCCATTAGGTCCAGCCAGTCTTCAGCCTCCGTGGGGTGCAGGCATCTCAAAAGTGTTGGCTGTGCCCTGTGGAGGCCCCCTGGGGCCTCTCACCCAGGGCCACATGCCTACCCCATACCCTCACAGACCTCTTACCTTTTCAGGGTCCTGTTTCAAACTGGCAAGCCCTGGGTGGGCATGGCTTGCCGGGTTTGGAGCACGGCATTCTGTGCAGGCATGCACTACAGCCTGTGATTGGACTGCGGCACGTGCCTGCACAGAATGCTGTGCTCTGAACCTGATAAGCCACACCCACCCAGGGCTTGACAGTTCGGACCAGGACCCCGACAAGGTAAGTGGTGCATGCAGGTATGGGGGGAGGCATGTGACCGGGGGTGCAGGGGGTCCCTGTGGGCTCCAGCCGACCCAATTGGGTTGGCGAAGCCTGAGGGACCCAAGGGCAATCTGGCCCGGTCTCACCCCTCCCCTGAAACAGGCTGTTGGCCAGAGGGCCCAAAAGCGCCCAGTTGCCATGGGGCAGGGCAGGACCCAGAGCTGTCTGGCAAGGAGAGTGCGAATGCTGTAGGATGTCCTGGGACGCCCTGGGTGTAGAGCACAATCAGGCTGCCCTGTGATGCGCCGGCAGAACAAATGTTCTTTCCCAGGGCTGACCTAATCATGCAACAGAGGCCCTAGCACAAATAGGCCAGTTGTCCAGTTTGTATGTCATGTTCCCATTTTCATCCTGCACAGTCTGCACAATACAGGCACAAACAACTCACAAATCTCACACTGTGGAGGGTACTGTTAGTGCAAAATGTGTGATGCTCACAGCTCATCTGCTGATCCAGTGCAATTTCTGAGAACTGCTTCTGAAAAACACAGTTCCTCATGTTTCAGACCTTCAATTACTACTGGAAGGAAACTTTTTTCAGAAGAGGATCCTGGTAAACATCTTAGAGCCCCCCCTTGCCTTCCAGATAATGTCTTTTTTTTAAGCTGCCTAAAAGCACATTTCTGACTAATATTTATATATAGAATTATACGCATGTTTCCTGTAATTTGGAGATCATCCTCATGTGCTTTTTCTTTTTCATCATAGGACTATCATTATTCAAACCAGACCTCTTCTTCCCAATCTATCTCTTCACCATTTCAAGCAATAGATTCATTATTCTCTGTCTGTAATGTTAGAGTAATTTCCATGGCATCAGATTGTAATGATACAAACACTGAGTGGATGGGTAAAAGGGAAATAAAGAACAAAAGCGTCTGTTCAAACAAGAATTGTTCAGTAATTAGCATTAATGGGAAGAGAAATGCAGTGTATTTCATTTACAGGGCAAACAGGAAGGATTTTATATTTTATTTTATTTTACATTGTTTTTATGGATGCTTCAGATTTGAACAAGCTCAGCTAAAGCATTTCAGAAAGCCTAAATAACAATTCTCTCTCTCTTTAAGGCAGACATCTTTTAAAAATGAGTAATTTAACAGAATGCAAAGAAATAATTGCCAACAACAGTAGCTGACAAAATTTTGGCTAGAAATTTATCACAAAATAGGCTGACTGGATCTGTAAGTGAACAAACTGGATTCTCCTTGAATACCTCACATAAATAGGAAGGGCATGACTTTCACCAGAAAGGATTCACATACATACACACACACATACATTTTATTGTATAAGACCATGGAGTGTCAAAAGATAATATACCAGTACATTGAAAGAATATAAAATTTAAAACTACAAGTACATTTTTAAAAATCTCAATTTCATTTAATATGTTTTGAGGCCATCTTTTAATCCTGCTGTCCCAACAAGATTTTGACTTTCTTAATCTTTTGTGGACTAAATTGGTACAATCAGGACTAATTTGCATTTGAATTAAGTGAGTTCTCAGCCCAGTTCAGATCCTTAGCCCATTTCATTTTGGAAAGTGAGAAGGAGGAAGTAGACTGCGGGAGGGAACTATACTTTTTTGGACGTGCACCCAATTTCCTTCTGTCCAATGACAAACTTTGTTGTGGGTTTTTGTTATGCTGTAACCACCAAAAGCTGCCTCTGACTCAGATGAAGAATCTGTTTGCTCAAAGATGGCCCCTGTAGCAGAGCTGGCTGTAAATCAACCAGGAGCCAGAGAGACAGAAGCTTAAGGCCAGACAAGCATAAATGTCACAGAGGCCAGCTCCCCAGACACTCAACCAGATACAGATAATGAAACTGGTTAGAGACCTTCCCTGGCAGAACAACAAAGGGAGAAATCAGTGCTGCATAGATCAGAATGCCTATGTGGGAAATGCCAAGCAATCAAGCTTCGCCCCACTGGCCACCTGAGCCCTGATTTGGAAGCATAAAAACAGTAGCAGCTCCCCAGGCAAGCTGTTGCTGGCAATCATTCTTCCCAGACATCTGCCACCTCCTGTTTGTGTCTCTGTTTCTGGTTCCTGATCTGCATACCAGCACCGGACTTTGGCTTTGGATTATCCCTGCACCTGCTCTAGTAGGTTCTGGCTTTGACTTTGGGTTGCTTGACCCTTGCTGTGTTTATTCTAGCCCTGGCTTTTGACTCCCGACTGTTCCTGCAATAAAGACTATGTTTGAGCCCAAGTTCCAGCCCTTTGCCTGCCTTAAACAGGACAGTGTTGTACTCAGGAGGGTGAGCACTGGTTACTCTTTCCCTTGTGCATTTGTTCTTCTGGCAGAGGCAGCTGCAGGCAGCTTGGGCAGACATTTTGTTTCCTTTCTGGGCCCTGGGAACAAGGAACACACTTTTGCATTATTTCAGATCAATAGGGAAACTTCATGGCTCTGCTGCTTCAAATCATTTCTGAGGGTGCAGGTGTCATCATAATCTTTAGATAAGGAGCCATCATCATCATCATCTAAAAAACCTTCCTGTAGTTTCTTTTGCCAGGGAAGTGATGAGCAACCAGGATCTGAGAGGAGATGATTGGGCAGAGGGTGGGAGTCTAGGCAGAGGGAAAGAAGAAATAATTTAACTCATATATAAAAGGCAGGACAAGGAGGAGAGAGAATGGGGATGATAAGAGCAAAGCCTCCCTCCCTCCCTCCTTCCCACAGACTCCTGCCCTCTACTTCTTCCCTCTTCCTTGCTGCTTTCTCCCCCCCCCCAAGCTTTTCCCACCAAAACATGGAATCCCTTCACAGATTTATACGACTAGAAATAGATTACTGTGGTCAGTGTTATCAACTGTTGCTAAAGGTTGGAAGGATAAAACCAAGTGTACAGAAGAGAACTGTTGAAATATTGTTGGACCTTTGTATCCATTGATCTGGTTACCATGGTTTCACTTCCACCTGTCCCCCGCCAGTGCCTTTAGGCCTACCTGGAGCTTCTCAGAGGCCTTGAGTAGTTAGGAAATCGTGTGAAATCATGTGAGATTTCCCATAATTCCTCTGAAACCAATGGGATTTCACAGGAATCAAGGGAAATTGAGCAAGATTTCCAATGATTCCTGTGAAATCTTGTGGGATTTCACAGGAATTATGGGAAATTGAGTGTGATTTCCCTATGTTTGAAATATCCATGTCTCTTTGGTAACCACAGTAGGGCGTAGAATGTATCCTCCATAGTTACAGAGGTCTGACTGAACATAAATTTGATTTAATTAGGGAAAGGTGTTTACTGCACAAGGGAATCAAGGCAAAGTATAAAGTCTATGAGGTTTAGAGGAAGAAGCTGACAGCATTAGATGAGGACACATTCCCAACACTGTTGGCTGAAGGGGCGAAGAAAATAAATGACCTGTACCAACAAGAAGACAGACAGAACTGGTGGTTGTGGTGGATGAAGGATAAAATGTGTATATAAGGAATTTATTTCATTGTATGTTGGTTTTTTTTGGGGAGGGGGTAAAAATTTAATAAGGAAACTTAAAAAAGAGATTTGTACAAATCAGTGAGAGGAGAAGTGTAGAAAGAGAGCTGAAGAGAATGGCTCCTGGGTCTCAGTGGAGTGGGCCAGAAAAATGGAGAGATGGGGACAGAAAGGAAAGGAGCTACAGCTGAGGGAGGAAGTCTATTGTCAAGACTCAATCATAAACAGAAGCCTAGTTTCTCAGGAATTAAACAATTATGGGAAACTGATATAAAAATACATATTGAAAATGAAGAATGGCAAAGCAACAAAACTGACAACTATCTTTGCAATAAGACCACTCAGACGATCATTCCTTAAATTAATAGATAGATGGTGTACTCTGGCCTACTAGTGAAAATGATCTACATTTATCCCCAAAATGCTGGCGAGGTTGCCCAAGTACAGGTTATTAGCAACACAGGTGGGTGGTCATGCCCATTCATTAGTTGTGTTTTCCATTCATTTATTATTCTGGGTGGTGCATTATACAGTGTAATTTGGAAGAAATATAAGAATCTTGGTATTATTATCATTTCAAAAGGGATGAGATTCTTCTCAATAATGAAAAACTTCCATGATTCTAGTTTGCTAATTCTTTTCTTAAATCCCATCTTTTCTTGGCTTTGGACCAGCTGACTGGGACTGATCACTGTGTTGGGTAAAGGGCAGGACAGGTTAAAGGAAGTTCCTTGTTTTATTTGATTAAATTAGCTATTGGTCATTACAAAAGATAACAAACTACATATGGATTTAAAAGATAAAAATAATATCTAAAAAGATCTTTAGCTTAAAGGAAGTGATAATGGGTTGTGGGTTTTTTTGAGCTGCAACTTACAAAGAATGTAGCCAGTAATTAGAGAAGATGGGATGGAAGTTAGAGCAGGGTTAGGAAATACTAATAATTTGAAGAACCCACGGTGTCCTTTGTGAGGGATCTTCTGCAAATAGATTTGGAGAGTCTATTTCTGGTCTGTGAAAGAGGACTGAAGAAAGAGACAAGAAAGAGTAATATTAATATGGTTTAACTCTGAACCTTTCCCAAAATCTGGCAGTCACTTCTGATCAATTGTGTCAATAGGTCTGAGGAACATTGTACAACCAAGGAAGTATTATTAAGAAATATGAAAGTGTATGTACCTTGTCCCCCGAAGCAAAAGAAATATATCTCCTATAATTGTCTTCTATTCAAGAACCTGGTAATTGTACACTTGTTCACTTTATATAGGTCTAAGATTTACAGGATAAAGATGGCCGGGAAGGTGGTGTGCAGATTAAAGCAACTGGATACTGCTAGATTTATATTCCATTTGGGATGATAATGAGGTGGTTAATATAGAGATACAAGACAGTAATAAACCACAGACTTTTACAGATCTCTCTGTGAATCTGAATCATTATTTGGTGACCAGGAGATCAATGATATACAAAAACCCATCGAGTTTTCTCTCTGCTCACCACTCCTAGGTAAAACGGACTCAGCAATCTCAGAATTTCTTTCTGTCTGTCACAAGAGATTGTACAGACAATAAAAGCAATAAATCTACCTCTGACTCCCAGGGAATGCATATATTGAATTGAGCTTTATTAATGGTTCATGGATCAGGTAATCTCACTCCAGAAATATTCCTTTCACACAGATAACTCTTTCTTTGGCATATAGATTGTGTTAATTTTTTTTAAAGAAAATAAAAAACCCTCTCAATAATCTTAAAACCTCTTAGGGTGTGTAGTTCAAGAGAGAACTGAATGTTTCGTTTAACTACTGCATAATAAGGAAAGCAGAGAATAAAAGTTAATGCAGGCTGCACAGTCTGAAAATTTACAATCAAATTTTGGGTTCCAATCATATTAAAATTATCTGACTGAAAACAGCAGAATTACAAAGTAAGTGATAAAAGAACATAAATTTGTTATATTTGACTGATGTTTTCATGAAGGTTTCTTACTGGACTAACACAACAAATGTTGCCATGTATATCCCAAATGGTACTCTCAGTCAAAGTAGCACAGATTTGAATAAGTGGCTTAAAATTATTTCAAACTTAAAAACTTAATTTTCAGGGACACAAATGTCAACAAGGAGAAAGAATACAAACAGAAATGGAATGACAAAAGAATACTAAGAAATAAAGGAAATGCATATCATGACAGAACCCACACAGTTACAAGAGACTGGACTGGATACTGCCAGTGGCACACATAGATTGGCAGTTTGGCACCATTTCAGTTTGGCAGTTTGGCACCAATGGGCCATTTCTGCACACATGGCTAAAATACCCCTGAATAGCAACTTTGGAAGTCAGAATATTTTGTTCTAAGAATATAAACGTAAGAGGTGCCAAAGTCCATCTTGTCTAGCATTCTTGTCTAACACAGAGAACCATCAATTGTTTCTGGGCATCTCAAGCAGATGAGGAAGGCAAAACCTTCACCTGCTCTCAAATCCCTGCAAATGGCCTTTGGAGGCATTCTGTCTGTCTCTACAATTTGGGGGCAGTACATGGGTATCCATTTGAGTTCCCATTGCTATGCTTGTCTTCCATGAATTTGTCTAACCCTTTCTTAATATTATCTAGGCTGGTTGCTGTGACCACCTCTTGGCCTGTTAGTATTCTTGACCTCCAAAGTTGGGACAGTTTGCAAAGTTGGGATAGTCTTGGTCAAGACTGAATAATTTGAACCAAGATCAGCCTCTTCATCTGTGTGCAGGATGCAATTGCCTATGACATTTTCTGCACTTGGTTAATCTTGGTTAATCTGCACTAGCTAGATCTTTAGTGGTATGATCCAGATTAGTTAGATCCAGATTAACTAGATCTAGATCAACCATAGGCAGAGGCATCTGCATTGAGTGGGTTAAAGTGTACTAGCATGGGCATAGACTACATTTATCTGGTCTACCACTAATCGGGATCTGTGAGCCCTTAGCACAGTTCTGATTCAGATCTACCCTATTCCTATGTTCACAATGTGTCCTTGACAGCTCCTTGATCTGTATTCTGGGCAGCTCCTTCATCCAAATTAGCAATTAAGTGCAGTTAGAGTCTATGACCCATCCGTGCATACCTTCTTGTAAAAGTTGGCAAAGAAAAGAATGGACAAAAATACAAACATTTAACACAAGGGTGGATGATACGTAAAGGGAAAGCAAGGAGGGTAAAGGGGCAAAGTGGTGTTCCTTATATTCTTGAAAGAGCGAAGGTAAAAGGAAATGGTACCAGATGTTAGAACAGTTAGAGCTAATGGTTAGGTAGATGCTGCAATTCTGTTCAATCCCACTGGGAAATTGACCCAACTGAACAAAGTGAATTATGTACACATTAACCAAAAATAGTAAGTGGACTCAGGCAAGATGTACATGATACCATTATGGTATCTGGATGTCCCTGCACATTCAGGATCTTGGGTGTGTGCCGGCTGATTGCAGCATCCCCACTAACCTACACTCAGCTAGCTGTCATCCCACCTTAAGCACTCTTTAGACACCTGTAAAGATCAAACAAGATTAAGTGCTCTACTTTTACAGTGCTTCAATGTACAGCTATCAATCACGTGATTCATTTTATGTTGCATTGATCAATGCTGCATCGGCACTTCTATTCCCGGGGCCATTTCCTGTGTTTGTAGGAGCATCCACAGCTAGTGACAATCCGGATGGCTCTATGCTGGTTTGGGACAGCCTGCAGATGCTTTGATCCAAAGCATGCTGGGACATCCTGATCACTTAAGGGCAAACAGGCTCAAAGTGATCAGGAAGAATCATAGATACACAATCTGTGCAAATGCTATGAAAACTGTTTCCAGTGAAATGTGAACATTGGGTGCTGTTTGTGCAAATACCTGGTGAACAGCATACAATGAAGTTTGTGCAGCCAAGAAATGGTAGGCATGAACAGGTCTATCAAAATGGATGGTAAATAGTCCCAACCCTTATCCCAAATGATGCTGACAAAGGGTCATTCTTTTTCTTTTTAAAAAGCTCTCTAACAACGTATTTTGGGGATCGTCTCTACCATCCAAGGGGATTTTCTCTATCATCCATGGGAGAAAAAGTGAAGAAAGCCTACTCATACAAATTATCTGTTATTAATTTGGAAATCTCAGCTGCTCTTGACATTCCTCTGTCACAACTCCAATGGTGGAGAAAGCAAGAAAGAGATTTTCCCATTCTCACCTACCCCATAACTTCCAACAAGGATGATCGTACAGGTAAGTGTCCCCCCCACACACACAATTTTGAGGCTTCCCTCATCATGGGAACTGATTCCTGTCCTCCATGTAAATGAGTGTGCACTGGTTGCTCTACTGGACTAGTAAGCAAATTAGGAGCCTCTCTTTCACTAGTATGTTCTGAGGCCTCCCTTAGGCAACTCTAGCATGTAGAATGAACAGAGACTACCACTATACTTGCTGGTCTGGCATACTGCCAGTGCAGAATCATCCTATAGTCCAACCCTTGGAGGTTGGAGCGATTCCAAGCTTGAGTGGTTCAGCTGACCTGGAACCAGGTCATCCGCACTTGGATGGCCTGTTCTGGGACAGGCTTCATGCTGCCTCAGGCCACTCCGAAGCTCACACAAGCTTTGAAACCCTAAGGGAATCCTTTCTGGCAGAGCAATTTGGCATGCTGCCAAAATGAGAATCCCCCTGTTAAACTGGCCCATGACATGTACCTTTCTGCATGCCTGCCTGGGCTTGTCTAATGGCCCCTGCACTGCAGGTCTAACAGTATCCAGGAAGAAATTCACACTTTGCCATCCTACTGTAGATGGCAAAGGAGGAAGTTCCCCATGCATGAACTAAGCATTTCCACTAGAGAATGGTAGTACACGCAATAACTCCTGTCACATGTCCACAGACTTACCTTAAGTGCGAATGGGTGTTGGGTGCTGCCATCTTGGGTCCTAATAGGGCGCCAGCATGCATGCATTGGTGTTATCACCAGGACAATGATGACACACTGCGCTTGTGAACCAAGTGCATCAGGTGACCCTCCAGCACCTGGAAGTGATGTGGATGGGTCTTGCTGGAGCCGGGAAAAGTATCATGCCTCATGCCACCTCTGACTCTTTGGATGCTGCAGGCCCCACCCCTGCCAGCCAAGATGAAGGATCCCCACCTCCAGGGCCAGCATTGGGAACTGTTGATGTTCCACCAGAAGCAGGGGGCTCAGACTCAGAGAAACACCCAGAACTGAGTTCTCTCTGGGGAGAATGATAATAGCTGTGGTGCTCAGCTCTCTTGCATGCCAAACAGCTGCACTGGTGGGGGCATGACAGTCCAAGCCCTACATAAGGAAGTCACATCCAGCAACCTCCGTTGCAAACAAAGGATCTTCTTGGCAACCCCCTGACTTATGTCAACCCTTGGATTTCTGACTCTGAAGAAGCGACTGACAACAACTATCTGTTAATCTGAACCTGGCCTGCTTGACTCTGTGTAACTCTATATCTGGACTGATTTGACTCCACTAGCCACACATGTGCATTTGTGTGTGCTTGCTGCTGCTGCCCACTCTGGACACAACAAAAAGTAAATGTAAGTTCAAATGTGGAACACTCAATTGTGCTCCACACGTAACTGGCTCCCAGTGTGCTCCTGCACGGAAGAGCTCCTTCAAGTGCAGATGGTCTGTCTTGGAGCTCACTGGGAGCTGACTAGTGGACCAAGTGTGGAAAGGCTCCTGGTCTAGGTGTCATTTTGACCGCTTAGACTGGGCTGGCCTGTTCCAGTATAGACAGCACACTCACAGGGGTGCAGGGCCTCTCTATTCCACACCAGAGTGTGGAAGAGAAAGACCCTGAAGTGGATGAGGCCAAACACTGTTATCATTCTAACAGTATGTGCAGCAAACGTATGATTCATTGATGAGTATGTGATCTCACAGTTTTCTGAAATACCAAGTATCTTGGAACTGTCTTACCCAATGGTCCCAATTTCTTTCTGAAACTATGTTAAATTTATCAGACTCTGGACTCAGCTTTTCTTTTTTATGTTAAAGTTTCTGGTAGAAAATCCTGTCCCATGTTCAAACTCTGATTCTCCTCCTTAGATTTGTTTCCCCCTTTCAGATTGTAGAATAGCTCAATTCCATGGGGACTCAGATATATGAGGATTTATATGATAGTGAAAAAAAAGATAAAATGTTAGAGGAAATGGTTCAGCAATGCTGAAATAGAAGTGAAGGGCTGAAATAATCTATCAATACTTTATGCAGAGGTAAGACATGCGCGCGCACATACACCCCTACATTTTTATTGAGAACTCTTTTTCTGTCCAAGAAAACTGTTTGTGCAAAATCTCTTGAGAAGCTTCATTTTTTATTTATATATCCATATATATGAGTGCTGGTAATTTGAACTCCTCCAAACAATCACCTGTAAATTATAATCTTTCCAAGCTGCAATATATACTCACAAATCAGTCCCAGGGCACTGAAATTATATGTGAAAAGGTCTATTTATATTACCCTAGACACGAGAGGAAATTTTCACAGTTTTATAAAAAAAGAAAATTTCTTATTAACATGTAGAGCTAATTGGATAATAAAAAGAGAAAAGCCCTTTAAAAGACCTGGGATGACTAGAGAGTTAATCTATCGAACTCTTGAGCTGGGTGATTTACTGGAGCAGTGATACTTCCATCTTTTCAGACTGTTCAAGGTGTAGATTTATGAACTGTACAATACTGCACAAAACTCCTAAACCTTTCTTATTACCCCATCTCTCTCCCTCTCATGCACTCTACAAACATATTACATTCAACTGAATTGTATGCTATGAGGTAGGTCATCTCCGTTATAAAACCCTCATTTCAAAATTTTACTGTGGAATAATTAATGCCGTCAAACCTCTACTTATTGAAGTATTTCCGCTTTTGCAAAAGAGTAGACTTGTGCACAAATGTGTGGTTTTTTAACATTTGATTCGTAACAAATCAAATGTTAGAAAATCCAAATTCATTCAAATAGACCCCCCTCGAATGTGGTGGGATTCTATTTGATATGATTTTGCATGAATATCCGATATGTATTGGATACGAATGAATACGTATCCGATATGAGCGAATATGTGTCCAATATGAACAAATACGTATCAGTTACATATCCCATAACAAAACCATGTTCTTGAAGCATCAAATCCAACCTGAATCCAGTTTTAATCCACTCTCAATGTTATGAATATTTGTGCACATCCCTCCGAAAGAGGCAATGGGATGGGGCGGCCTTTACTCTATTCCTAACTAATTTCGTGACAAGTCACAGTGAAATGAGCCAAGAAGCAATGAGGTTGAAAAAGGGAAATTGCTAGTTTTAAATACACTGACTGTGGTTCCATTCATATTGGGACCCAGGGCACCCCTCTATCTGACCCAGGAGAAGGCTCTCCAAACTTCTAGATGCCCCCAAGGCAGCCAGTCACACTAATCCGCCCCCAACCAGCATCTGTGCCATCAACAATCCTGGTCAGAAACACACCTCACATCCACTTTAAAGGACTGTCATGGTGTGTGCAGTGACTGAGGGTGCAATCAGATGTATTTAATGAAATGCCTTCTAGGTGAATTTGAAGCTGTAAGGACAGACATAAAATCTCTATAATGTTTTATTCCATTCTGAAGCCTGGGAATAAGTGTCCCTTCCACATAAGAGATTAAATAACACTGAGAGTGACTCTGAGTCACACTGGGCAGGAAGCTTCACGAGCACAAAGGAGGGAAATGTAACTCATCACAGCATGGAAACAAGTGATGCCAGTGAGTGGCCAAGGAAAGCCAAGCAGATGAATAGCTAATCACTTGTTAATATTTGTTGTCAGGAAGGCATTGCCAGACCCGGGGCCTATTCGCACTTGGCTTTATTCTGGAATATATCTTGGAATAGGCGTATGCTGTCCACTTGCTAGTGCAGGCTATAGGATGCCCCAGATGAGGCCTGTCAGAGTCTGCATTAGCAGGTGGACAAGAACCCCCTGTCCTGAGATATATTCCAAAATACAGCCAAGTGCGAATAGGCCTCCGGAAGTGACTGAAGAGCAATGTCTGGAAAAATGAGGTAGGCTTATTCTTTTAACTGTTTGAATGACTGGTTGTTGTTGTTGTTGTTTGTGGACAGAAGAGACAAGATAATTTTTATTAAGGGAGCAGCCCAAAAAGAAAAAAATCCCTGTCTGATCGCACCTTAAGTTGCCACCCCTCTCTGGATTGGGAGGAAGGCAACATCTTACCAGTATGGTTTCCAGCCAGGTCATTTGTGAGAAAGCCTAAAATGGCCAAAGGCAGCCATAGATCTCACTGGTGCAAGGGGAGTTCTCTGCAACTGTGAGGTTTCCAGGCTCTGGGAATTGCTACAAGGCACAGGACATTTTTTTTTACTGTATCTTCTGCCTCCATGGCAGCTTCTATGCTATCTCACAAAAGCTGCACCAGCTTTAAACTGCACCCAGCCCCCATGGGGATGCAGCCTGTATTCTGAACCAGCTGGAGTTTTCAGATGCTTTTCAGAGGAAACTTCAAGTATAAGCATACTAAAAATGGCTATATAGGGCAAAGTGATACAATCACCTGAAACAACCAGACATAGGGATGTGCACAAATGGTTTTTTTGGCGTTTGATTTGTAACAAATTGAATGTTAGAAAATTAGTATTTGTTTGAATAGATCCTCTTCTAATGTGGTGGGATTCTATTCGATATGAATGTATTTGTATAAATTCATACAAATATCCAGTACAAACGAATATGTATCTGATACATATCCCACAACATATCTACTCTGAAAGCATCAAATCTGACCTGAATCCACTTTAATCCACTCTCAATTCATGTCAAATGCACTCCGGATTTGTTGCAGATGTGATTGGCACAGCCACTTTCCCACCTCCCCATTTCACGAATTTCCAAACTATTCATACAAATGTCCGGAAATATTCGTATTTGTATGGATGTTAATATACAAATGTTGTAACATTCAGTTCATGTACGAATGTCTGAATTCGGCCAAATACCTACGAATAATAAATGTTACGAATATTCATGCACATCCCTAATCAGACATACAAAATTGATTGGGAATACTTTATGTAAATACTGTTGTTATCAAAAGAAGGATGGCGTGCAGATGGCAGGTCTCCCATTCCAGAATATAATCTAAAATATGACCCAGTACCAAAAGGGCCATAGCTCTGAATACAACTCACTTCTGAATATTTATTTATT
Source organism: Aspidoscelis tigris stejnegeri (assembly GCA_023333525.1). NCBI lineage: Eukaryota > Metazoa > Chordata > Lepidosauria > Squamata > Teiidae > Aspidoscelis > Aspidoscelis tigris. The sequence continues at coordinate 25,497,066 of JALMGA010000003.1, forward strand.
TACCCGATTGATACCATGCCTAAAGGCTTATACGTGAGTAAGTGTGTATAAGTTTATTTGGTTTACAGAGTAATATGATTTTAGTTGTTGTTGTTCAAAGTTACCATTTCTTCTTATCTTCCTCTAAAGGGCTGGGAAAACTTTCTTTGCCCTGGTAACCTATAGTTTTTTCCTATTAAAGCAGGAGGCCTTGTCTAAGGTTTGCAAAAGTGTGCTCTGAGTCTGCCCTTCAGTTTTTTATATTTTATATATATATATATTGGTGCTGTATTATTAGACGAAACATCAGCTGCTTCAGTTTAATTTCCCTTGACTGTCTGCCCCTTCCACAAATAAATAAATAAATTTCAGGGATCACCGGGGTCAAGTTTACTGCTGATAACTTTCATTTTTATAAAACCTAGTCAACAAGAACCATAAGGGATCGACGGTTATGTGGAAAATCAAGTCAATGAAGTCGGTTGCCTCCTTGAAATGAGAACTGAAGGCTCGACTGTCAGTTGACTGCTGGTATTGAAAGACAAAACAAGGCTCCCCATAGGCAAGCTTCAATTTTTGCTGCAATCATTTTGTAATCTATTAACCTTCAAGCTTGAGAAAGGCCAAACTGTTTTGGACAAAATTTGCTCACCTGTATTTATTTGCTTTGCCGTCTCACTTATTGTCTGGCAAAACATGAACCCTGGCAATGCTGTCCGCATATAAGAAGGCAGAGTGCAATTAGCTATTGTGCTGGTAAGACTCTTCTGTTGACTTTTTAGACTGCAATATGTGAAACGGTATACTGGGTACATCTCTGCTCTCTAATCCAATCTGAGAAATTCAGTCAAGGACTCTGAAATAATTCCTCCTCTCCCTCCTCATGTTGCTTAGTCCCAAAGTAACTTCTCCCCAGGGGACTGAGAGGCCATATATACCATTACCAGGTACTGGACCTGGCTGGAGTGTCAAAAGGACATATATGGGAGCAAACTTTCTATCATTGTCTTTCCTTTCCAGGCTTATAAAGGGTGATGAAAATCAAGAGTGGACACAAATAAGGGACCTCAGAGGCCATCCAAATGGCACACAACTTAAATTGGTTCATACTGGGAAGAGTCTAGAATCTGAACCACTGTGAGCTGTCCTCAGTTTCTGCCTTTTCTGCCTCTTTCTGCACTATACTTCACTGCTATCATGGAATGGTTGCCTTTCATGTCTTATGACAATAACATTACCGCTATCCTTATAATGAACCTACCAGGTTCCTAACAACTCTGCTGCGCCTGCATCAACATGGGGCCTTTCTGCACTCACTCCAACTGGTGTGCACTAGCATTCACATTTGCAAGCCATCCTTCCCGCCATGTGTCCACAGAGGTCTGGATGCTAGCCTGGGTTTTGCCATCTTTGTGAGTATCCATGCACCAGGGCCATCATTGGGGTGAGGGTAGTGCACTGCCACGCATATGTTTGGGGTTATCTGAGGTGCTAGCATGCTTGCACAGCACCTTAGATGACCCGCCCAGCACCATAGAGGTGTGAATGGGCTTTACCGGAGATGGCAAAGGCTGTCTCTGGTCAAGATTAGTACACTTCTGCATGGAAGGGGACATTTCTGAACTGGAAACTGCCCACCTCAAGTGCAGATGCTTTGCCTGGGAGTGTACTTCACACAGACTACAGGGGCAAGTGCAGAAGAGTAGATTTAAAAAGTGTCCCAACAGTAGCATAGAGATGGTAGCGTTGTGGCAGTACTATCGCTGTTCCAACTCTAATCCAGTCAATTTTAGATATGCTATAGGGACTCTAATGGCAGCTAATACCTCAAAGTCACTTTTGAGCCACTTTTTTTTTTTTCAAAACTGTACATGGATGCAGCCCATGCCATTCATCCAAGAATCTCTTTTTCTCTGAACTGTTCAGAGATTCACAAACATGGGCTTTCAGGCTTTGCCAGAAATGTTGCCTCTCGTTTGTTAAGAAAGGACAAAGTAATATTACAAACTACACAAACAGGTAAGATTTATGGTGGGGAGAGAAACAGTGCATGTGTCAACAGCCAACACATTTGCAACACATTCCAACCAATCTGCAATGCCTCCATCTTCTTACCTCTACAGCATACTGATATCTAGTCCACAAATTGGGTCTTATTCCAGATTATATCCTAGATAGACACCTGCCATAATATGCTGGGGCAAGCCCCACCTGGGACCTGTGGCATAGCCTGCACTAGCATGAAGATATCAAATCCCTTATCTGGGATATCTGGAAGTGCTTGAGAATGCCCAGAAGCAATTGGTGAGCTCACAAGAGGATCTCTGCAGGATCAAGCCACAGCCCACCTAGTCCAGCATCCTATCTCGCTCAGTGGCTCACCAATTGCTTCTGGGCATTCTCAAGCAGAAGGTAAAGATGAAATCTTCACTTGCTCTTGACCTCCTGCAAATAGCTTTTAGAGGCATCCTGCCTGTCTCTCTGACCTGGAAACAGTACCAATACACTGTTTCAAGTTGAACACATCTGATCTTCCTATACTGAAGTCCCATTTAGACACATCCTACTTACATGCCTGAATGCAGTGGACAGACTGCATGTAGGGAGTCTTTGTGTTGTCACATATATAGAAATAGATGTCTGAAGCAGGGTTTGCACTTTTGGCACTGTGAATGAAGGACCAATGTGCACAGGAGCCTGCTCATTCATGGTCATTCAGTTTGCAAGAGGAGTGTGGTGCCCTCACAAATGCTTCCCACCACCATGCTGATATATAGTGGCTGAACAGCAGAGGGGAGAAAGATCTCTCATCCTCTGGTCTTACCACCACTGCATTTCCACAGCTGACACTGCTTGAAGGCACTTACCTCCTTGACAGCCTTCAAAGTCTCCTCAGTGGCTGTTGAAGTAACTGGACATGGGAAATGACCCATGGAGACACTTCCTATGTCTGATGACCCCAATCAAGTTTGAAGCCCAATTTAGATCTTGATGTTCAGAGTGGCATAGGAACGGCACATTTTTGCATTGAGAAAAGCGCCACCGACGCTTTTGGTGCTCCTCCCCTTGGCATGTGGATATTGCCTGAGATGGCTTGAACAAGAACAAAACTACATCCACATATTGCAAAAGAAGCATCTGAAAAGCACCTTAGGGCAAGTAGCATGTGGCTTTTATCTTCTCATTCCACCTGTGACCACCTTCTCTATCCTAGAACGTTCCTGAGAGATGAGAGGGGCATACTGGCATGTGAACAAGTCCACCTCCACAAATGTGTCATTTTCTCAAAAGAATAATATGGTACTTTAAAAAACAACCTTCACGAATGTGACACAAGGCAAGGTAATTCACTTGGTTATAAAGGAGATATAGGACTTAACATAGCAAGTAGGTCAGTTTGATATTATGGGCAGGTCATTGGCAATATGGTTCTTTTCCAACTTAGCAGCCAAGTTTCAAATAATTATTTTCCATAAAAAATGGGAAGTTCCAGAATCTTGAGGAAAAATACAGGTTGGTATATATTTAGATGTCTAGATATTGTGTGAATGTACAAACAAATAAAAAAAACTTGGGTTCCTAGATAACATTGATCCAACAGTAAACATCTATCTGGAAACACTTTTAACAACGACAATGTTAAATAACCAGTTTCAGCTTTACTGATTTGATTGTGACCTGCAAAGGGTGGGACACAAAAGCCAACCAACCAGCCTGCACGATTCCTTTGAGGAATGAAGAAAAGCATTGGAAACTTTGGACATCCATGATTACATGGATGGAATTCATTGTAGCACCTTAGAATGTGCTCATCTCAGATTCTAGAATCATGATAACATGGGAAGTAGTCACAGCACGGGTGGTTTCATATGGGAATGCACATTTGTGCCACATCACCAGAGAATGTGTGAGGAAAACCAGAGGTCTTTGGATGAATGCTAATGTTTGCCCAAATGCTGAAGCAACTCTAATCACATCAGGTTTTTTTCCTTTTTCCAAACCTGAGCTATGGTTATTAAAATTTCACATTAACAATGTATAAATTTGCTTCTGAAATTGCAAGTTTTCTCTTGTTATTGTTTCTGTCAGAAGTGCATAAAGAAGGACAACTAACACCATATTGCATAGAAGAATTTTGCGTATGGGTTTGACATTTGTTAAATAAGCCCTGTAAATATGCTGAATTTAAAATATATGTACATATTTTTTGGAGTAGCATACTAGGGAAATAACAGAGTGGCTGTCTGTTTGGAAACTTGTTTTATAATGCAGTATGAATAACCAGCTGACAAAACAGGTTTTCCCCCCTACTTTGTACAGCCAATGGCTAACAGCCAGCCAACTTTATTGTCCTTGAAATGTCATGATTTTGAGCATGCACAGAATTCTTAAACTGCCCAAATTACTGCAAAGCAATCCTTTTTATTATATGGCAACAATGTGATGCTGAGCTCAAAGACTTACTAGTTAAGAAGATTATGTATTTTCGTTTTTCTGTTTTGTTAAAGTGCCAAGTCTTGCATTTTTTGGCATCTTCTAAAGAATAAAATGTCTTGTGAAATATTCCCTCAAAGCGGAGAAGTTACCTCAGAGGAGCTCACAAATGCAGAGCTTTTCAATACTTTCTCATTTACTCAGAAGTTCAGATCCAGTTTTCCTTCAAAAGCTTCCAAATTTTGCTTCTTTGTCTGCACTGACAGGAGAGAGAAAAAAGTCCTTCATAGGTAGAAGCTGTATGGCTTTTATGCTATTTTTTTGTTTTTGTTTTATTTCTGTTTAATGTGGAGGATATTCATGCAGACTAGACTGAGTTGGACATCGGATAGGCAGGTGGCAGGAAGGCTTTTCCATAGAGTTCTGCCAATGGGACTAAAATCTGATCTACAGTTTCCATACTAATCAAGCTGCTCCTGAAGCATGCAAAATGGCTGTGCCAAAATGTGGTTTATTGTTGTGAAGAGAAACAGGGTGCTAAATTCTGAAAGTGCTCGCAAGGGCTGTGAAAAAGCCCAACAAACACAGTGTGCAGCAGTAGAGAAAGAAACACAAGGAAGGTTTGCAAGCAGGATTGTAGAGAAGATGTTTGTTCTTACAGCTTTTAGGAGAAGAAGTTCAAAGAAAGGCTAGACTGGAAGCGTGAGAGAAACATGGTGACTTCTACTGAGATATTAATAAATGAGATATTATTTTAGACTGCCTTGGTTTCCTCAGCATTCTGTTATAAGGGTGAGGAATTCAAAAGAGTTTGTCTTATCATAACCAAAAAGAGTCTCAGCAACCTAGTTCATCTGAGACAGCTGGACTTTCCATTAAACAGAACTAATGGGTGCCCCAGGCAGCAGATGGTGTGGTATACTGGATCAGGGTAATGACAATGGTTTCCAAACCTTTCTTTCTGTGTTCCACTGTTGTCCTCCTCTGTTAAAGGCTCTAGTTGCTGGTGCCTGTTGTGGTTGTTAAAAAGGGCAAGATAATAAATATAAAAAAGCTGGAATCAAAATAGCATGCTGAGTGAATCACAGCTGAATGCAAAGTAAAAAATGGTTACAGGATTAGGTTAGCTCAAGAGGAATATAAACTGGGTGCTTACTGCACTTACCTGGGCTTAATCTGGATCAGTGAGTCGGGAACAGTTGTGCCCGCTAATCTGGACTCTGGATCAGCACCATCTGCAGTGATGGCACCGATCTGCATTAACCCACTCTGCAGCTGTGAAGCTTGCACAAGCATTGCAGCTGCACACACATGCCTCTGAAGGGGTCTAGACGGTGCTGTTTGGTGGTGTGCTATGGTGCAGCCCTGAAAAGCACTTCCCAGTAGCCCCAGAATATGGAGACCCTTAATCTAGAGATCCGAATTTAAGTCTTATTCCAGATCTTGATCTGTCTAGTACAGATGGAGTCAAACCAGTGGAGAGGGGCCTCCTTGATCTGCATTGTTTGGATGGGAGGCTCAGAATATGGCCTAAACAGATCTTTAATCCAGATCTAAGAAATATTCAGAAAGAGCCATGCTTCAAAGAATAGAGTCTATAGCACTCCCTAGTTGAGGTTGCTGCCCATTCAGACTGGTGGAGCAGAATAAAGAGAAAATAAAATAAGTGATTTTAGGAGTTAGAGCTGAGGAATAGATAAATGTTGGAAGGTTGACCTCACTGATTATAAGTGATAAATGACATATTAGCCAATCCTGAATGCATGTGGGAGGGAAGAGCAACATCTGCTCATCACATATTATCCTGTGTCATGCAGGTCTAATCCTGGGGTGGATTGAATAATCTCTGCCCAAGATTGGTGGGATAGTTGGCCATTGGGCCAAAAGCTACTTGCATTACGGAGGCCAGGAATTAAAGTTCCTGAGGCAGGGCTCTTTTAGCCAAATGCCCAGAAATGGTGCTACTTCTGATAGCCCAGTGAAATGAGCCTCAAGACTACTGCCATCTGCACATGAACGGTGGCCAGGGGATGCTATAGAGACCACTTTCAAGCAATCTTCAATTTCAAGCAATTGGAGTGGAATACGGCACCAATTTTGCACTGTATCCTGGTCCACACCATACCCATAGAGGTGTGGTGTGGCCTAGTTGTCCTGTGCAGATGCAGCCAAGGAAAGTGAACTCAAACTCTGAAAACATTGGCATGATACAGTACACCTCACCATTGTTTTTATGCTCAGCTACCCCTTGGTTTAGGATTAGAGTCAAAGGGCAGTCACACCATATGTACACTGTGGCTGAGCTATGGTGAAAGGTATAGTGGAAAATACTGTCCTAGTGCACATGCTGAAATAATTCAAGGCCTTTTTGCATTTGGTCCAGTGGGGCAGTTGGAGGCTGCTCCTGCACAAAGCCTCCCAACCGTGCAGAGCCGCTGCTATCCCAGAAGTGGCTTTGCACATCCTGGAGCGTCCCCAGAATGTATAGCTATGGAGCACTAAAAAGTACAGGTGATAGCTGTGATTGCACTAACCCAATGCTTGGTAAAATGCTGGGTAAATTTTGGGTGCATCAGGTGTCACAGAATGTGTACACGCAATTTATCTTAGAGGTTCACTGGGCATCTTGTCTAATAAAGATGTGAAAAGGCTCCCTGCTTCCAGCAAGGTTGTTTGTTGATTGCAGAAAGGTTGGAAACCCTCTTGGGCTGCATTTCTAACAGCAAAATGTCTCTGCTGATTACCCATCTCTTTTTTTTTTTGCCAATTAGAGAGCAAAGAGTCTGAAAGTCAGTCTATGGACCTTTCTGCAATGAAAGGCTCATGGTCCAAACCAGTGAGTCTGGACCAGGCAGGCCCACTGGCTCAGACCACAGAAAGGTGTGGTCTGGTCCAGACCAGTTTGTGCAAGCTTTGAGGCCAGGCTCTGATGACTTGAAACAAACGTTTGTAGCCACCGTGGAACACTTTGTTCTGGATCAGGGGCCCACTGAATCGACAATAGACCTATTTAAACAAGGGGCTTGTTTGCACTTGGCCATATTCTGGAATACATAGAAAAGGGGTATGCTGTCCACATGCTATTGCAGACTCTGGCAGGCCTCACTTGCAGCCTGCCATTGCCTACACTAGGATGTGGACAGCAGGCCCCTATTCCAGGATATACTCTAGAACAAAGCCAAGTGCAATCAGGCCCCAGGTCTACCCGTGATCCTGATTGAGGCATCCCTTATTGAGATCCCTTATCCATCCTTTGCTGATGGAGCACATCAGCGGAAGGTGGGGCCTCACAGATCCATACTAATGGGTGGACCATTGAGGCCCAGAAGAGGACCACAAGGTCCCCTACTCCCAGAATTTAGGGTAAGTGCAGAAAGGACCTATGCTTAGTCCAAGGCACCCTAAACTGTGCTGGATTGAGAGTACCAAACTAGATGACTATTGGGAAATAATGCAAATTCCTGTATTTCTGTCAACAGCACAGCAGATTGTACATCATCATCTGTATGCAGGCAAACATTATGTTGCTATTGCTGTTAGGCATCTTCAGCTGGGGCCAACTTCACTCACATATCGATGCAGTTTTCTTGGCAGGCCCAGAAGTGGTTTGCCATTACACTCTTCCAGTCCACTTTCATTCAGTGTTATTACACCACAATAAAAGCTCAGAAAATATTAGGACTTTTTATAGTGTGCAGACCCAGGCAAAGAGACAATATGCAGTAGCAACTGCTTAGGTACATTTAGATGCACATTTTTGCTTCTGCCAATGTAGTCCTTGCCAATAAAACCATTCCTGGTCCAAACCATCCTAAAATGAAGTTAGGTGTGCAGATAGAGTTTAAAATCAACCTAGCAGCTTCTGTTCCTAAAGATCTTCATGGGGATTTAAGTACTCAAATTTGAAATTCAGGGGACTGAACTTTTTTGAAATCTTGATCCAAACATTCCTTGTAAAACTTACTCAGTTGGAAGGCAGAAAAAAAATATGCATTAAATGGAACTTTACCAAAGAAAATCTTGTGGTGAAAGTTGAAATGAGAGTAAGCGATGGAGTTACCTGCAGTATCTCGCAATTACGAATCCCTTCTGCAGTTTTATTACAGGTATCTGTTAAAATATATTATGAGGCAAATTACCAAAGGCACTGTAATGTTAAAATTACATTGCAACATGTGCTGTAGAGAGAAGCTATACCTGCTGTAGTGTAAAATCAAATGAATTTCATGACAAATGAAGTTGTAGTATTGTCAAAAGAGAGAGAAAAGAGAGAACAAGGGAAGGAGGGAGGGAAGGAGAGAAACAAAAGAAAAATTTAAAAAATCCTCCAGCATCAATTAAATTTCAGTGTCTTGTGAATTCATGACAGACCCAGAATGCTAATTTGAAGGGATTCTTTCTTGTTCAATAATTGACTTGTTGAAGAGAAAGGTAAGAAATGTGTTTATAATATGACATGTGCTATTCTTTGGCTACCATACGTATTTATGTACTGTAAAAACCAATCAAGCTTTAACCCCCATCTCAAGGAACTAAGGATGATGCCCCAATCACACCACTGCTAATAAAACTGTCAACAGCTTTGTCTGTATCTTTTTACAGCTAGACACCCATTCCTTAATGTACAACCGCCCCTACTTCCTGTGTATTTTGGGCTCTGAAAGCCTCTTTCCTTCAGTCACCCTAGATCTGAGCTTCCTGTTGCATGTTGTGGGACTCTGTGAGCAAAAGCCAGCAGCCATGTGGGAGGGAAGAGGGAATATGCTTGAATTTGGTGGGTGAACTCGGTGGAGAAATTGTACGTTACTGTCTGCTTGTCTCCTGCAAACAGAAATACCACAGGAAGAACAGAAGAATGAACGTGGATTTCCGTTAAATTTGCACATGCTAACTTAGGAAGACAGTAATGCCTGCTGGACCCCACTTTAACTAAAAATGCATCTTAGTATAACAGCAAACTGGAGCTCTGTGGGTTTGTCTGGGGCCCTTTCTGCACTTACCTCTCATTAATCCAGGATCAGTGGGTCTGGACTGCACTGATCTGGATTGCAGGTAGGTGCCTGAGGCATAAACACTGTCTTGACTGGTGACTCAGATCTGGATTAGCTTATGATGCAGCTCTCACACACACGCCTCCAAAGGCTAGGAATGAAAGACCTTTTCTGCACTTACTTTACCTTCATCTGTATTTCTGGATCCAGATTAGATTGATCCAGATCAACCACAGCAGGAGGCATCTGCATGAAGTGGGCTCGATGGCAGCAAATACAATCTAAGGAAAGATGCAATGCAGATTCCTCAGCAATGTTCTGTGTGCCTCAGCACTAAACTGTTGGCAACAGCAACTATAAAGCCCAATGCAACTGGCCCACTTCCCCATCAGTCAAATACTGCATCCAGGTAGCAGATGCAAGATGTCTTCACAGCCAATGTGAAGACACCATTGCTATCAACACAGCCACTGTTCTGAAGGGACCATGAGGGTGTCTTTACATTCGTTGTTTGTTTTCATAAATCTGTTCATACAGACTTTTGTTCTGAACATTCAGGTTGCATCCACATGGCCTGCATCTGCTACCTGGATGCAGCATTTGATTGACGGGGAAGGCTTGGGTCTTGCCACCGGAACAAACTCTACTGGTCCCAGCAAGAGAATAAAGCTATGACAGATAAGCCTTCCTGCAGTTGTGCTTTTTCTATAGCCCTTTCTGCACTGGTCCTTATTTCAGATTACAACTCGAAATAGGGGTGTGTTGTCCATATGCCAGTGCAGACTACTGTAGGACATATAATCTGGAATAAGGACCAGTGCAGAAGGTACCTAAATTGTGAATCCTTCATGCTTTGGATCTGCCCCAGGACAATGGCACTGAAAATGACATTTGATTTGAATAAGTTAGCTCTCCCCTCTTATGTGTTTCCACAGAAGGATGGACAGAAATTGTGCCAAATTAATACAGGACAGAACTTCCAGAGTTCTTGGATTGTCTTAAGAGCTTCTCCGAAAAGGAACATCTAGACAACCTGCCCCTAGAACTCCTGGAAGGTGTTTTTTTCTGCCTGTGTAGATGCAGTCACAGCCTCCATGATGTTTTTCCACTGTCACTAAAAGTACCCATTAAGTACCCATTAATGGGTACAAAATGGCATTTTTGTACCCATTAATGGGTACTTAATGGGTACTTCTAGTGACAGTGAAAAACCACCACATATGTACATGTTTCTCTAGCTTTTCTTCAGTTTCAGTGTGTATTTGCCTACATGGAAATTAGGGATAAACCAGAAAAACTGTAAATACATTCAAACAGACCCTTGCTAACCTGAAATGCATTTAGAATGGATCCATGTTTCAACAAAGATTATTGATCAAATTGCATTTTAATGTTGATTTTTTTTAAAAAATCATTATTTTAAAATATACTTTAATTTTGAATGTGACTGACACAAAACATAAATTACAACTACCAAATTATAACAATTTTGTGTTAATAAAGAAAAAATATACATAAAAATGCAACATAGCTTGGAAGTTGGGTTGCTCATTTGAAAACTTGAAGATAAGGTTCCACATTCTTTCTCATTACCTAATATCACATTTATTTGCATGGTAATAAATTTGTTGAATAATACATCTCATATTAAGTTGAACCAGTCCTCTTTTGTTTAGTTTTTTTAAAAAACTTCTTTCCATTGCTTTAATGCCAGCATTGTTGCTGCAAGTTGTTTTTCCCTAGAGAGTGTGATGAGTTCAAAATTATGGAAAATAAATATTTTTGGATTAAGAGGGATCCGTGGGCTTTTTTGCTCTTGGGAGATTGGGATAGTAGCACATGCTCTGACATGATGCATCTGCACACTGTGGAGCCACTTCCGTCCCAGAGCAGCTCCAAGCATGTGCAGCCATCCTCTGCTCCACAGTTTCTGAAAATGCAGTATTCTACTGTACAGCCATGTTCCCACTGGGCAATTCAATCCAGATTTAAACCAAGGTTTTTAAAATCAGCAGCGAGGTCTGTTTTTTTTGTGTTCCCACTGTTAGCTTATAATGTAGGATCGTTACAGCAGATCAACATGAAAAGGCAGGGATCCAGGCAAAAAGTGTGAATGGAAGAAAAGAGGGAGGAAGTAGGTAGGAGCCTTCTTTACACATTTTCACAACCCCAGGATGGAAGCTGCCAATTTGTTACACTGATCTCTTGTAACAATGTTAGGTAGTGCAGGCTCTGTTGATTCTTCACCTCCCCGCTCCTGTTCAGCCAGCCCAATCTCCTTAGCACACAATGCCACAAAGCCTGGGGAAGTGGGGACTAGGGCTGAGGAAATCATGGCTTATCATTGGATCAGGGGGGTCTAAAGAGAACACTCCTAAAGCATGGTTCCCTCCACCTCCAAAAATGCTTGCATTTCCATTGCTAAATAATGAGAATTACTTCTAAATCCAGCAGTGAGACCTCTTTTAATCTGAATAGGGATACTTCACATTTTGGTGCCTTTAATCCACAGAAACAATGGATCCTTGGCAAACTGTTGAAATGGGGAGAACTTGAGCTGACTTCAAATCTGACTGTATCCTCTGTCAGAATGCAACCTAAGTGCTTTAGCTATGTACCTCATCAAGTAACATTGGACTCTCCTTGGGGTATCACTGTGGGGTTGTCTTAATGAATTCTTGTCCTTCAGTCTTAGCTGTTTCACCACTTGCTAGCAATAAGGTCTCCCCAGTTGTGGTTCCTACTTTATTACTCATTCACACACACACACGTGACACACATGTGCACACACACACATACAACATACATTACATATTCTTTCAACCTCAAAATCACTTTCTAACCTTGTAAGTGAAATAGAGAAAACATTTTCTAATGACTGAATGAAATTTGATGGACTGTTCATAACCCAACAATATTGCTTGATGCAGAAGGAAATTTGGGTTCTTTCTATCATACAACCACCATACAACATAAATGCTCAGACTGTGCATCATAATCTACTTTGCCTGTGCATGCTATGTAAAAAAGATAAAATGCAAGGGGAAAAAATCAATTCCAGTTCAAAGCACCTCAGCTTTATGTACACAGAATCTGTCATATGCTTATTGCATTGGCCAGGTAAGCTGCCAACACAGATTTTTTTTCAGCTTCTTTTTCATTTTTTGTGTATTTCCATGGGATGAGGGGGGAGGAAAAGAAGATTAATTGTGCTAGTGAATGTGATTTCTGCAACCTGCATTATGAAGACCAGATGCAATTGCGCTAACTGACCTAGTTCAATTTGATGAAAAAGGCGCAGATGTGTAAATCAGGATCTTTTCCAGATTATCTTTCATAAATTGCTGCCCTTAGCATTGTCAACAGGATGCATCAGTTTGTTACAAAGCAATTAGGCACAGTAAATGACACACAGTTTGTGAAGACTTGCTGGATGGTCAGCAGCTCAGGTGTGAAGTAGTTTATTTGGGCTTATAGAAGAAAATGTATTCTTTTCTAACAAACTGAAGTCTGGAACAGGGCAAACAACTGAGGGCCTCACTTGAGACTGAGGGCAAGATAATTTCTTTTTTTTCCCTTCAAGGTCCTGTTATGTACCATCCTAGTTTAGGGGGATAGAGAAAAGGTCATTTTGTTTGTTGTTTTCATGCTTTAAGCAATGTGCTCCAAACCAACACTCTGCTCTTCTGAACCACTTCTTACTGAGGTAAGGCTAATGCCCTTAAAGCATGTAAAATTTATTTTATTTAAATCCAGATTTTCCATGAAGAATGTCAAGGCCTCTCCTTACAACAAAGTAGCACAACAGGGGGCCTATTCACACTGGGTTTTATCCTGGAACATATTCTGGAATAGGGGCATGTTGTCCACATGATAGTGGAAGCTACAGCAGAACCTAGGTGAGGCCTGCCAGAGTCTGCATTAGTTTATGGACAACAGATCACTGTCCTGAGATATATTCCAAATACAGCCAAGTGTGAACAGGCCCAAGGTTTGGCTTGGAGTCTGTGGATGACCCAAGGGCATTCTGCTGGCTCCACAGCTAACTGGGAATTTGAACATCAGTTTTCCAGCCTCAGATCAGTTGACCTTCCTACACTTACCCTAGTTCCAGGGTTAGGAACTGTTCATCCCACTGCCCAGCATCGTCCCTATCTGAGCTGGCTAAAGTGGTCCTGATTTGGTGTTGGAAGCCCCAGCCATGGTGGTGTTAGGGGATTTCAACACCCACGCTCAGGCTATGCTCAGTGGACCAGCTCAGTCCTTCATGGCCTCCATGACAACCATGGGGCTGTTTCAGTTTGTATCTGACCCAACTCATGTGGCAGGTCACATCCTTGATTTGGTTTTCCCCTCAGAGTGGACTGATAAGTATCCATTGATAGGGCTGGCTGTCAACCCGTTGTCATGGACGGATAATTTACAGGTGAGGTTTGGACTTGCAATGACAGTTCCCATCTGTGGGGAAGTGGGACCTATTGAGATGGTCCTCCCCTGTAGACTTATGGAATCTGAGCAATTCTTGAATGCCCTGTTCCAGTTGGCATGACTGGAACTCCTGTCAAAGCCCTGGTTTCTCTCTAGAATCAAGAGGTGAGCAGGGCTATTGGCACAATTGCCTCCAAGTGCCCACAGCATGGTTGTAGAGTCTGAAAAGCTCCTTAGTATTCCTTGGAGAAACAGGAAGGTTGATGGCTAGAGCACAGGTGGAGTAAATCTGGCTGTGAGTCTGACTGAACACATTATTGTGCCTACCATTTGGTGATGATGACATCGAAAAATATTTTTTTCTCCACCACCATTGCATCCTCGAGTAGCCATCCAGCAGAGCTCTTTAGAGTAATCAGTGGTCTTATAAAACTAGGCTCAATGGAGCATGAGCCAGGGCCAAGTAATATCTGCTGTGACAGATTTGTGAAGCACTTTAAGGATAAAGTCGCTCAGATTCGTAGGGGATTAGATGTCACAATTGGACATAGTCCAAAATGAGGCATTCAGAGAACTGTCTGGTCCAGTTTGCTTGCATCAGTTTCAATTATTGTGGCCTGAGGTTGCAGACAAGTTACTTGCGGGGGTGCGGCCGACAATATGGATCCCTGCTCCTCCTGGCTGATAAAAACTAGCTGGCTCTATCTTGATGGCCAGTGGCCACAGGTGACATGTGTCTGTCTAAAGCAGGCATGATCAGGACTTCATTTGCAAGCCCAGTCTTTATATCAGCAATGAAGAGAAATACAGCAGGAATCAGATGGTCTGAGGTCAGCTGCCAGTGAAAGGTCAACAGAGTGAAGGTAATACAATTCAGAGTCAGAAGTCAAAGCCAGAGTCAAGAAGGCAAAAAGGACAACATCAGCTTCAGGAACAATCCAATATCAGGGGCAGAAATTTGTCTAGAGGTCAGGAATCAGGAGACAAGAATTATGGCCAGGAGGTTGTAGACAGCTGGGTAGAACAATTGCCAGCAAAAGCTTGACTGGAAAGCTATGCCTTCTTTTATCCCTCAGAACCAGAGCTCAGTTGGCCAATAGGGTGAGCCTTGATTACTCAGCATCTTCCTTGCAGTTTGTCTGATTTATACTGATTTTCCCAGTGTTGCTCTGTCCTGTCTGAGATTGTGTATCTGGGAGGCCAGCCTCTGTGATGTCTCTGCTTGACTGGCCTTGAGTTTCAGGCTCTCTGACCTCTGTGTGAATAACAGCTGTCTTAGATGCTGCTTTTGAATAGACAGACTCATCATCTGAGACAGCAGCCCTGTCCAAAGCATCTTGTGGCGGGAACCACATGACACCATGCAGACAGCATAACACCACTTTAAAAGGAGCGCTATAAACATTGTGCTCCTTTTAATTTGCAAGGGAAGATTTCCACTCCTGTATTGCTCTTCATCCCTCTTGTGTGAATCTTAATAGTTTCCCACACAGCAGCCAATTGTGACTGTATCAATACAGTCCCCAGCATTTGAAGACACTGGTTAAGCATGCACGTGGTTGCGCAGATTGGTGAAGCTATTTCTATCAGGTTCTTCATGGTTTTTCATAACTCCCAGGCTTCTTTAGGTGGCCATGACTTGACGTAAATAGTGGTTTGTGAAAATAAGACCATAGCTTTGTGTAAGAGAATGCCATACCTGGCTATACCAATGCACAAGGTGGCCATTGATCAGGAGTGACAACAGTTGTGGTCAAATAGTATCTGGAGGGTTCCCTTTTATGGCAGGCTCTCCGTTATATCCCTAGAGTAGACACTCTGACCTATCTTTGGCCAAAGGAGAAATCACAAACTCAGGAAACTACTGTTTGATTGGCCTGTCAAGATGCCATCCTTGGATATAATTTTGTTGACCAGCCCTTTACTTGCATGACTCCTACCTTAATATATCTAGATAAAGGTATGCTGGTATCATCATGTGGCTCTCTTTTGCAGCACATCTTCTCTATTAGCTTTCTGTATACCACGAGCACTGTGACATGGCCATAGAATTCAATCAAAACTCCCAAAGAAGGAAAGGTTCCCTGAGTCAGTTGTAGCATTAAATCTGTGTGAATGGTTTGCTGGAAAGCATATGGAATAGCCAAATCAGTCCACAGGCTTCCTTTTTAAATGTTCTTACTGCAAATATGCAGATGGTTCATTCACTATGCACATGCTTTCCACAGCCAAATTTCATGCCGTTTTGTTTGTCTTGGACTGGGATCTCTCAGTCACGTTAGATAAGTTTGGTTTCTGAAATACTCATTTTTTATAAAATAATCTTCTAGGATAGTTTTCCCCAATAAAGAATAGAAAATGAGTTATATTAAAGTAATGGCTGCACCTGGAAGCAAAGCCAGAAAACAAAACTAGAATGTTCAGCCTCCCTCTGGTGAGTAGAGAGCTTCTACCATCAAATGAATGTTTGGGCAACACTTTTCTTTCTTATTTTACTAGAGTATATTGAAGAAGACAATACCTTCTGGATAGGAGCAATTTATGCTGTTTTTAATTTCAGCAAAGGAATGCCACTGAAAAGAAAAAGGATAGTGTTCCAATTGGTAGCTTAACAGGGGCAAATTTGCACTTCATGTCCCATCTGAGGGATGGGAATGGCGAACGTGCCCCCCCCATGTCCTAGCATTCACATTTGTGAATTCAGGTACATGCCAATGTCCCCCCCCCAGGCCCAGATACTTACCTTAGTGAGGACACATGCTCAGGTGTCACCATCTTCCATATGGATGCCGGCACTGCACGTTCCACATCACCTGCCATGCCAGCATGCTTTCACAGCACGTCAGCTGACCCGCCTGGCATCATAGAGCTGTAGATGGGCTCACCAGAGATGGGAAAGGTATGTGCATGTGTGGGGCACAAAATCATGCTCCACACGTAGTTGGCTTCCAGTGCGCTCCTGCATGGAAGAGGCTGTTTCTGAGCTGGAAATAGCCTCTTCCAGTCCAAGTGCTCCTTCTGGGAGCACACTGGAAGCAAAATACTGGGCAGAGTTCAGAAAGGCCCCAGGACACTCCTAACTAGGGCTGCATCCACACACAGTAAAAGAAACAAAGAAATAAAGCAGCTCAAAAGCAACTTAGAGGTAGTTAGGCCTGCATGCCTTAGGTTCTGTCCACACTACATGAGCTATTCTGACCCACATAACATAGATTATTTAGCATGTGCCATCCTATAGAAGGCTATCATTAGCTTGCTCCAAGGGCTGTATGCCCTCAAGCAGCCCATCACCGTCCCTCGAGAGCATCAGGGAGACTGCAGATGATGGTAAGAAAGTGGACAAAGCCTGCAAGGGAGGCCAGGGCCTACCATGTTCCACACTAGCATGTGGATGGCAGGCCCTTGGCATGGGTGGAACGGGCTTTTATGCACATTAAAGACCAGAAAATACTCTTTCGGAATTCATTCTCTGACTTCTAATGTTAGTTACCACTGAGATAGAAGTGCCAGCATGTGTCTACTACCACAAACTAAACTGCTTTTGAACTGTTTTGTTTTGTTTTAATGTGCATGTGCATGCAACACAGTTTTAAATACTTTAAGTTTTAAGGTGCTGTTGGGATGCCAGCACCAAGTTTGGTGGCCAGTTTTCAAGGTCCATTCTTGAAGAAATAGTCAAGAATATTTCACAATCAATGAAATATAATACATTTCCTTTAATATTTCAGTCTTGAAAGATAAGCCTGTAGCCAAGCCCTTGAAAGCTGCACCCATGTTATTTGAGCACAGCCACATTGCAATATGCATGCATTTGTGATGGAGACTCCATTTGAGCCATATAGTGTAGATGGAGTAGTTTATTTCCAGCTATATTATAATTTGGACCAAAAGGAACACTTTGGATTATTGACTCAAAATACACCTAACTGTAGGCCTTTTCGCACAGGCCTTTCCGGTATGCGTGGAAGACAGCTCCGGACGAGGCATTCGCATTGCCCGAGCGGGGCTTGCGCCGCCTCGTGTCCGGAGCTGTCTCTCGCGCGTTCCAAATGTAGAGCACTTTGAAGTGCTCTACATGCGTTTGGGCGCGGACGAACTGCCCGCAGGCGTTTGGGAGGAGAAGGATTCGCGCTTGCTTCTCGCTCCCGAACAGCCGCGGGCCGCCTCCCCCGCCGGCGCAGGTTTGGCAATCAGCTGTTTGACAATCAGCTGATTGCCGATCTGCCTCCGCAGCTGCCTCCGCGCCCCTGGCCGGCCTTTGACGGCCAAGACAGTTCCGGGCGCTTTTACCGTTCACACACAGGCGCGCTGGAACGCGTTCCGGCGCGCCTGTGTGTGAACGGTGAAAGCGCCCGGAGCTGTCTTAAGCTTCCCGCCTGAACGCGTTCCGTTTGGAACGCGTTGCAGTGCGAAAATCCCTTGTATCTGGATTAGACATAGTTTGTTTGCTTTGAATTAGATTAAACTATGGCCCTTTCTGCACTGGCTCTAAAAATGGATTTAGAGCAAGTTCAGGGAGGCATTAAGACACGGCTTCCGCACTGGAGGCCAGATTGGAGCCCCTTTGAGGATGTCGCATCTGCATTTCGGCGCACAAGACTGGTTTCTTAAACTGGTTTTGCTGTCGAAAACCTACCCAGATGTAAGACCTAAAAAATTACATCTTGCTTTTCCCCTTAAACTGTTTCGGAAGCATACACTTCCAAAATGGCAGCGGAAAAGCCGGCAGCGGGAGAGCGCATGCCCAAGGTGCGATCGCACCATTTCGGGCAAGGCGAACTTGCAGCCTACCCGCCCCCACCCCAGCCGGGGCCACCTGCATGCAATCCGCTCCTTTCCTGGTCACTGCTGGGCCACTTCTGGCCACTTCAGAAGCTGCTTGTCGGCAATCAGGGAGCAAGGGTGGAATGTGGGTTGCAGGAAGAGGCTCGTGGGACAACAAGGGCCTGATGACCCCCCCCTCATCGCTGCATCTTTACCTGTCAAACTGGGGCAATCAGTTATTTTACACCGTTTGGTCTTTAAAAATGGCCAGCAGTTGCGATCCCCAATGCATAGGACAGGAATGGCGAGCACAGGATGTGAAACCTGCCTGCTAATGACGTGAGTGTCAGTTTCCTCCCCTAATAACCCAAGAGCATCCCCAAGCCTCCAAAATAATCCATGCTTGCCTCCCAAACCATAGCGAGAAAAGTTTGCAAGGGGAATATTTTACCGCGGATTTGGGCAATTTGTTCTGCGTGTAGCCCGGTTTGGGGGCTTTGCATGGGGATGCTCTGAGTTGAATTCAGATTCGATTTGGACTATAGAGTGCATGGGGATGCCCCATGATGCTTTCTTGCTAATTGTGAAGAACTTTAGTCCTGGGAATGAGTGGGGGGGGGGCAGTGTGGTTGTGTTTCCATGATATTTGCAGCATTTTAATGGAATGGGACCCTTACAACTAGCAAGGATCTACGCAGTCTTTGATAGCTTAGCGTGAAAATTGTGAAATTGTGATCTGGGACTTTCTGCCTGCAATGCCATCTACTCTGCCTCTACATCACAGCTTCTATCCTCATAAATATTATTTGACAACCACAACTAGCTATTGCAGTATGCATTTTGTGATATTTATGGTGTTTGTGGTCTTACATGTTTGCAACGAGCCCTGGGTCAGTAATGATAGAGGACAGGATGGGATCAAAGTATAAATGAATGAATGAATGAATGAATGAATGAATGAATGAATGAATGAATGAATGAATACTGAAATGCAGACAGAAGCCCAGGTAGTACGCCAGAGTCACAGCTGGAATCTTGTAATGTATGGGAACTGTTTATACAGTAGAGGAAGAGTAAAACTGATTTATTCTAGCTCTTAAACAGGTTTGGTGGGTATGTACTGCATCTCTACCTATCCATCTGTCTATTCATGCATCCATGCATGGTAGATAGACTGAACTACATGGGGTAGTTCTATGCATTAAATGGATTAGAAAGATATAAAAGAGGGTATCAGAATAATTGGTAGAGTTCCTGAATTGAATATCGAAGCAGAACACATCCAACAAAAATAATGTCAATGTCAAACTTCCTTAAATATGCAAGGTTCTCTTAAAAATACAGCATACTTTTGGCAAAGCTTTATTCTTGTGTAATCACATGTAGCGATAGATCAGTTTGTGCTGAATAGTGAACTGCCTAGAGAAAAACACCTTCCATTTTGATTATAAATGTGATGTGCGTCAATTTTACCACATTTTAAATTCATTGCCACTTCAACACCTGAAGCCCATCTGAGTTTCTCACACCCCAAACAAGCAATTTAGATGGGCATCAGCTATTCCACTGAAAAGGAATATCATTTGCAAATTCTGGAAGTAAGATCTGGAGATAGTGCACACCTGTTTTGCTCACGCAAAACAGTACCATTTCATGGGCTTTGTGGATCATATTCTCTGAATAAATAAGACAACAATGACCTCACCGTGCAACTGATGGCCACTATTATGACCCATTCTGCACTGCACCTTATTGCAGATTCTGTCCTGGAATAGGAACTTGCTATACTGGTGCAGACTATAGCAGGCTCTGGGTATATCAGACCCCACCCAGGGTCTGCTGTAGTGAGCAGCATCTTATAGGTTTCTGTTTGGTGATATAATCCAGAATAAGGCCATAGTCACTTTCTGCTCTCACCTGATGCAAGTCAGGATCAATGTGTCTAGAATAGCGAGGCCTGACCACAGGAAGGTGGGCACAGGGTCAATGCCATCTGTCCTGCACACCCACAGCTACAAAGGTTATGAACAAATGTTCTTAGCCTCAGGCCGGGATGTATGCTTTTTGGTGGCATGTGATGGCACACCACAGAAATGAACCCCCAGTAGTCCTGAGCATGGGAGGGGGTGCTGTCTCCATGCCTCTTGTGTTCTGGATTAGGACTGCACTGGTCCATTGGTAGACCTTATTAAGTGATCCAGATGAAAAGCCTCCCTAGTCTGGATCACAATCTGTCTAATGCAGACAGAATAGACTGGGAGGGAGCGTTAATAGGTCCATGGAGAAAGGTCCTATGTTAAGTGACAGAAAATGACTAAAATGATTAAACCATTAAATCTAAAGCTGCTACATGCAGAAAGGACCAGAGACGCACAACATTTGGGGGCGTCCCCATGCGTGCTTGGTCCAGTACTGAAACCTGGCTCGGCAAGGGGTGTCCCCATGCATTTTTTATTTGGTCCGGTTTCCACAGAACAAATTGCCCCAAACCATGCTAGACCAGGACCAAATTTGGTACCCCAAAAAACAAGTCTGGGCACCTCATCGCAGCTTTGGATCTTTTAAAATTATTTTAAAATTTATTATGATTATTATTAAGCTTTATTTTTTAAAAAATGTCCATGCCTCCCAGTCCAGTCCTGGCTTTCTGTGCCACTAAGGGAGGGGGGGGGGAATGCAGCATTTGCAGCTGGTGGCACAGGGGTGGGCTGACATGAATCCAGCTTCCAATGAGAAGAGAGGGGGTGGAGAGGAGGGAGCACTGCTCCCCCATGCCAGGGTTTGGTGTGGTTTGCATAGGGATGGCTACATCTGCACCCAGCCCGCATCACCAGGAATGACATAGGGACAGGCAAGGATCGATCTCGGATTCACTCCAGGTCCCATGCGTGCCCATTCTGTGCCAAACAGCTTGCATGGGGACATGGTCTTCTGCTACCTTTATGTAAGGGCTTCATAGGCCACTGCTATTCTCACCTCCCCGGATCAGCACATAGTATGCAATTTCATTTCAGATTTATACTCCAGCTTTCCCTCCTTAAGAAGCTCCAAGCTGGTAACAAAGCAAATAGATCAAAAATATAAATCAAATTGTTTTGCAGTTGTACAGCTGAGGTGTCTAGATGTGAACATCTGTGAATATGAATTATTGAGCTGAATTTTGCACCAAATTCGCTCTTCTCCACTTTAAACCTTCTTCAGTCCATTTTCAGGTCTGACTGCACACACCTTTCTATTTCTATCCAGTTTAAATGGAGAGTGGAAAGTCCACAAATAAGCCAGAAAGTGGCTGCACCAGACACATCTGCAGTGAATCCAGAGTGGATTCAAAATGGATTGAGAGTGGATTCAGGATGGATTTGATGCATTCAGAGTGGATATTAGGGGATACGTATTAGATACCTAGGGGATTTGTAGGGGTTATGTAGGGGATATGTATGTGATCCGTATTGAACATTCATATCAAATTTGTATCAAACATTCATATTGAATTTGAATCATTTACCACATTCAAAGGGATCTATTTGAACAAATGCAAATTTTCTTGCATTCGATTTGATAGCAGTTGACCCCCCCCTCAAAAAAATTGGTATACATCCCTAGTCATCTGAGGTACTGCACAAGCGTACTGGCATATCATATGATCCCAAATGTGAGTGCACGTGTGTGGAGCATCACCATTCCCATGGTGACAGTGCCAGCGCATGTGCTGGCACAGTGGCCAGCACAAGGAAGATGGCGGTGCCCAGGCAATGCCCTCAGACACAGGTAAATCTCTGGGTGCGTGGAGCTTATTTTGGCATGTACTAGCATTCTCAAGTGTGAATGCTAGTACACCTTAGTGGGTTCTATACTTTTCTTGTCCAACAGACGGGAAACTATGAGCAGAAATGCTCCTGAAGACAGACTGAAGAAGATTGAAAGTGAAGGTGTGACCACAGCCATAGACAGTTTTAAGAAGCCTTCCTATTTATCTCCTAAGATTAACTTCTACTCAGGGGTAATTAGAGGAGCAAGTGGTTGACTTTTGCAGTAAACTGTTCCATTTATTTCCATGTTCCATTTTGTCACTGATGGGAACGTGGTTGAGAAACATTAAAGCACATACAAAAGCTTTATGTTCAGACTCCTAAAGATCATAGTTAGAATAAGACAAGCTTTACGCTAGACTTAAGAACAAGAAAGGCCAGAAGAAGGATGATCTGGTCTGAAAGAAAACATCTGGCTGTGTGTGTCTGTCATTTAACTGCTAACGGCCTATAGACAACTTTGTGGCCATAACTCAATTTTCCTTATTACGGAACTGCGTACAATAATTTTAAAAAAGAAAAGTAGCACAAAAGCAGCTTAGATGTGGCAGCATTCACATGGTAGTGCCTTGATCCATATCAAAGTCCAGAAAAAAGCACTTCTAAGAAGCAATCTCTGGCCTTTAATCTGGATTACAGGTGACATGGAAACATGGTCATCCAAATGATTCCACCTCCAAGCCCCTTTTCAGCTGCTTTTTTTTAAATAAAAAGCTAAATACATTTGACAGTCTCCACCAAGCTGCTTCTAAAAAAAAAGAATTGTCTTCTCAAGAAACCTTTTTAGATTAAGAACATCATCACTACCACCATAGCCACACAACTATTGAAGAAGAAAGATGCCAAATGGTCTCCCCCATCCTGTGCTAACCAAAATGGTGTTTAAATATTTAATGCTTTTACATGTGTGCAGATTGTGTTTGGTTTTGGTCTATAGTTTGCTCTTGCTGCTTGTGAAAGTGGGTCAACTCATTGTCCGCGTCCATCTTTAAATGAAGGCAAAATCAGTTCATTGCTTGAAAAATGTGCTAATGGTATTTGTCTTTAAAATATTTAGTCAGTGAAACTTACATTAACTCTAAAGAATTAAGGCTCCTAGCCTCTTCTAATGTACTGAATTTCTGCCATCACTTTTAGGGGAGAAAATTGGTTTTTGAGCCTTCTTTTTTAAAATTTGTGTTTTTAATATTTGGAACCAGTGTTTTACAAGGGGAGAAACTTCATTAGAAAGTACACCAGTTGAACTCCAGTCTGCCCCAAAATAATAAACCAGTTTTTGCAGAACTAGCATAATGTAATGCAGTGCCTTAAATGTTAAGCTAGAACCCAGAGTCCTTTCTGCATTGGGCCTTATTCCAGGATATATCCCAGAATAGGGCCCTGCTGTCTGCATGCTGGTGCAAACTACAGCAAGTCCTGCCTGGGATCTACCATTGTCTGCTCTAGCACGTGGGTACCGGGGCTGTACCCTGGTGAACACACCAGAATAAGGACCAATGTTCTGGTGATGCACTAGGAAGTGCCACAGGAAGTGGTAATGGAAGTCAGCATGCTGCTGAAACGCCTCCTCACAGCAACTGTGAAAGGCTCTGCATCTAGGGATGTGCACAAATGGTTGTTGTTGTTGTTGTTGTTGTTTGCATTTGATTTGTATTCAATTGAATGTCAGCTCTGTTTATCATCAGGTAAATGGGAACAGTCCAGAATGTGCAGTCGGCCGTGTATGCAGATTAAAATAGTCCAACAGGGACTAAAATAGTCCAACAAGGACTAAAAAAAGTCAAGTGGGAACACACCCAGAGTGTCTTTTAGGTAACTAGATATGTTTTCTTTTTTATTAAAAAACAACAACTAAAGTGCATTATAGTCTCAAGATACCTCAAGCTCTATTTTATATTATTTTATTTTTGCACATGGAATTAAGCATTCAGGCTGTTTCCTGATGTTGTGATACCTTCAGTGAAGTAGTGGAAAACTGCTGATCTGTCCCAATCCTTGTCACTGACACTGCAGCTCTGGCTCCAGTTATAAAAGACTGTTGTTAATAGTAAGTAAACCCATTGCTAAACAATAAAATAGCTTCAGATTTATCCTTGACTAAACAGAGTTTACTGGGACTGAGCACACGCCATGCTGTTTCTCAAGATAACTTTCCTTCAGCACCATCACTCTTGGCTACTTCTTCTCCTACCTCATGAATAACAACAGAAAAAAAGACAGAATTATGTGCTGTGTTACCAGGCTGTTGAAGAAATGTTTCCATTTCATTGAAATGTGTTGCTAAATCACATTCTTCAAGCAGGCCATTGAATGTATCATCAAAACCTGGTTTCGCTTCTGAGGTATCTTGTTTTACCCTAACACTGGTTCACTCTTGCAGCCACTACACATTGCCTAGTCCATGATGGAATATCCCTATTGTGGGAGGCAATTCTGGCCTTTTGTGCCACTGCCCCGTTTGGAAATTTCAATGCCAAGAACCTTTAGAGATATGTAGGACTGAACTCACAGCCTGAGTGGACAACTGGGTTGAAGCAAGCATTTTGGGGTAGGATCGGTCCCTGCTGCATGTGTCCTGCATCTCTGTAGGTGTTTCCACTGTTATCAAATATTTCATAGGCATTTGTTGGTGGAAAAAACATTTCTGAGGTGTAATGAGAAATAAAACAGGGATAACTGGGTCACAGTGATCCGCATTTTGGTAAACTCCAAATTAGACTACCGCAGTGTGCTGTACGTGGGGCTGCCCTTGAAAATGATCTGGAAGCTGGAACTAATGCAGAATGCAGCACCTTGACTGCTGATGGGAATCTCTGGCTGGATGCTCATCACACTGGTCTTGAGAGATCTGCACTGGTTGCCTATTTGCTACTCAGCCCAATTTAAGTTGTTGATGGCTAACATATAAGGTCCTAAACAGCTTGGGCTGGAGGTATGTGAAGGAATGCTTTTACCCATATAGACCTGCCTGTGTTTTGAGATCATGTAGTTCCTTTTCTCTCAGAGGTTCAAGGAACAGGAACACACAAGAGATCCTTTTCTGTGGTGACCCCCAGACTCTGGAACAGTTTTCCTCTTGAGATACACTAGGTGCCTACATTTTTGGATCTCAGCACCTAGTTAAAATGTTTATTTTCACCCAGGGTGGAAGGGAGGAAGGGAAGGTTAAATTTTAATTTAATATTCTATATATTTTACTTGTTTCTATTGTGACTTGCCCTAGGACCTTTCAGTAAAGGGAGGAATATAAATTCTTAAATAAATAAACTCTTAAATAAATAAATAAACTGAGGCAAAAAAAACTACATTCAAAGAACTGTTATAAAGTGAGAACAAAGTAAAAGCTGTAGGTGGGAAAAAATCAAGAGTCAGTGGCAGTGAAAAGAAATCTTGACACTTGTGAAATACAAAGAAATGACAAATGTCAACTAAGAACTAAAAATCCCACATTTGATCTGAACAGTTTTCCTGCACTTACTGTGACAAAATGTCAGCTGACAGCACTGTGGTAGTGTGTGCAGTTGGTTCTGAGTACAAAATCCAAAGTCAAATGATAGAATAATAGTATCGACTTGCATATCTGGAAAAGAAAGAATGAAGAGATCACTAGACAAGGGGACTTTCTCCCTTAATTCTGTGGGACAGGGATGGTGGTTGACATTCACATTGCAAGTGCCAGCCCCATCCCAAACAGAACCCAGACTTACCTGGGAGATTCTGAAGTGCAAACACATCAGCATAGCAATGTTCAGATGTGTCAGGCCATTGCTACAGTGATTGCCGGTGCGTCATCCTGCCCCCACACAGCATATAGCAGCGTGAATACTGCATCTGGGCCTGTACTGAGAGCTCCCTAGGTGCTCTTGGTGAAGCTGTGGAGCAGCTAGGAATGATCAGGGCAGCTGTCTGCCACTTAGGACAGATATGGCACTGCACGGTACATTCTAGTGCATTGTGGACCATCATGATCACTTTAGGGCAAACAGGCTAGTGTTTAATTAAATATCAATATTGGAATTTTGGGGGCCCCATTTACTGTTTACACCAATAGAAAGTCACCAAAATCATATCAGAACTTCTACTATAATTTCTGGAAATAGCTGTGCACCACAAGGAGAACACTGCAAAAAGCACAGAATCTAGGGTGAGGTAGACAAAGGATTCCTCCAAACACACTCCTTACTCTACCATTAATGTGAAGCTCCTTCTGGTCTTCCAGATTGGAGGACTAAAAGCTTCACATTTAAGGCAGAGCTGCTTCAGGTCCCCCAAATTGGAGGACCAGGAGCTTCCCATTTCCAGTGCACCTGCAGAGCAGGAAAGGCAGGTGAGCACCCAGTAGAAAGAAAAAAAAAAGTAAAAAGATGCAGCATTTTTTTACTTTGCAGGGTTTGGGGGGAATGCCACACTCTTGCTGCACAGGACAGAAGCACCAAACTTGCTTTGCTCCTTCTGTCCCGGTCTGGAAGCACCCAGAATGGTCATTCCAATATTCAATGGCTAATTGCTTTAGCTCTGTTTCATCTACTCTTTTTACCAGCTTTTACCTTGATCAGCCAAGGAGTGAGATTCTTATCCTTCTGTCTTTATTAAATGAGCCGTTGGCTGGGAACTCATGCACCTCCATGTAGTGGCACTCTGCTGGGGTGGTACATGACCCTTGTCTCAGACCTTCCCAGAGGTGTAGGAAGAGTGACAAGCACCCAGCACGTGGCCTCTATGGCGAGCTTCCCCCCAGTCTTGTCATTGGAATAAAGAGATATGAACAATTTGCATCTTGTTGGATGGTTGGGCATCAGCTGACCATGCAGGAGAGGGGGTTGTCCTCTGCTGCTGCTGCTGCCAAAATTAGTTAGGACTTCGGAAACTGATCTCTCCAAATATCCACATGGTCTACTGTGCTTCACCATAGTTATCCATGCTCTGCTAACCTCTAGGTTGGACTATTGTAATGGACTCTACATGAGACTGCCCCTGAAGGCAGTTTGGAAGTTGCAGCTAGTGCAAAACGCAGCCACTAGGGTGTTGACCAGGACAGCTAGCAAGATGCACATCACACTGATTTTAGAAGGGCTGCATTGGCTGCCAATTTACTACTGAGCCCAATTCAAGGTGTTAACTCTGACTTATAAGGCCCTAAATACTTGGGCCCCGAATATCTAAAGGAACACCAGGAGACTACTAGAAAAGAGCCCAACACTCTAACCACGAGACCAAACTGGCTCACAGAGTGGTCTGTTGTGGTTTATTGATTGTTTGATCAAACAGATGTCTGTTATTGAGCTTTTGTTTGGTTGCTCTCCGTGCAAATACTTCTTGGCAATATCCTCCTCATTTTGAGATCTGAGCTAAGCAGGAGGAGACAGGAGGAACTTTTTTTCATTTCGTTAATCAGCATTCCTCTTGCTTTCCCCCTTTATACTCTTATAAGGATTTGCCAGCAGAAAAGACAAGATACTTAACTTTGTCAGTAGATAAATCTCTGAAAACCTTAATGCACACGTTGACAAAGACCACGGAAGGAGTGTATGAATGCGTCAGGAATCTGTGTTGGCATTAGAAATGTCTGCCGTTGTGCCCATACGTCTGCTTATTTCCATACTAAAGACATTTACTGTATACATTTGCCACAAGGGAAAACTGCCGTCTACTATTCAGCAGTATTACTGGAAGAGCCTTATTGTATTTTGTATTCGGCAGAGTCTTCCGTTTCCAGTACATGTACAGATCTTCATTCTGTAGCCCTTATCACTGAAAGAGTCCTTCAGACTATCTTTCACCACCCAGCCAATTAGTGAATACTTCTCATTACAGTTCCTCTGCCTGCAATATGTAACTTGCTACAGTCAGCTGTGGCAGAGAGAGAGAGAGGGAGAGGGAGAGAAAGAGAAAGAGACTCTAGGCATATCACTCTCACCAAGTGAGCGATCGTTAACAACATAGAGAGCCTGGATAAAGCTTACAAATGAACAGCTCAGAGTCGAGCTGCGAATGCAGCAGCTTTTTGTAATTCAAATTAAGCTAATAGCACGGTAACAAATTGCTGTTAATATTAGATTAACGCCTTTGGAAAGATATGAATTCATGAGAGTTAAGATTGCCTGGAGCCAGGATGGCCAATGAAAGGAATGCAGGCGACAGGAAAGGGTAGCACAGCAGCAGCGGCTCTCTGAAATACAGATGTACCAATGAACAGAAGAAGGCGAATGGAAATGAAGTCCATATTGGCAGAACAATTACGGCAACATTAAGGATTCAGAGCCAGAATCCAGCCTTAGCTTTTTGAACAATGTATAAAGGGTGAATGAAAATAAAATCCAACACTTTCAGATACTATTACCACGATGGATCTTTTTACAGTCTCTCTCTGATGTGAGGATTGGTCGAAAATGCAGCTTGGGAGCATTTTTGTTTATTTCCAGCAGATCTGTGGAGAAAGTATGGTGCAGTTTCTTGACTGCTATCCAAATAAGTCAGGGCAATTAGGAAGGTTATTTAACCTGGGCCTCAAGCTTAAAAACAGGTAGGCAGGCAGGCTAAAATGTAGGCAACCATTGATTTTGTAAGTTTCCAAATTTGTTTTCATGTAGGGACATGATGGAATAAAATACATATTGCATCTCTGTATTGTACGTCAGGCAACATTTGTCAGTCTCTGGTGTTGGTGCAAGGGCAGCATATCCATGTGTTAAGGCACTAGTGCACAGCCAAAGTTATTGCTTTGAGCTTTTGTTTGGTTGCTCTCCATCCAAATACTTCTTGGCAATAGCCTCCTCATTCTGAGGTCTGAGCTAAGCAGGATGAGACAGGAGGAACTTGAAGATGCACCTCTTTACTCAGGCCTTTGGATAAGTGTCAGCTATGCTTCCCCCACTGTAAACACCATTGTTTTTAGTTGATATATATTGGATTTTAGATGTTGTGAATGTTTTTATTGTTCTATTATATAATGTTATAGGATATGGTGGATTTTAAGGTTGTGACCTGCCCAGAGACCTTCGGGTATAGGGCAGGATAGAAATATAAACAAACAAACAAACAAACAAACAAATAAATAAATAAATAAATAAATAAATAAATAAATAAATAAATAATACTGTAATTTTTCAGTCCTAGTGTAAATAATGTGTAACATCCTACCATGGAAACGCTCAAGTAGATATTCTAAATAATTTGCTACTTTGTGTGTGTGTGCTTTTCATTTCATTTTCCATAATTGTGCCATGACATTCAAGTAACCATTTCAAAACAACAGCAACAACAGCAACAACCATACAGAACGACATATCCATTTACTCCCCCCCCCCAAACTCCAACTTCTATCAGGTCACCGGCACGCAGTTCTGGACTGACAAAAAATCAAGATAATTCGCTACTATATTAACTCTTTATCCTGCTGTAATAAATTTGCAAGGCACTTTATCTTCACACCAACCTTAATTGTGGTTTTAGTACAGTAGCTAATGATGTCTCCTTGGCACTGCCTGGTCCAATTTTAGGGGATTGCTTTAGTTGCTGAAACTTGATGATGAGCTCAAGATGCTCACAGGCATCCAGGCAAAAAAGTGTCCTCTCAATCCTTGACTAAATTTGGCTAATAACAATGAACTGAATGACTTCAGGGAGTGATGACCTCATGCTTGCAAAATGGAATGGTGGACCTGAGGGGAGTGCGTCCATTCCTGGAAAAGCCCTCCCTAGACCCTGAGGTGTGTTCCAACTACTCCCCAGTCTCAAATATCCCCTTCTGAGGCAAGATGGTTGAGAGGATGGTGGCTAAACTCAACCCATTTCAGGGCTGCTTTCACATTTGGCTTCCTGTCCCCTGGATGGGATACGTGCATTACTGACTAATGTATACCAGCATTCCATAGAGACTTAGCGGTGTCCAGATGCATGTCCCATCCTAGTGATACCTCCCCACCATTTCCCACCACCACTGGTTTAAGCTTAAATTAAGTAGAGAATTTGGCCCCTATAGTAAAGCAGCAATGGCAGCCACACTACGTTGGGCATCTGACCAATAATGGCTCTCAGGCTGTGGTCACATCTTGCTGAAATAATCTGTCTTATTAAGAAACAGGACTCAGAATGCACTAACTCCAACCACACCCAGTACCTGATAATCCTTCCCCTGTTTATCCTCCGTTTGGGTCATTATGCTCACACTTTTCTGTTTCCATCCTGAGACTCCTTTACAAGACATTTTTTTAGATCTCCACCCCTCTCCACCATCACAACACCCCCTGCGCTCTGATAGGATAAAAATTATGTGACTCAACAGTGTGTAATCACACATTGGGCAAAAGGGAAGGCAAATTAATACAGTATACACCCAGCATATAGTATTGTTTAGCCTCCTTTTGTCCTCTTTCCTGACCACCACCCCCCCCCCCCAAAATGAAAACAGATTAACACTCTATGATAGGGATGTGTTCGAATACTTGTGACATCTGGAATTTGTACAAATATGTACAAATTTGTAGATTTGTGGCCAAATCTAATAGGGCCTACATTCATAGGCTCTATTAATCCACAAATTGGATTATCTGGTATTGTTACCAGATCAGCTTTGGAGGTGCAAGTATCATCAGAAATGTTAACTGCAAAACCTGAATTTGAAATATACAGAGTTTTGACATATGAATTTGGCTTTATAATTGGCATAATTGAAAAGCTAAAGGCAGACCATGGAACGTGGAAAGGCCTTAAAATAGCAAGACTGAAGCCATATTGGGAAAAAGACAAGCCTGGAGTTTAAACAAAGGACACAGTTTTTCTCTCTTAAGTTACAAGCTGGCTGTTTGCAAAGGATTGAAAGTCTACATGCAAGAGACAATGCTTGGGCTTTAATCTTGATTAAGTCAGGAAGGAATGCTGACATCTGGATGACCTGTGTTTTCTTTCTTTTTGGGGTAACAGATTTTTAGAATAATGAAGGGGAAATAGAACCATGGAATCTGGAACAGAGATGGGCTTGTCTCATTTTAATAAAAATAATAAAGAATAAAATGGAATGGATTTTTGGAAAAGATTTGGTAAAATAATGTATATAGGAATTGGAATTACTACCTAAATGGAAAAAGTCACCAGTGCTAGGATGTAAGGTTTCATATTAAATGTGCCTTGGTTTACATCTTAACAGAATTGGGTAAGAGTTTGCTAGGAGTTAGGTTAGCCAGGAGAGGTGCTAATTGAAAACCTTGATTAAGGTATGCAAGACAAGGACTTTTGCAATCAAGCAGAGGCACAACACAGAGACACAGTATGGTTTCATATTAATAAAAGTTGGGTTCTCCCTTAGTTTCTGAGGGGTAAACAGAAGTTTAATGGGGTTTCTTTTTAAATAAGAAATTATTTAGCCTTATTTTGAAATAAGAGGGTTTTTAAATATCCTATTCATTTCTTCTTTTTCTGTGGAATTTCATTGAGGGGTATTTCCATTGTGAAAAGGGGCAATGATTGACTCAGTCCTCCAAGACTTGATTAGATCTCTGTTAGCCAAGGGGAAGAGAAATAATCCTTTTACAAGGGAAATAAGATATTTGAGTTTCAGATATTTTTCCTGTTTACCAGTATTGTTTGCTTCATTAGGAAATGTTAAGTTTGGGTTAATTTGTATTCTTTTTGGGAGAAGCTATGAGAAGACTGGAGTCATGTACACATTTTTATTCATTAACAAGGGAAGAATGAATCAGCGGTTTTTGGTTCCAATTTTTGCTATAAAAAATGGCAGAGAAGAGATGGTTTTTGGGTCTTCTTCTTCTTGTCATCAGAGGAGGGAGGTCTTCTTCTTCTTGTCATCATGGGAGGCTAAAGAGACCTGGAGAAATTTTTCTCACCCCCCCCCGCTTTCTTCTTTCTGCTACACAGAAAGTGGGCGGAGTTTTGCTGCAGGAGCTGCATTTTAAAACTTTTGCATTTTGCATTTGGTCTTTGGTAAAAGCAGTTACAAAGACTATTTTTTTTAAAAAAAATTTCTTTTAATTTTTATTCATTTTGGGGATCAGTCTGACTGAGGGCCTTCCCAATTTTTAGTCATTTTTGGTTCCTGAAAATGATGCAGTCTGCTGAAATCCTACGCACCTTCAGTTTTGGACTTCCTGCGCATGAAGAAGATGGGATCGTTGGTGAGAACAATGGAAGACTGCTTTCAATTCACTTTTCTCCCATATTTTTATTAAAGGTTTAGGGCCAGGGAACTTTTTCTAGAATTAGGGCTAATTTTAATGTTCTTTTTGGGCTTTTATATGTTTCTTTAAGGTTTGGAATTGCTCTTATGGGAGCTTTATCCTCATTTTTAGGGCTCTTAACAATAAAAGGCAATTTTATTATGTTTTGGGGATTTTCTTTGCTGCATAGTTTCATTTTTGGGTCTCAGGAAATTGGGGTAAACTTAGTTTAATGTATAGAGATGTGTTAAGGGGATTTAGTCATGTTTGGGCTTTTGGGCATCTCTATCTCAGCTCTTCTAATGTCTAATAGGGTTCTGATATGGCTTCACATCTCACTTCAACTTCTCTTCTGTATTTCTAATAAATTCTTTGCATTGGTTTAACAAGAAACATTGACTTTTGAGTCTGAAATGGTCTCTTGTCTCTGTTTTCTGGTTATTCCTTGTTATTAAAACCTGTGAAAAATGATCCAACTTCCTATTCCCCTAGGGGGGTTTAAATTCAGTGTTCTTTGGGCTTCAAAAATAATCCAAATTATCCAAATTTTACTCCCTCCATATTTGCTCACAGTCTAGACTGGAGCAATATTGGAATCATATAAGAGTATTTGGAGAAGCTTTGGTCAAAGCTTTGGTGGATACTGGATGCTCTGGGGTCTCTGCCCCAGGCTTTACCCCCACAGCCTCCCACATACCCCCTTACCTTTTGGGGCATGCTCCATTGGTGTCCTGTCCTCTTCTGCACTCACCAGAGCCCAAAATAGGTCTTCTGGAGCCCAGAAAAGGCACTTCCGGTTTGGGGGTCAGGCAACCCCACAACCGGAAAGCCTATTTCAGCCTCCGGAGAGTGTGGAAAGAGGGCTGGGATGCTACTGCAGTGGTTCTGCCCACACCCCACATGCTTCCTTACCATTTGGAGTGTGCTCTGCTGGTGTCCCGGGCCTCTTTCCATTTCTTTGAAGCCTAAAATAGGCCTTCTGGAGACCAGAAAAGGCACTTCCAGTCTGTGTGCACAGACCCAGAAGTTCCTTAGAAGAAGAAGCGGCAGTGGCAAGGACAGGTAAGTGGCTGCACAGATACAACCCCCTCCCCCATTCGTGGGAGTGGGATTCAGCTGAGTCCAAATTTTTTTTACATTCAATTTGTACAGAATTGAATGTGGTAAATGGGTTTCTTGCGCAACCCTACTCTATAGTGGTTTCAGACCTGTAATAACCAGGACTCAGGAAAGCATTATTGAAGGGATGAAGGTCCACAGATAAAAAGGTGTGACGCTTGGAGGTCGAAAAAGGACTGAAGGAGGATTAAATTGAAGGTTGACTACAGCCTTATTTGGCACCAGCTAAACCTAAAATTTAATCCATCTTTGAACCACCTTCAGAGTGAGAGTAGATCAGCAAAGTCGTGGACTATTTTCTTTTTATATTATCTAACCCAAAGGTGGATTTTCTGGGTTAGACAGTGTGGAGGAAAATCTGTATGTTATTTTGTGAAAGTGTTACCTCACTCTGAAGGTGGATCACAATTTAGGTGTCAGGCTGCGGACACTGAAAACAAGTGATACAGGATATGTTAACTGCATTTTCCCAGCCCAATGAAATACAAAACAAGACAAGACAGCAATGAATTCCTTATCAAATATTATAAATTTCATATGCAAAGTAAGACACTAATTCCTTTGGGGGGAAAACAAAGTCTTGGTAAATTGCAACCGAAAGTAGTATACTTGTGAAGAGCAGCTTTGCACTCAGTTTCCATCCAAACTGTAATCCATTCTGATAGGAAATAATCTGTCTCTTCATACAATTTACAAGCTTTCTAATAAAAACAACAGCACCCTCAGTGGAATTGCGAAGTGTCTATATTTTCTAAGGCAAATAATTCCTAATATAAATGGATTACAGTCTGAAGGAATGCGGATAATTTCAGAGCGGATATTTGTGGCAGGGTCCTTCATATGATAAACACTGAAGTTTTTTAAGACTTTCTTTTTCCAAGAGCCTAGTGTTTACATCATGCTTAAATACACTTGAAAAACACTTTGTTGTTTTGTGTTTGTACAGTGCTGTCGTATGGGACATCAGTGCGTTATGAAAGGATCCTCACAGGATCTTTTGGTCCCTGTGGGATCGCTGGGAAGACTGTCTGGTCATATGACTGAGTGGCCAAATAGTTCCGCTCGGCTAGGGTGTGGGGTATTTCTGTGCTTGAAGTGGTCATCGGGGTGTTCTAACTATAAACGTCATGGTAGACAGTGCTCCCCCATTGGTTTAAATTACAGTACAGCATTAAAGTTCTCCATAAGAGCCCAGGTAAATGGCTGAAAGGGTGTTGCTGTGTGGAAACTTGGGCACTTTCTTCAGTTTCCTGTGATCTGGAAAAGGACCCTCCCATAGTTGGTTTCTGGGCCTCGTGGTCTGCTCACCACTGGTATCTTCCATTCACGCTGCATGGAGCATAACCCCAATCCAGGAGGCCCTCATCAGGACTACTGATAGAACTCAACAAGTCCTACTGGTAGACCAGCACAGCCTAGTCCAGAACATGGGGGTGTGCAAAAGGTGTGCCTCTGTTTTCTGGACTGCCAGGAAACCCTTTTTGGTGGTGCACCAAAATGGGCTCCCTGGTAGCTCTGAGGCAAGAAAGTTTCATTCCTAGCCCTTTGGAGCACTTGGAATTTTGTCTGGAAGCTCATGCAAGCTTTGGGGCCAGGGTGAACTGGCACTGTCCTGCAGATGGTGCTGTTCTAGATCACACCTTTCTGTGGTGTGAACCAGAAAGCCTGACTGATTCTGACTCATTGGTTCAGACCACATAGAGGTGAGTGCAGAAAAGCCAGTTTTGAAATTGTTCCTTCATATTCTGGAAATGTTTTAACTGGAAGGTTTTAGTTTGCAATCCTCTTTACTTCCAAAGACTCTAGGACAATTCTACAAATGTTTTAAATAAATAAATTAAAGAAGAGGGGTGAAAAAAACCCTCACACTTCCCTAGTTTGCTTAGGTAAAATTTGAGGGATGATTTTTTTGATTTTTGGATAATGCACGTTTCAAGAGTAATAGTTTGCTTCCATATTTCTGTACCCTCTTCCAGATCTCAAAGAGGCATCCTATATTTCAGTCTGTATATTCATGACTTGTTGCTGGATCCATCTATGTCAACTAGCCTTCAGAAGTTTAGTAATGTGCATTTCCTTTTGGCGGCAACCAGCAGCATTCAGCAAATGGACTCTAATGTAAGATTCATTAAGGTTCAAGCGCCAGGGGCAGGGATTAACTTGTTCTGAATGCAAGGTCTGAGTCAAAAGCTTAAATGCCATATTATATGCCAGTGGTCACTGGGCTGATTAAGTGGTAGTTATTGTTAGCAGTCTCTCTGCAAATACTAAATGCCATTTATCCTGTTTTGGTTCTGTGAATTAATGAGTATGACAAATGATAAAACACTATACCATCAAAATGATTTTGCTTTCTTTTCCTTTGTTGCTGCAGTGATTATTAAATGGTAGATTTGAGGTTCTTCTTGCAGTTAAGTAAATTTGCCATGTTTGGAGAAAATTTGTGATTGTATTTTTATTCAATTTTTTTTTTTAAAAAAATATACCTATATAGTTCCTTCCAACTTACAAGGAATGAGGGTCACAGCAGAAGGGCCTTATTCAGTACATAATATATATTTATGAACAGTTGTTGCACCATTTCCTACATTTTATGTGAAATTCTAGGTGTTTTGTTGGAGCCTCTTTGAAAGCAGATCAATAATTCTTTGTCATTTTTATAGGGTTTTTTTTAACCAGTTACAAAATGGAGACATAAAAATGATTCCAAAAAATATGTGCCTGGCACTAAATAGGTCTGAGTTGTAAGGGATGAAAAGCAATGAAATGCAAACAGGATTTTCATGGGAGTCCATGTGGTTATAAATGCCTGGATTACAGTGAAGTTGCCCTGCAGCTTCAGAGCACAATTTTCCAGTTG
Source organism: Aspidoscelis tigris stejnegeri (assembly GCA_023333525.1). NCBI lineage: Eukaryota > Metazoa > Chordata > Lepidosauria > Squamata > Teiidae > Aspidoscelis > Aspidoscelis tigris. The sequence goes on from JALMGA010000003.1 coordinate 25,533,622, forward strand.
TACCTGGGTGAATGCCAAACCGTTCCCATTTCTGGTTGTGGCTTCTGGAAACACACACAGCTAGGCTGGCTAGTGAAAGGGCACCTGTTTCCCTGAGGTCTAACCTTGGGTGTTTTTCCACTGTCACTAGAAGTACCCATTAAGTACCCATTAATGGGTACAAAAATGCCATTACGTACCCATTAATGGGTACTTAATGGGTACTTTTAGTGACAGTGGAAAAACACCCCTTGACTTACTCTTTAGGGAAAAGGTTCATGGGTACCAGCTAATTTGGCTGCTTGGGTGCTTGACCTCACATTCCTCATAATCTTGGCATCAGGGACATTCCCAAACTGGAAACACAGAAGTTAATCACATCACAGTGGGGTCAGTTGTTAGTATTTCAGTTTTGAGAACACACAGCTTTTTGCCCTACACCACTTAGGCTATGTGAACTGTTCTCCTCTCCAAAAGCAGTGGGGAGGTCTGGAGAGGCAAGAGAAGTTGCATGAACTGACAGCTGTAGACTTTATTATGCACATAACATCTACATCCATATGGCTGGAAAGGAGATGATTGCCTAGGCTACACAGTTTTATAAAAGCTTTTCACCATCATGCAAAATATCTGAGGTAATCTATACTTTACTGGGATGGAATTCAAACTATAGGAAGCCGTAGTGGATGCAGGAGGAGTTACTTCAAACACCTCAGCCATCTTTGCAGTCCATTTCAGTCTACAAGAAGAAAAGTTCCTTAATCCACACATTTAGTATGGATAATTTTTTCCCAGATTCCCCCTTTATCTACTGACCTACAATAGCTGGACTATTGCTCAGTTCTTGGATTTTCCACTCTTCACACTGAAAATGGAGGAAGAAACAAAAAGAAATGGAAAGGTCAAGTAGGGCTGTGACCTCTATAGGCACAGCTTGAGTCACCTGGTGGTGGACGCCTCTATGGAATTGCCTGCTCTGCCAGATCATTGGTCTCTTCCTGGTCTCCATTTTGGGGTACGGTCGACAAAAATGATGAACAGGGCTCTTCTCAGGGGTATGAATTTGTGCCTTTACTCCTGGTTATCTTGGGCAAGCACTGCATTCTTTGATGAGTATGTCCTTCTATTGAAGATGGAGATGTGACTTTTGAAGCCATGGTGTTTCTATCCAATCAACTTGGATGTAAACACCAAATGTCAATGGGGCTTTTGTCTCGGTGAATGTGAATAAATCCTGCCTGAATAGTTACAGTAGATACAAGCATTTTTGGTTGCTTAAAACTAGTGATATGGAACTCAGAAAAGAGTCTTTTTATGGGATTCCAGTGGTGGGAAAAGGTAAACTTTGAAAAACAAATGCTTTCACTGATTTAATTTAATATGATCTTAAGCTGTAATGAAAAAAAAATGGAACAGTGTTAGGCAAGTCAATGGCATTTTACAAATACTTCTTTAGTACCTACTTACGTTTTGCTTTTTTTTTTTTTTTGCCGCTGTTCTTACCTTGTGGAGAACATTCTGGTGTAATCTTCATCCTGTGTGATGTTAAGTCCTTCAATACACTGAAACATTTGTTCTATATCAACACTTCATTATCCCACAGTCAACTGCAGTTCCTAGGAAAGAAGTTCTAATCCTTGTTTCAAGTGCTATGGGACACAGTAACACATTACTTTAAACACTGTATTGTCCTTCCTTAATCAGTACCACTATTTTTCCTCTCTTACCCCTAAAAGGCATTTCTACAACAGCCCATCCAGCCCCATATATATTTGCAAGGATGGTTGCAATCAGATTTAGCATTTACAAGGAAAAACTGTCCACTTGTCAGATGGCCAATAAATGTCCCTTCCAAAGATTTGTATGAACATGAGGTTGAGAAGCTATGTTATTTTGGCATATTGCAGCCAGCATTCACTTTCATATCAGGGCACTCCTCCACTGACAACAGTTGCTACTTTTATTTATTTATTTATTTATTTACATTTTTATCCCGCCCTATACCCGGATGTCTCCGGGCCGGTAACAACATCTAAAATCAAACATCATTTAAAACAATAACAGCATCTGCCAGTGGAGAGAAAAGTGTGTCCCCATTTAGCTGAAGGCCAGGGCTAAATGTGTACAATGAAAGTGATAGATGCACCTCAAGGGGGAGACTATTCCATAGCCTAGAGGCCATCACTGAGAAGGCCATCTCCTGGATCCCTTTTGCTGCTGAGGGTGCTGGTACAACCAGGAGGGCGTCCCCTCCTGATCTTAAGGCATGGACAGGTAGATATGGAAGTAGATGTTCCTTCAGATATTTGGGTCCCAAGTCATTTATGGCCTTATACGTAAAAGTTAACACCTTGAATTGTGCTTGGTAGCTAATTGTTTGTTGTTGTTGTTTTGCATTCGATTCATATAAAATCAAATATAAGAAAATTCGTATTCATTTGGATAGACCCCCTTTGAATGTGGTAAGATTCTATTTGAATGTATTCGTAAAAATTCGTACAAATATCCAATATGAACGCATATGTATCCGATATCTAGCCAATATGTATCCTGTACCATATCCGCCCTGAAAGCATCAAATCCATCCTGAATCCACTTTTAATCTGCTCTCAAGCCATGTCAAATGCACTCTGGATCCATTGCAGATGTGACTCCCTAGTTCACAAATGTTCCAAAGCATTTGTACGACTGTTCCGAAAAATTCATATGAACATGAATGTCAATGTACGGATGTTGTAACACTCAATTCATATACGAAAGTATGAATTCATACAAATTCAAACAAAGATCAAATGTTACAAAGATTAATGCGCATCCCTAATTGCTACCCATTAATTGGCCACTGGCCTGTCCATCTTTCTGTCTACGTGATTGGTAAAATGTTTTTAGCAATGGTTTCAATTCTGCGATTAACTACTTTTCTTGATACTTGCTCTTATTCCCTTAATTTCAGATTTTTGGAAATGTGGATTTTTGGAAATAAGCATATTAGTACATACATGATTTTCTTTTTATTTCTTAATTGCTATGATGCTACTATTGCTTGCTCTCCTACTTCAGCTTTCCTGCACCATTCTCCTCTATTTGCAGATATCCCTTCTTTTTGCTTCCTCCCATATACAGAACAAGGAACCACAGGTTTCTATGTTTGGAAATGAGGATACCAGATGAACAAACTGGACCAGGCTATGGCACTGGTATCCTCTTCCTACCTGTTGATGATGTAGTTTTCCTGCCAAACAGGAGACCAGTGCGGTTTGAAAAAGATAGCACCACTGGTGAGAAATGCCACCCAACAATGAGCCAAACTTTCTGAGGCTTCAAAAACCAAGAAGTTGCATGCTGTGGATTGATGTCTACTTGTTAGAAATGAAAGGCGCCCAGAAGGTGACTCTTTAACAATGTCTGGTTGTATCTCATGGTGTTTTTAATTGTCTGCTGGCTCACTAGATCAATTAAAGTACTGAACTGAAAACCAAATTGAAAGTTATCTTCATTGACTGCGGCCACAACTGGAAGAACTTTTTTTATTTTGGAAGTCTGGATGGGAGAAGTTAAGCATGGAGGAGAATGATATTTTATCACTGGTTTTGAAGAAGGCAAGCAACGGAAAAAGAACGGCTAACCAATAGCAATTGAACTACGGTAAAAAAACATTGTTCCACAGTAGCCAAGAATCGACAGAAGTAGCAAGGGGACGACAAATAAAGATTAGATAAAACATACTTTATTTTGAGTGGCTGTACATGCTTCTAGCTTTCTCTTGCTGCTCTGTGCTATCTTCCCCCCTTTCTCTTTTCAATTTATGGTTTCTACTGTAGATTTTCCTTTTTTTACTCCCCCTATTTGTGATCAGTGTTTTTACCTTTACATCAGTTACAATTTTTGTAAACCACCCTGGGACCAGGTGGAAAAATGACAGAAGAAAATAAATCTTGTCATAATGCTTTATAATCAAAGCACTAATTATTATTGTGCACTATACAATCACTGCCATGTTGTGTTGCACTGCTGGGGGACTCTTGAGTGATGATGGTATCTCATCTGGTGGCAGAACATCTGGAGGAAGAAGAGCAAGCTCAGAGAACCCCAGTGATGTGACACAGTGACCCTGAGCCACAAATATTCTCCACTGTGACTGTGATGTTGCTGCTGCCTTGATATTAGCAAAAAACCTGCCAGAAAGATAGAGTTAAGTTGTTGGCTAATAAATCATGGCTTGTTAGGGAGCAACAAGACTACAAATGCTACAGAAAGCCATGATCCCTTTCCTCGTGGCAGGGGAAGAATAAAGGTAGAGAGCCGAGGCAGCATGCCTTAACATGGTACTTGTTCAAAGTAAGCCAGAAACCATGGCTTATTATGACATGTGAATGCAGTCAATATTTGTACAGTTGAACCTTGTCAAGAGTCTATGGATAAGGCAATGGTTCCAGGTAAAACCTCTGTGTGGCCTGTATCCTGTGGTTTGGACACATTGTATTGTGTAACTATAACTAATGCCGGTTAATAGACCTCTTATTTTGCTAAAGATGGGCCTCCTAATGTTTTCTCACGAAGCTTGCTCTGTAGGCCTGAGCTATGCATTCCTGATTCATTTTAATTCACAAGATAATGTGTGGCTTGATTTACCTAGTCTTGGGAAGTGATCAAACAGCCTTAAAGAAGTGCCCTCTGGGTGACTTTGAGTCCACATTTCCTCCCTGCACTTGCTTTACCTCATCTTGAAGTCTGAGAAAAGTTGCCTCTTGAACATTCATGATTTCATAGCACTAAAGGCATCTTGGTCTTTAAGCCAGGTTTGGCAGGAAACTACATAAGCAAAAAGGTGGGGTATTGCCTTATTTGGATGTGAATTTAGGCTGCAGTGTGGCCAAATAAAGTAGTTCTCAGCCGTATAATCAGACACCTGTTCTCAGCCATATATTCAGACACCTGTCAGTCAGGTAATTCTTTCTGCATCTGGGGATGGGACAATTTTTCTTAAAAGGACTGAAAAAACCCTGTCTGAGAGCACCCTTAATGTGCTGACATGCTCCCAATTTTGTTGCTGCCTGTCCAAATGGTGAATTGACAAGGCGAGACCATGCTGTCAAAAAGAACTCAATAAATACTAACATACTTTTACCCTGCCATGTGTACGGTGGTGCATGCATGTTTAGGAGGGTGGGACTGCGCTGTAGAGTAAGACTAGATGCAGGAAGGGCCTGTGACTTGTGCATGAACATTCGTAACATTCGTTATTCATATGAATTTGTATGAATTTGGACATTTACATGAATCGAAGGTCACAAGATTAGTACATTAACGTTCCTATGCATATGAATGGTTTGGAGCTATCCGTACGAATAGTTCAAACATTCGTTGAACTTGGGGAAAAACTGAGCGTGAAGCAGCTTTGGAGAAAGAGAAGCAGCTGATGTGTGTATGTTTAAGACGGCAAGCAAACAGGAACGGAGAGACAGAGAGGCAAGGGCTTTGTCTTTAAGACAGGAGGGGAATCTGTATCCATTATAGATTCATTTGTATAGGATACGTATGCAGGGTACGTATCAGATACATATGCATTTGGATATTCATATGAATTCATACGAATACATTCGTACTGAATAGAATCCTACCACATTCAAAGGGGATCTATTCAAATGAATACATATTTTCTAACATTTGATTCCTTATGAATCAAATGCCCAAAAAGCCATTTGTGCACACCCCTAGGAATTTCTCTTCAGCTTACACTGACAATCAGTTTTTACCGGATAAAACAGTAAAGCTTTTCCTGGACTATATTAGTTCAGTCTATAGGCTCGTTTAAATGTTCTTCAGGGTGAACAAAACTTCCTTCTGTGTAGAGACAAAGATATACAGCAGTGAACATTTCATTTCCTCCCTTTATGGTAGGCCATGAATTAGGTCTGAGAAGAAACCCAAGAGCTCTCTCCTTCCAAGGCCTTAAACACTCCACTGGAAAGAAACATGTGGGCTGTGCATTTTTTTGTGTGTGTGCAAACATTGCCTGAATAAATACCAGGTAAGGGTGACCAGGAAACATTCATAATTTTTAATTCACACCTGTAATAAAATTGCATTACATTTTTCATAAAATAAATGTTCCAGTTTATATACAGAAAACAGACTGTACAGATCCCTCCCCAAAATTCCCAAAAAAAACTCACAAACATACAGGCAATGCAGTGCTCAGCTAAGCAGGCACAACTGTACATCTAAAATTGTAACTGCTTTGTGTTGTGTGGGGGAAAATACTACATTGTATACAGTCCTTTGTGGACCAAGAATTAAAAAAATATTGCAGGCAAGCTGACAGACGCCCTTCACGGCTAGTGTGGCTGAACGTCCATCCCACAGTGTTTCAGCAAAGCAGGGTTTGTTATTGAACTTGAGGCTCAAAGCTTCCGTTCAGCTGTCCCTCCTCATAGTCCATCTGACATAAGATCATGTTGTTCTTCAGGAAAAATTTGTCTCCCACGCAAAATCTAAAATACAAAGGAAAAAAAATCATTTATAAAAGAAAATCTGTTTGCATTTTTGGGGGAAGAACCTGTGTTAACTCTAATCTTCGATTGATAAGCAACACACCATTATAAAGTCTACATAATATTATTTAGCCTTAACTGAATTCTAGTATGTGTTTGGGGAAATGTTCACCAGAAGGATACATCTTGAGTTGTTGAGAACCAATGATTATTTCCACCCCTGTCATTAAGAGATTCAGTGCCTTTATCTTTTAAACTGAATGTGGTGACCTCTAGTTGCAAATTTTATAGAGGGAACAAATGTCACTGATCTAAATAATGAATATATTTTACTGTCAATATTGGTGGGGGGAACAACATTTAGATGTTATGCCCCAGGAATCAAAATAGCCTCAGACATTTTTAATTAGAACTGATCTCTGGAAAAGTCAAGCTTACTGTGGTATTTCAGGATGAAAATTTAGTCCTCCACAATATTCATTTATTCATTTGGCTGAGATAATAGAAAAATGCATAATTCTGAGAATGCCATCATGAATAGCCTTTTCTGATCGGCTCTACATTACATTACAGTGACCCATTCAATTTGAACCTGACACCTTAGGTGAAAACTGGTATAGTTCAGCTGGAATCCCAGAAATGGATCTCTTCCCTGAGAAGAAGGGCAGATTCAGAACATTAAAGTTAGAAACTGGAAATAAGACAGTGCTCCTAAGAATACCTGTTCTGAGAAATCTGCTAGTGTTTCAATGACCTAATCCATGTGCTCTTGTTGCGGTATAGGAAAGGGCCTAGAGGACAGGCTCCCTCATGCTTGGGGGTTAAGGGAGGCCCCTCCCTTTCCTTAACACATCTTATGCACAGGACAGAAAACAGACCAGACGAGAGAACCAAAATGGTGTTCTAGTCTGGATTACTGATAGAATACAATGTCATGGTTAGCAGCATAGCAGGGGCATGCTTCTATGTTTCAGTATAACATGGGAGAAGCATTTTCATGGTGCAAAGAGGTGAACCACTGATATAGGCTCCCCAGGAGCTCTGAAGGCTAGGAATTTTAATTTCTGGCCTTTGGAGCATTTGGAGGCTCTGAGTGCCAGTGCCAAAGGTGGTGCAAGCTTCAGAGTCAGGGCGTGGGAGCTGGTATGCAACAGGTCATCTGTGGAGATCCCTGTTCTATGCCACAAAACAATACATTCCAGCTCAAGATGGACTGCATATTCTCGCATGGGTGGCCTGCCCTGGATAAGGCAGGTAAGTGCAAACACCAAGTGATTCTACTCTCAGAGCAGCATAATGGCTGAAGTAACCAGAGAAGGAGGAGGGAGTTCTGTGATCAACTTTGGAGGCAAAGACTGGTGACTTCTAGGCAGCAACATCTCCATTCTCCATATTCTCTCTGATACTTGGGGGATGCCCAATGGTCCATGACATCACCACTCAGAGACTTAACATGGAACAAATGAACCAACCTTGCTATGCAGTTCAATAAATTCAATCAATATTAGAAACAAGCATCTTCAACAACACTTATAAAATTCACATTTTGTTCCTAACAATAATAGGTTTAACAATTGTCATCTTAAGGCCTGAAGCAGTTCTTGAACAAAATCATATCCCTTTCTTGGTCTCCTCTTTCCTAAACTATTATTAAGTAAACTCATATAAGCAGAGATTGATATCAGTATTATTCAGGATATATTGCTCAAACCAATTAAGAGCCATCTGCTGTTTATTCCTGTTGATATCTGTGTTTCAATTGCTGCAAACTATGAGCAAGCAACAGAGACCTTTACATGGAATACTTATCTTCAGGTGTTAAGCAAACAAGCAGTTGGGGTACAGGAACATGTCTACTGCCCTAGCCTTTTACAAGCTCAAATAAAAGAATGTATGATATAAATTTGATTAAATAAAGACATAGACTTCCTATGTACAATGTTTGAAGAGAATATAAAGTTTGGAAAAGCTTCTATGCAAGACTTCAGTTCCCATGATCCTTAACACAACAGTCAATGGATTTAAGTGTGGAAGAACCCTAGGAGAATACAGAAAAGGAATTTGCTCAAACCTTGGGCCTATTCGCACTTGGCCTTTTTCTGGAGTATTTCTCAGGATAGGGGTCTGTGGTCCACATGCTAATGCAGTCTCTGGCAGACCTGACTTTGGGCCTGCTGAAGCCTACACTAGCATATGGACAGCAAGTCCCTATTACAGGATATATTCCAGAATAAAGCCAAGTGCGAATAGGCCCCTTGACAGAAAGCTATGGTAAAACAGCTACGAGTGCAGGGCCTATAGGAACCATGGTTTTCCACTCCTTTTAGATATTACCTGAAACATATGAGCTTCAGAAAATGGCATGATATGTTATGTGACTACTCCAAGATGGTCATTTACTCCAAATAATGCTGACAACCTTCTAACAAATAGTAAGCTAAAGGAGAAGATTAGCATGATAGCATTGTTTCTCCTTCATATCTCACTGGGAACTGCTGCCAGAAAGACCCAACTTTTCCTGCAATCTAGAGTAACATTTGTGTGGATCCTAACCCTCTCACATAGCAAGTGACAACTATAACAAGGAGATAAGATTCTAAATCACTCCTCACCTGACAATGTTCTTATTGTCTTACTCCAGTGATGGTGAACCTTTAGAGCTCGGCGTGTCAAAATTCTCAGGAAAACCTAGCTTAACTCAGGTGCTGTGTCACATCTAGAAATATCCATAAGTTTGTGATATTTGTAGCTCTAGTAAAAAAGTTATATTTTTGATATATGTATTTTATTAAAAGCAAAAACAAATAATTCTTTACATTTGCTAAATCTTCAATTGAAAGTTGGTGTTTCGTACACTTCAAGAACAAGCAAGCACTACACGCCCAGGTGCCAGGGTGACCAGGTGTGTCACCCAAAAGGGCTTGGCGTGTCACCTGTGACACGTGTGTCATAGGTTGGCCATCACTGTCTTAGTCCAAATGTGGTGCTCTGTATTCATTTATATACAACTGGCAAAGAGTCTTGTGTTATATAATTATTTATATGAGAATACTTTTAAGGTCAAAATCACCATTTTGCCCAAATCATTCTTTGAAGGACAAGTAGAAAAGTAAATATGTCAGAATTCTAGTTCTATACATACAACAATGAGCATCACATAAAAAAAAGGTTGTGGGAAAGGAGAGGGCCAGTAATAGCTTGCACTTGTGCAGAATGCAGCAGTTTAATGGGAGTCTCTGGCTGGATGCACATCACACCAATCCTAAAAGATCTGCACTAGTTACATATTCATTACAAGCCTAATTCATAGTGTTGATGCTAACATATAAAGCTCTAAACGGCTTGGGCTCCAGTTATCTCAAGCAGTGCTTTCTTCTATATTGACCTGCCCATGTATTGAGGTCTGAAGGAGAGGGTCTTCTTGTAGTCCTCCCCCCCCCCCCGCTCTGTCAGAGCTGCAAGGGGCAAGGACATGTCAAAAGGATCTTTCCTGGGTGGCCCCTGAACTCTTGAACAGGCCCCCTCTATAAGTTCACCAGATGCCTACATCATATGGTTTTTGGTGCCTAGTTAAAACATACTTCTTCATTCATGCCTTTGATGTTTAGCCTCCTTTGGGTTTGTCCTGCCAGTAAGGATAGGAGAAAGGGTTATATTTTAAATATGTTCTGAAACCTTATATATTTTATCATTTATTATTGTGAGTTACCGTGGGAAATTTTGCTGAAGGACAGAATATAAATTCTTAAAAATAAAATAAAATTGATTTTTGCAAGACTTGAGAAAAACTGTTATACCAGTGGTTCTCAACCTGGGGGTCGGGACCCCTTTGGGGGTCGAACTACCCTTTCAGAGGGGTCGCGGCGAGTCTCTCACCACCCTTCCCTCCCACCTCCCAGCTGCTCCGCCCCCGTGGTTGGGGGTCTCCACAACATGAAGAACTCCATTAAGGAGTCACGGCGTTAGGAAGGTTGAGAACCACTGTGTTATACAGTATTTGTTTGTATACAATGTATGCTTTTATTGTACCTCATCATGATTTGTTTGCTACAGTTATGAGCCACTTTAAGAATAGGGGGGGAAAAGATACATAAATAAACTTGACAACTGTATTATGTTTTGTGTTATGGTAGTTACACAGCATATTTCCTCTCAGGAAAAGAGGAGTTACATAGATTCCTGGGTACCTTGTTCAAGTTACCAGGCAAGGAGTGAACTTCTGAGGATTTTTGTTTGTTTTTTTTTTGTTTTGGAAATTAAGACACACTGGCTGCTTTTGTATTTGGGATGTTAGCACGGAACATGGAACACCCTTGCTGACCTGAATCAAACAATTTGGACCAGAAAGGTAGTGCCAGTGGGGACTGCACTGTCAATCATTTGCATGATAGTTGCCATCCAAGGCTCCTAAGCTGTAGACAGGGGTGGGGGAGGTTGTCCCATTTCTAGAGGTGCTTCCAGGAACCCAGGGAAATCTTAGTAGGCTTTGTGTGCTTCTGGGAACAGTCCACTGCTTAAAGCAGTCTTCATTGTCAGACACCTTGGTACTATTTTCTTGCTGGAAGGCAGACCAGCCACTAGTGTCATCCAGACAAAGCACTGCCTGGGAGGCTGAGCCTATTAGGGAATGCCTTAGTGTGCTGACGCAGCATTCCCCAGTGACAGCTAGCACGGCTCTCAAAGACAGAGCAGAAGCTGTTTTCAAAGCAGGGGGTCACACTTCAGTAAATGGCTGCAGGATATTTAGACCCACTACTACCACCTGAAACTTTGCAGGCTGAAGAAATCACCTCACAATTATCTTCCTGATATGCTCTTGTTTGGCCAAACCATTATCCAGACTGCTAGAAAGTTCCTTCCCTACTGGGAAAAGAAAGACTCATAAAAATGTGGTTATTTCTTAAGACCTTGTTCTTCAGTAGTTAAGGTGTGTTTGATTCTTCATGATCCCATGGACCATGACATGTAGGTCCTCCTCTCTGCTACTGTCTCACTGAGACTGCCCAAGCTGATGTTTATTGCTTCTGTGACACTATCCATCCATCCATCCATCCATCCATCCATCCATCCATCCATCCATCCATCCATCCATCCATCCATCCATCCATCCATCCATCCATCCATCCATCCATCCATCCATCCATCCATCCATCTCACCCTTTGCTTTCTCCTTTTTTGCCTTCAATCTTTCTTAGCATCAAGGTCATTTCCAACGAGTAATGTCTTATTATGTGGCCAATGAATTTAAGCTTCTGCCTCAGTATTTGTCCTTCCAATGAACAGTCTGAGATTATTTCCTTTAGTATTGACTGATTTGATCACCCTACAGTCCAAGAGATTCTGAAGTTTTCTCCAGCACCACAGTTCGAAAGAGTTGATTCTTCTGCTCTTAGCTTTCCTTGTGGTCTAACTCTCACCGTCATACATTACTACTGGGAAAACCATAGGTTTGACTATATGGAACTTTGTCATCAAGGTCATCTCTCTGCTTTTTAGTATGCAGTCCAAGGAACAAGTGTCTTTTCACTTCATGGGTGCATCACAGTTTTCAGTGATCTTTGAGTTCAAGAAAATAAAATCTGATATTGCTTCGATTTCTTCTGTTTCTACTCACTAGTAAGTGACTGGACCAGATAACATGATCTTCATTTTTTTTTAAAAAAATATTGAGCTTAAAGCCAGCCTTTGCAATCTCCTCTTTCACCATCATAAGTAGGTTCCTTAATTCTTCCTTATTTTCTGCTACCAGAGTGGTGTCATCTATGAATCTCAGGTTATAGAAATTTCTCATGGATTTTTTGTTCGTTTGCTTGTTGGTTTTTAATGTGTTCTTATGCATATTACTGTTTCAACCTGTTTTAAAACTGTAACCCACCCTGAGACCTATGGGAATAGAGCAGGATAGAAATATAAATAAATAAAATAAAATACATTTTGATTCCAGCAGTGATTTCACTCTTCAGGGGTGATGAACCAACTTTGACTAGCTCTCGCACTTGCCTGAAACCAATGGTCTGATTCATTCTATCCATTGCCATGTTATAGGCCCTGGTCACAAAGTCTAAGACAGGACAGCCTATTCATTAATTCCATCTGATGTCGTACCAGTGCTGGTCACACCTAGATTGTTGTAGGTTGTTCTCAGGCCATCCCCGCCTTGGGCCGCATCGGTCACACCTTTCTCCGAGATCGACTTGAGCTTCCTCTTGGCTCTCCATCCCTTTCCCTGTGTTAAATCTATCTCCTTTCTGATTGGATGACATTCTTTTACTGAAGGGAGGTGAGGGTGTGTGTTTGTGATTCTTTTTTAAGCCTGCTCCCCAACCTCTACACCCCTTCTTTTTTTTAATGTGCTTTTCTTCTCTGTGCAATTAATTAAAAAAAATAAATTTGAGTAAAAATGCTAGATAAAGGAATCATACACATAAACTGAGAAGAGGAGATGCCTCACAAACGCCATGCTTGCTGATTGTCCAAAGGAAAGACTGGAACCCACCCACCACAGCACAGTTCAACCTCCTTTAGCCCATCTTCCTGCTCACACTTTGGGGAAGCCAGGACAGGCTGAGTCCTTGTCAGTCTTCGCATAAGAGGAAATTAAATCCTTTCTTAACCAGCCTGAACACTGAGAAGGTACTGGTTCCATTTGCTTTTCTCAATTGTTCCTTTTCTTTTCACCTACAAGTTTCTGTTATTTTGATGACCATGTGCAAGAGATTCAAGGCTTTCATGGGGAAAGTTGAATTAACAGGTTGGGCAAGATTCAGTGTGGTGCCCTAATAAGAATTTTAGAATCCCTCTCAATGCTACATAAATTCATGGCTTTGAATTTACACTGGAAAGAGGTCTACAAAATAGTTATCAGCCTCGTTTAAGTCTGCACCTTGAAGTTTATCCTCAAAGTCTAAGCCTCTCCAAGTGTTTTGCTGAACTGGAAAGGTTTCCCTTGCTGACTGAAAAACAGACAGCTGCTGACTCGCTACTTATTTTTGCCTAAAACTGCAAAGCTAAAAACTGAGGGAGTAGTAATGCAAAATGAAGATTAAAGTCTTGCTGCCGGCACAAGTGCGGCATGCTTGACAACTGCCTCCTACCAAATCAGCAGAGGTTTAGAGTAACAGGGTTGGAAGCATTAAAAGTAATATCTTATGTTTCAGGAGTGGCATTTCTTTGGAAGTTCTCCGGCTAGAGTTTCAAAATGGGGTCACTTCTCACATTGCACAGAAACAAACCTAGGCCTACTACCTGATTTACACTGTGGACACAACTAATCCATTACCTTGACTGAGCTTAATCATATGCTAAGAAAGATTTACAAACATGTACTTGTAATATTTCTTTAATCTACGCCCTGAACATTTTGACCAGGATATAAAGAAGAGCCGGAGAATTTTACTTGGCCAAATGCTCAGTGGCAGAGCAAATATCTTGTGCACAAAAGATCTCAAGTTCAATCCATGGCATCTCAAATCAAAGCAGCGTGTAGGAGGTAAAAGGAAACACACACACGCCATTCTCTGAGGTCGTAGAAGTCCTACCAGAAGAAATTCAAACTCAAACCTGACCTAAATGCAGACAAACAACCTGACCTGTGAAGCTATATATAAAGCACTAGAAAACCATTTAGTGGCCTTTACGGAGAAGATGGAGTTTAATTAAAGTAATTTCCTTAGGAGAGGCTAGAGTGGCACCTTACCAGAGAGAATAAATGACTTCAGGACACAAATTGTCACTGAACTTGCATGTATGAAGATATAATAACCACTGCTATTTGAATTAAAATACACCTCATAATAATAAGGTATAATGGGAGCAGGTTATTTGTATGTTTGCAGTCAAACCCTCTACTCACCTTTTTTCCCATTCATTTTATTTTAAAACTGGGCTTTCAAAGGGCTGACCTCTAATAGTCCTTCCAAACACAGAGATGGTCTTTGTAAAGTGAGGTCACTTCTACGCCATGTGGGGTATTCCTGCCCATGTAGTGCAGCCTAGTGATTAAGGACCATGCTGGAATGGGCCAGCAGTAGGGATGTACATGAATGGGATTTTTTTTCGCATTCAATTCATATCAAATTGAGTGTAAGAATATTCATATTTGTTCGAATAGATCCCCTTCGGATGTGGTAGAATTCCATTTGATATGAATGGATTCATATGGATTCATATGAATATCCAATATGAATGCATACGTATCTGATACATATCCCAAAACATACCTGAAAGTGTTAAATATGACCTGAATCCACTTTGAATCTGCTCTCAATCCATGTCGAATTCACTCTGGATCCATTGCAGAAGTGACTGCGCGGCCGCTTTCCCAACTCCCCAGTTCACAAATTTTCCGAAGCATTCGTACTAATGTTCCAAAGCATTCATATTCATATGAATGTAAATGTACGAATGTCATAACACTGGATTTGTATATGAATGTCCAAATTCGTCCAAACTATACAAATATCGAATGTTTTGAATGTTTGTGCACATCTCTAGTAGACGCACTGGACTAGGCTAGTAATAGCCTGTTTCAAAGGCTGTCTGCATTCTGGACAGGCCATTATGGCCCTTGGGGGCAGCAAAGACTACACAAGAGGGCTAAAAGGACTGCAAAAATGATATTACTAAGGCTGCATCCTCAAGCAACTTATTTGCCTCTCTAGTTTCCCTCTACTGTCCCTCTATTCCAGCGGACTTTTAAAGTGCTGTTCAATTCCAGAATAAGCGTCCGCATGAGGCTCAGCAAAACGCGAGTTTAAGATGCACCTACCGTTCCCACGGAAGCGTGTTTTCTTTGCCTGCATTTTTTTCTCCCCACCCCGTCTCTTGTTGATAGGGTGCCGGTGGGAATGGGGAGGGACTGCACTCTGCACGGCCACAACCAGGAAGAAACCCCCGACAAGTCCAAAGGAAAAATAGCCATCGGTTCTCTGTTCATCTCCCAGATCTCCGCCCCCTGAAATGGCTTCCCATGCCCGCAAAGGCAGCGGCTGCAGCTATCGGCCGCACAGTTGTTCTCTCATTCAGTCTCAACACTTTCCCTCTGATCACTGTCAAAATCCACCCCGTAGCAATCCACCCACTTCAAACCTGATAACAATATTGCAATTCTCCGCAATTCTGGGTCTTTGAAAGTTCTGACCTTTAGAAAGGGAAAGGAAGGGAAGCTGCTGCAGTTCTGGGAGATGTCTGAATGATTTATGGCTGTGTGTGCAGGCAGCAATCCCTGGCCCTTTTGCCTTGGAGCATCCCTATGGTAAATGCTGCCAGGAAAACCTGCGGCTTCCAAAAAGTGCACTGGTAGTCTTCTTTAAAGTGAACTTTCCCCCCCGTGGATTTTCCTCATTTTGGCACTGGAAGCTCAGAGAACAGCCGGGTATGGGCGCTCAGAGGCAAAAGAAGCTTTTTAGCAGGCTTTTTATTGCTTGGGGACACAGCCTAAGGCTACATTAACATGCAGTAAAAAAGCTTCTTATAAGCACATTGGAGGTGGCAGCATGTTTCACTAGTGTTCTCATTCTATTTTTATCTTACCTCTAACTCACGTCTAATGGCATTTCAGGGTGCATTTTCTGGCCTTTAATGTTTATTAGGGTTGCCATAAATGGACTATGACTGGCCCCACCTCTGAATCATCTCTAAGTTCCCTTGGAAATATTATTGTTTAAACTGCATATGAATGCATGCAGATACCCATGTTAATACCCATGTACTTCGATCTCAAGAAAAGGCCCTTCTTCTAGTTCCTTTGGAAGTATGAGGTACAGGGGCTTGCAGTAGGGCCTTTTCTGTGCTGGCCCCTAGACTCTGAAACAGCCTCCCTCTCAAGTTTCACCAGGAGCCTATGATCTACAGTTTTCAGTACCTGGCAAAAACCATATCTTTTCACCCAGGCTTTTGCTGTTTAATTAGCTTCCTCAGGGTACTGTCCTGTCAGGGGGTAATATTTTTTATTATGTTTTAGTATTGTACATGTTTTATTTGTATTGTAATCTGCCCGTGGACCATGTGGTAAAGGGTGGGATATAATTTTTTAAATTAAATAAATAAATAAATAATTTCAATGGTTTCAATAGTTAGTAACCCTTCTACAAATTGCTAACCGCCTTTCACTTGTAGTAGAATATTTGGTTCAGTAGAAATAAAGGAAAGAACTAGCAAGATCCACCCTGCTGTAGCTACTATTATTCTGAGCAGAGTTTTGTGTACTGGCTAAAACATTGTGTAACTATTGAACTACCCACACCGTTTCACACACATATCGTAACACCCATTGGCTGTTCTGACAGAAGAAAAATGAAAAATATTCTAAAGCTGCATTCAGACAGGATAAAAAACTCAGGATTATCCTGTAACTGCTGGCAATGACATGTTTTTAAATTTTGTAGATATTACTGTTTTAAGATATATTGTTTTGTGTAATACACTGAATTTTGTTACCCACCCTGAGACCTACTGGTATAGGGCAGAATAGAAATAGAAATAAATAATAAATAAACATAGTCCTAGGATATTGGGGTGACATTCCACAATGTTTTTGTGGGGAAATCAACTCCCAACTCAAGTTTTACATAAAAAGCATGAGCAATTACCTTGTTTGGACTGCAGCTCACACAATCCACCATCTTGGGGATGGCCACTGCATATGTGTGGGACCCAACCAAGCCATAAATGGCAGCTGCACTTCAGGATATTTTGTGTCATGAAATACCCAGATATATACTTCACGCCATCACAGGAGCAACACCATCAGATGGGTAAGTGTCTGTTTTCTCTGCGATAATTCAGGGAGTAAGATACTCTTGAATATCGCTAAATAGCATGATAAATTGTAGAAGTCTGGAGGTGGCCTCAGTAGTTCAGAACTACTCTAAATCATCCTGGTCATACCTATCTGGCCATCCAAAGTGCCTGAAATACAGACTGGAAGCTTAGTGCAATCTCTCCTGATAGAGTGTCAAGCTGCTGTGTCCTTGGTTTGGTGGTTCAGAGGCTGCTGAACTGGCTAAACCAATTTGGATTGACTGAACCGGTCCAACGGTCTCCAAACCACTGAACTGCTCAACCACAGAAACAGCAGCAATACTGGGAGAGTTCATACTAGGCTTCCAACTAGAGGTGGGCATGAGTGCAATTTTTGAATTTGATTTGATTTGAATTGAATATTTGAATATCCGAATTTGTATGAATAAAGAAAAACGAATGTGTGGACATTCGAACTGATATGAATGCATTCATATCTATTCATACAAATATTCGATACATATTTGATGATACGAATCTTGTACACATCTGTATGCATCCCTTTTTATGCTGTACATTTCCATATGGAGGCGTATGGATACGAATAAGACGTGTACGGATACGTATGCAATGCGTACATATCCGTACACAAATGGATGTCCAAATTATTCATACAAATAATTTGAAATATTTGTATTCGTTTGAATACTAAATAACAAATGCCTGGACATTCAATTCAAATGTGAATGTCCGAATTCATCTGAATTCAAGAGAATAGCGAATGCCTTGAATATTTGGGCACATTCCTACTTCCAACACATTTTTCATCCACTAGGAAAGGCTGGATTGCTCTGTAACAAGGTGATTCAAAGGGACTGATTATAAACCACAGTACATACCTAGTTTTGAGGGTTTCACCCATTATCAGGAAGCTTGAAACACCCTGTTGTTTCCTATGGGCAGCATTTAGATACATCTTAGATACCTCTATATCAGCGGTTCTCAACCTTCCTAATGCCGTGACCCCTTAATGGAGTTCCTCATGTTGTGGAGACCCCCAACCATGTGGGTAGAGCACCTGGGAAGTAGGAGGGAAGGGTGTCGGGAGACTTGTTGCGACCCCTCTAAAAGGGTAGTTCGACCCCCAAAGGGGTCCCGACCCACAGGTTGAGAACCACTGCTCTATATTATGATAACCCCCCTTGTGCCATTTCTGGTATTTAACCCACAAAAAGGGAATGAAGTGATTGTAAAAAAAGAAAAATCAATTAATCTGAACTCAGTCACATACAAACAAACAAAAACTAAGCAGCAAGGGAAAAAGAAGCTTCCAAAAATGGTGTTTAAAATGCTGCAACAAAACAACTTGAAACAGGTTTGCTTCTATTTTGTGCTTGAAACATGCTTTCGTTACAAGAGCTATTCCATCTTCAATTTGAAGTTTTCAGATTGGCCTACTTAGAATTGGAATATTTTAAACTCAAAATGCCTTGCACACCCCTAGTTTACACAACGTAGCTCACTTTGCCTGCCTTGAAAGTACTTCTGTAATTTCCCCACATATTGCAAAACTTACAATATCCTGCAGTCTTCATGTTTTGTGCATCCAGTGTGAACAACAAACCCAGACACTTCAGTTCAAAGTCCACATTTAAGTAAACAATTCCTCCCCTCTCTCCAAATCCCAGTAAGTATGTTGCCTTAAGCATCCTTTGTAATTTTGGAATAAAGTATGGATAATCTGCAATATCCAAATACCGTATAGTTACTGCCAGGAAATATTTTAGAAGTAACAGTTAATGATTTCTGTAACTCTAAGGTAATTAATGGAAACAAAGTATTGAAGTAGTTTAGACTTCATGTGTGTGTGTTTAAAAGCAGAGTGCTAGCAGCACAAGCAGATAATCTAAAATGATTTGGAGTTTTCATTGTACATGAGACATATTTAGGAAACAAGAAAAAAAATTCCATGCACTTTTTCACACTCTTAAGCACAGGAATGGGCAGGTGAGTAGAGGAGATTTGAAATCTAAATAGAAATCTGTGACTTTCAGTCTTGTAAGTAGTATTGAGCAAAATAAGGCAGTAACAGATTTTATCAAGTTTCATCTCAACTATAGATGTGCACAAATGTTTTGAACATTCAAAATTCAATCGAATTTGATCGAATATGGACATTCGAACTCGAATACAATGTCTACACATTTGAATTTAAACATTGGAATGAATTTCAAATGTTCCAAAACATTTGTTCAAATGATTCAAAGCATTCAAATGTATGAATCCCATACGTATCTGTATGCATTTGGGTACAAAATGTGTACAGATACGTACGACACATATGAATGTTGTCAACATCCATATCTTCAAATACGAATGTCGTTGACATTTGTATCTTCAGATTTGAATCTAACATTCAAACAAATAGATTTGAATGTATTCCATTTGAATCAGATTTTGTTGCATATGGATTCTAAACATTCAAACTGAATCTAATGTTTTGATGGAAAAAAGTAAATAAGATAATTAAAAGAACTGAGAGTAGAAAGTAGAATATTTTGATGAAGATAAGAGTGTTAAAGATGTCAATTTTACCAAGGATTCTCTATCTCTTCCAAACTCTGCCAGTCAATATACCAACAAATTCTATAAAGAAATGGGAAAATAAACTGAAGACTTGAGCAACGGGGAAAATAACAGTCTCCAAGAAAGTTTATTACACATTACAAGAAGAAGGAGGTTGGGGTGGACCATCTCTGGAATGCTACTTTGAAGGATTTCAAATAGCAAGAATAATGGAATTAGAATTAGAAACAAGAAGAAGATGGGTTACAATTGAAAGAACAGCAAAGAAGGTCAACAATATATCTCTAATGCAAAACAACTTGGGTAGAAAACATAAAAATGGTCTATATGGACCACTAAAAGTAACAAGGAAAATTAGGAGAAAATGGAAGAATAGAATGAATATGGACTGTAACAGAATATCATCTATTGATATAGCAAATCCAACGGGCCAGTCTACATATGCAAAGGCATTGCATAAAATGAGAGAAGCGGGCTAACACATCTTATCAGATTTATTTGACTCATCAAACAGGCCAATGGATCTAAACCAAGTTTCAACAACAATGGGGATAAGAAATTGGTTGGAGGCTATGTCACTGAGTTATTATATAAATAAACAAGAGATCAAAAGAGGCATCCAACGTCTAAAAACACAGCTGGAAAAGGTAGTAAAAGCAAAGATAGCAAAAAAGGGGGGATTGGAAGAATGATATATAGAGAGTATATAAAGAAATATTATTCAGCAGAAGACTACCTGAGGAGGCTATGGACCATTGACATGAATATGAATGTAATAGATTGAAATAGCTGGGTGCAGGAACTAATGATTATTAAGAATATTAATATTAAAGAACAACAAAGAAAAGTGATGACTAGGTGATATCTAATCCCTACAAGATTTGGTATCATATAAGCCAAATTGTTGGCATAGGTGCGGGCAAATAAGTACTTTGGTCTAGTGGTTAGGGAGCTGGACTCTTATCTGGGAATACCGGGTTCGATTCCACCCTCCCCCATGAAGCCAGCTAGGTGACCTTGGGCTAGTCGCAGCTGTCTTCTGATCTCTCACAGCCCCACCTACCTGACAGGGTGTTCTGTTGTGGGGAGAAGACCAGAAAGCTTTGTCGACTGCTTTGAGTCCCCTTAAATGGGTGAAAAAAGCGGGGTAGAAAAGCCAACTCTTCTTCTACATACATACATATGTGGTGGGAGTGCCCAAGAACGCAGGCCTTTCGGCAACAGGTTAATACAGAAACAGACAAGATTATTAATAACTAGACTAGATGGTATAAAGAAATGATTATCACACATCAAATAAATATGGCTAATTGTAATGAAAATGACAAATATCTTATGAAACAATCAATGAGAGCTGCCCAAATGGTGTTAGCAAAGGGATGGAAAGGCTCTGGTCTATGGACATTAAACAATTGGGTGGCTTATATGTCAGAATTTATGTTATATGACCTAATCAACAATTGGGAAAAATTTATAACATATGGTTTGGGCATTGGAGGAAGCCAGGCATGGAGAGGAAAAATAAGTTTGATTTGCTGTTTAAATAACATTAATTAAGGGTTAGTAATGTTTTGCTACTCCAGGCAGGGGAAGTGGGAGAGTATGGTTATGTGTTGGTTTGTTGTATTCTTATAAATGATGAAAATTTGAGATATATTATGTGATATTATTGTTTTGTTGTTGTTATTCTATATTATTTAATAAAATTAAAGAAAAAGGAAAAAAGAATGTTTTGACATTTGATTCAAACTGAATTCAAATGCAAACAACAACCAAACGTTCGTGCACATCCCTAATCCCAACCCACTCATCTCATTTTACTGCACCCACCTGATTGCATCTTCCTCGTCAGTAGACTTTCCAGAGTCAAACTGTCTACCATTGTTAGAGATCTTGTTCCTTTCATCATTTCTACACTTACTTTCTCTGGGTCTCTCCAGCAAGACCTGGGCCCTTTCTGCACTTGGACTCTTTCTGGAATATATCTGAGGATAGGAGTCTGTTGTTCACAAGCTAATGCAGACTATATAGCAGGTCTTGCCTGGGGCCTGCCATAGTCTGCATTAGTATGCAGACAGCAGGCCTCTATTCCAGGATATATTTCAGAATAAGGCCAAGTGCAGTAAGACCCCAGATCAAGCTGAAGAGTTCAGCAAAAGAAGGGGGGCAGCTGTACCACAGCAAAACTGTCTGCATTTGAATAGCTGCTCAGATATATCCCTCATGCTGGCTCCAAAGATCACATGATCTTTGGAACTACTGCATTTCATGGCCAGGAAGTAAAGTCCCTGGTCTTGGAGGCCCTAGGGGACCTATTTCAGTGGCACAATTGGGTGAACTGCTAAAATGAGTTTCCTGTTACACTGGAAAACAGAGGAGTGTGCTGCATTCACACACTTCTGCGGTTCGGTTTAGCATCCGCTGGACTATTGGTAGACCTTTTTTAAAAAACAATCTACCCATGTTCTGACTGAGGTGGCCAAGTATGCAATGTTGATGGAGCATACTTGCAGGAGACAGGACCTCTCTGTTCCACACCAGCATGCAGAAGAAAGAGGTCCAGAAGGTCCTTTGTGTGTATATCTGTCTCCTTTCAGTGCTTTAAAATGGTCTCTGGTGGTACTTTATTTATTCAATTATTTATATGTCACCCTTCTCTCAACATAGAACAGTTCATAATACTTCAAGTGTAATCGTCCCTGACAGGACAACTCTCAGTGGAAACACTGTATCAAAGGCTTGCATGAAAAAGTCTATTTTAACCAGGACCCAAAAGCCATACACTATTGGCACATGCAGTATGACCAGCAAGGAACTGTCCAATGCCTGGGAGGCACCACAGAAAAGGCCCTCTTTGCCTCATTG
The DNA here is from genome assembly GCA_023333525.1 of Aspidoscelis tigris stejnegeri. NCBI lineage: Eukaryota > Metazoa > Chordata > Lepidosauria > Squamata > Teiidae > Aspidoscelis > Aspidoscelis tigris. Next base: position 25,556,286 of record JALMGA010000003.1, read on the forward strand.
CCCATCACACCTCTGAGAGGTCCTTACCTTGTGATCTTAATACTCGGATTGGTCTATACAGGAAAAGGAGCTCTTTCAGATATCCATGGCCCAAGCCATTTAAAGCTTTTTATGTTAACATTAACATCTTGAATTGGGTTCTGTACCAAATAGGTAGCCAGTGCAGATCTTTCAGGACCAGTGGGCTGCTGCGTTCAGCACTAGGTCCATCTCCTAAACTGTCTTCAAGTGTAATCCCACATAGAACGCATTACAGTAGTTTAACCTGGAGGCTTCCAGAACATGGAGAAGTGTGGTCAAGGAAAGGCTGAAGTGAACCAATCAAATGTTTGACACAAATTCCTATGGATTATTAGTGCACCTGTTTACTACTGTTTTCTATGGAGTTTCAGATGGCTTTTCCCACTAACCCCATGATCTCCATAGGTGCAGCGATTCTGCATTTATGAATTCATTATGTCTTTCAGGAACCTCACATTTGAGAACAGGAGAAATGGCATATAGTAGTTAGGGCAAATGGGTGCACTGCAGCTGTTTTGGTCCACAGCTGCCACGAATCTTAGCCAGTAAGAATCTGAAAAGGCCCATTGTGACTATGACAAAGAAGAGCTGTCTCAGACAGCTGGAACTAGTGAAGGATGCAAAACGAGAATGTATGACAATAAATATAGAGTTGGCAACTTAATGGGTATATCCAAGATTGTAGATAATAGAGAAAATTCCTGGCTATGGAACTTATTCATAGAACTGTCCCAGAGTAAACTAAAAGGGACTCAATAAAAGAAAAAGAAAGAGAGATACTTTTTGCCCTGTTATCACAATGTCACACTTGTTTAAAAACACAATCTGGTATTTGGAAAGGAACAACAAATACATTTAAAGTCAGGTAACTAAATTAATTCTAATACTCTACCACCAAGGTCTCACAAAAATTGGGATATCCATCTGAACCCACTAGATGTCACTAGATCCTCAGTGGAATAGCCCATCATATTGGACAGCTTGATTTATTGTACCTGCCTCTTTTAAACAGAAAGTCAGACTACTTCAAGCACATAATGCCAGCTTTGTGTTTGATACAATCCTTTTAATAAAAGCCACCCCAAATGACAGCATGTTCCCAGATCATACCCTTGTTTTTCAGAGTGTGTGCGCACATGGCATTAGTCAGGAAAAACTATATTGGCTTTTATCAAAAAGCTATTCCACAGAAGCTGGTGAGAAGAAATAAGCAGACATTTATGTGTTGGGTTTCAGTATTAAGAGATTACACGGCTTTAGAGAAAAATGAATAGCAAATTCATCACCATGATCATTCTTCATGCTTAGGATCTTGGGGCAGGGGACAGACTCTAACTGGTATTTTTACTCTGATCTTATCAAACTATGTTTTTATCCTTGCCAGAGCACAGTGCAGTTCAGTCAGATCAAACGGGTAACTTCCAACCACGCTTTTCTGCTTCTCTTGACGAAACAATCCTACATAGACACCCATGCTGTTATGCAGACAATCAGGATGTGGGGTTCCAGAGCGGCTCCAATCAGCAGTAAAGAAGTGGAAACCCTTTCAAGCTGCTCAAATTTCTCCTGACCAAGCTGGACCTGACTTGGTAATTCTAAGCTTCTGCTGCAGACTGGGCCACAGGTCATATGAGAGTTAGGACCACTGTCAATGAAAGAGATGAGCCACAGGTATGGTAAGAAATTAGCACCTCAGTTGACTTACTGCATGAGAGAGAGATTTTATGGAAACCAGGAAACAGGAAACTCTGATAATCCACTCTTCCTGTTTTTCACACCTTTTGAAAAGCTCTTAAGTTATGTTATAAACTTATGTATTTCCCCACTCAGAGGAATTTGTTCCACATCTGCACATTAAGGATTGTTTGAACATCTTCCTGACAGATATACACAACAGGCAAACCAGAGACAGCATCCTAAAAGCTACTTGGTCCTTCATAATACATCTCTGAAAACAATATTATCTACCTTTTAAGCATTCATTGTACTTTCTACTTAAGATTGTTCTGTGAATTGATCACACAGAGTGTGCAGCAAATTGATGGATGCACTTCTGCAAAGGGTTACTTGAACCAGCATGTTCCCTTTGTCTGGTCCCAGCCCGGTCTTTGAATTTGTACAATATCTGACTTAAGAACCTCGATTTGAGAAGTTTTGGTAATATATGATCTCATAGCAATGGGTGTTCAGTAGACTAATGGAAGACGTCACTCTGGAAAGTCTTTTGAACATCACCTGCATATGCTGTGCAGCACCTGCTTTTTCTTGTTTCCCTCTACAAACCAACTCATCATCAGTTCTGCCATGTTACGCACAGACATACAGGGGGTAAAGACTCTGATGTTCAATTAGCAGGTAAAGAGATGCAGCCAGCAGTGGCAGTTTAAGGGCCTGGGAGAATGTGATGTCAATCAAACATTGAACCAGACTTTTCTGATCCACGGTGAATGTGCGCAGGAAAGAACTTGCACTTCTAGAATTTGCGGGAAAGCCCCATGTCCTCACCTCTGGTTGCAAAGCTGACAGGCAAAGCAGTCCAAATGGTAAACATTATCTCTGGCCCTCATCACCATCTCAAAGGCAGGGATCAGCTTACTGCAGGCGGCACAATTCCCAGTGGTCCCAAAGAGCCTGCCAAGGAAGCACAGTCATTAGAAGCTGTTTTAATTAAATGGCGGAAGGACTAATTAAGTGTAATTAGCAGTATCAAATACTGTATTGCACCAATAAAAAAGAAGTCGCAGTCCCTATTTCGCTGACCAGCCAACATGCGATAATGCAGGCTGAAACGGCACAGAGGAGAAAAAGCTGAATCCTTTCCTCGGCTTCTGAGCCTTCCACTAATTGACTACCTAATGGAGAAATACATTCTGCATGCACACAGAGCGTTAGTTTGGGACTCACAACATTTCAATCAAAACAATTCAATCTCTTAAATGCAAATTAAGAGTCTCTCTGCAGAACATCTTTGCTGCCTTGCTCTGTTCTACTTTCCTTCATCAGTGCCTACTGCTGAGTTTGCTGTACAGAGGAAAACCACGCAGACTACGTCGGATGCCTGGATGCAGCTTATAGAGCCCTTCTGGGACAGCGGCGACGAAGGGGAGACACCTTTGCCATCTGTGAACTGTGGCCGGATCAAAACCAAAATGCAATTCAAGATCAATATTAAGGAACATGCCGTACTTCTTACTTGGATGGCAAAATGTATGGCAAATATACCCTCATATGTTTCCAGATCTCATGCATGGGTATCAGTAGCACTTACATGTAATCTTTATATTTTTCAGACTAAGATCAAAACACTGGTAAAAGGATTCTATGAATCTGTGGCCAAATATCTAAAGTAACGCCTCCTCCCATATAGACCTTCCCGTGTCCTAAGATCTATCAGTGATCTTCTGTAGTTAGGGGATTGGGAACACATGGCAGGGCATTCTTGGTTGTAGCTCCCATGTTGGGGAATGATCTCCCCTCAAAGGCATGTCACCCTAACCGCCATTACTCTGGCCTTTAGCTAAGGGACAGCATTCCCTCACCATGCAGGATTGTTTTACTCATGCTTTTTATTTGTTTTTATTATTTTACTGTAATCTGTCCTGCAATCTTTAGGTATAGGGGGGGACAGAAATGTAAGTAGGTAAGTAAGTAAAGTAAAGTAAATAAATATATACTGTAGATAAATAGCAGTAAATGCAAGAATAGGTTCAGTCATTCTAGCTGTGTCTCCAGGCAATGTCATAAAATCATAGAGCTGGAAGGGACCTCTAGGGTCATCAAGTCCACCCCCTGCTCAAGACAGGATTTCCTAAACCATCCCAGACAGATGTAGGTTCAGCACAGAATCACAGAATCACCGAGTTGTAAGGGACCTCTGTGCTATACTGAAGGGAGCCTTTGTGGCTCTCTTTTGGTGAGCAGTGGTGCCTGTTGATGAGGTGATTGAGATGCTCTTCCATAGAGTCCAAAATCAAGTCCTTTGTTGCGTACCATGTTCTCAGTATACCTGCATCATGGCAACTGGAAGTGTGGCAGCTTAGCCCATTCCATCTGGAAAGGTGAGTGGAGACACAGCCTTAGTGTTCAGCTAGAAACACAAGATGGTTTCCCTCAGGGCTGAATGAAATATGTCTGAAGGTTTTCTAGAATGTGGCTGACATACATTCGGGAGTATATATGAAAGTATTCACCATAGTTTTTCCACAGGTCAACACTCGCTAGAAGGCTCAGTTTTAAGCTAACTTCAGAAAAAAACATAGTTTGCAAGAAACTGGCCCAAATTCTCTTTGAGAAGAATCCAATATGCTCCCTGCTAAAATGTTAAGAATCTTAATTGGAATCTCAACCTGTATATGGATTTTGGCAAAACGAAATGTGAACTGAATAGCTTTCTTTCTACTATTTTCTCTCCAAGTCAATGAAAAGTAGGTTTTCCTCCACATCAGTTGGTTCCACACCACTCCTCTGGTCTCTGGAGATAGCTTTTGTGTCAACAGTGGTGTTTTGCCAAATTTGCTATCTGCTTCCACAGATACTGGCTTGCTGTCAGTGCATAACACTCAAAGAAGTATGGTCTGCTTTCCAGACCCTTCTACATGCCCTTGAAGACTGATGCACCCACAAAGAAAAAATTCTAAGGTGAGTCAAGAATTAACTTGTAAATATAATATATGGGAAATGCATATCATTATTAGAACACATACTTTTTAGCAGAAGCTCCTGTTTTCCAGAGGAAAAAGAGTTTAAGACTTCTTCTAGAGAGTTAATAGCTGCATCTCCACTAGAATAGAGAGATTATTGTGTCTGGGGTGCATGACGAAAGAAGAAGAGTTGGCATTTCTACCCTGCTTTTCTCGCCCATTTAAGGGGACTCAAAGCGGCTGACAAAGCTTTTCTATTCTTCTCCCCACAACAGAACACCCTATGAGGTAGGTGGGGTTGTGAGAGCTCAGAAAAGAGCTGTGACTAGCCCAAGGTCACCCAGCTGGCTTCGCGAGGGAGGGCAAAATTGAACCTGGTATTCCCAGATAAGAGTCCGGCTCCCTAACCACTAGACCAAATTGGTTGGAGCCACTATGATGGTCACCTGACAGGACACATTCTTGTCACTACTTATTGCAGGGAGGCATTCTGTCTCCACTGAGGCCAGTGAAACTCACCTTCACAAAATGATGCTTCAGACAACAGATGCACCCACTAATGGGATGGTGCGATCTGGGTGAAGCACTTTCTGCTGCCATAGGTAGAAATATGGGAGCAGAAGATACTTTACTGGGTGCCTTGCTTTTAAGTGGAGATGTGCCTAGTGATTGCAATGGACAAAAGTCTTTCAAATTTTTGGCAGTTCACAATCCACAAATCAACAGTCCAAAGATTTGGCAACCCACCTAGCCCTGTCTGGAAACTAATTCAGCAAAGGGTAGTCAAAATAATTAAGGGGCTGAAACATCTTCCTTAAGAAATCAGGGTGCAACATCTAGGCCTGTTCAGCTTTGAAAGAAAGCATTTAAGAGAAGATCTTATTAAAATATATAAATGATGGATGGTGTGGAAAAGGTGAATGGAGGAAAAATCTTTTCTCTATTGCGAAACACTAGAACCAGCGGAAATTCTACGAAACAGATGGGCAGGAGAATTAGGACCAACATGGGAAAGTATTTTTTCACCAAGAGGGTCAATAGAATTTAATACAAGAAGAGGTTATGACAGCAACCAACCTGGATAGGTTTAAGAAAGGGTTAGACAAATTCATGGAGGACAGATGTATCGATGGCTACTATGTGCCATCTCCATGTCGGAGAGGTAGGCATTTGCTGTAAAGGTCTTTTGCAGACTAAAAAATATGGAAAGTATATATACAGATATTCTGGTCTGTGGTCATCCTATGCTGATATGTTTTATGCTCTTCAAGCAAGTGGCAAAGGCTCTTAAAAATACTGTATTTAGTTTGTTTAGTTTGTCTTGAGTCCCTTTCTTGCTGGTTGATCGTCTTAATTTCTTCTGTTTTCAATTCTCTCAATTTTTACCGTGCTTTTAAGTCATACTGCTCTGATCGATCACGGAGAGGGAGGAGGGAAGATGGTAAGGGGACATCCAGGCACACATACCCCCAGCCATGCCCTGCATGGGCAGGTTGCCAGAGGGCTCGATCTAGGAGTGGTGAAGCATGTTGCCAGATCAGACCAGTCTCCCCCTTCCCTGGATCAATTGATTGGCTGCCTGCCTGCCAGCGCATCACGGAATGCGTGATGTGGACAGGGTCAACCAATCATGCCAGCCAGGGGGTGGCAGTTTCATGAGCCAATATGCTCTGGGTACAGGAGCACTGTTCACATTTCTGGCTGCCTAGGAGAGTCTTGGGATGTCAGAAATGCAAAAGGTCCTCCTGTCCCTGGGCTGTACTGGGCTTTAAAAAGTTCAAAAAGGCCCCAGGATGTCAAGGGAGTTCACCCCTACCTGCCTCCATATTCCCTGCCCAAATGGACCTCTTTCTTGATCATTCCCTCTGGGCCTCCATCAACAGTATGAAGTCCATGAGCAAGGGTGCTGCTATTAACCTGTGTGGAAAGGGCATTGGAGGATCTTTCTCAGAGCAAAAATGGTGCCTGACGTATTTAAACATTATTTATTAGTAATGTTAGATTCATCTTGCAAAGTATATTTGGAATCTTAATCTCATGTGAAGTGGGTCATGAACACTTTCATTTTATACAAATGGTCTTGAAGACTGCATAAGAAAGCTATGACCGAGGCACTACCAGATATGAGTTCACTTTTTCTTCTACTATGACAAATTCTAGAATCCTGAACTTTTTATAAATGAGGGTAGGCATGTTACTTCAGTTCACAGTGTACCATAGTCAAAATATCCACTGGGACCTTTTTGGTGACCTATTTATACCTGACCTCACCATGAGATGTTTGAAGAAGCTATTGGAAGGTCAGAAGAAAAGCACTGTCTAAAGCTGTGTGATACCAATGTTTCCTGTTCAGCCTGTTCTTGGAGAAGTGTGAATTTATTTTAAGCATTTCTTTTTTTCCCAAACACAGTATTTGGGTAAGATTTAGAAGATTAGTTTTCTTTGACCAAGGCTTGGTGTCAGTCACCTAACCATCTCACATTTACCTCAAACAGAACAAAGTAAAAATGGGATGGGCTGGTAGCATGACCTTTACTGCTCTCAAAAAGGGCCTTCCATTTCAGTAGTGTTTGTACATGTGAAGGACACAAATATTGTATTTTATTACTTTAACATGATACTACTTCTCTGCAAACTTTTTACTGAGGCAAAGGAAGGTTATGTAATATCACTACATTTAAAAGAGATAGGGAGGATCCATATGGTGACTTTAAGGTGTTGTGAACCACAGGGTTTTCCAGCAATAGTTTTCAATGTTCTCTTGAAGAAAGCTGACCTAGTTATAGTTATAGTTATTTAGAAATGGTGTGTGTCTCAAAAAAGTTTTAGTTCAGAGCAATGCATGTGTCTAGCACTTATAAAGATCTTCCTTGGCTTCCACTGTTTTCCTGAAAACAAGACTGAGTAGTGACTTTGATTTATGAAGTCCTCAGCTAATGAATACCAACTCTGGACACATCAGACTCCTGAGGAAATGCTATGCCAATCACTTTCTTCTGATTGCTTTTCAACTCCACAAAGTAAGTGAGGGACTCAGAAGTTTTGCAAAAGCCCAAGGAAGCCCCAAGGATATCTCTGCATCTTCGTATAACTTAGTGGTAACTTCTGCTCAAAGCTATCTCAGGCTACCGTATCTGGGAATACAGATGTTGGACATGTAAAGCCATCCTACAGATGTTTATTCAGTAATGAGACTTAGGCGGCACTCAAAAGCAGCAGGAAAAAAAATGCTGTTTTGAGGCAGTTTTGAGATGGCTTTGGCATGGTTCATAGATGGGAGTGTCCATATGTCCATCCGACCTACCCTGAATATTTAGATTAGGAAAGATAGATTAGAGATGCAATAAGAGCCACACACTATTACCAAACCATTTCTGAACTGCATCTTTTGCTGTGTGTGAACCCATCCTATGTTCAGCATGGAGGCTACGACTGCAGCCTCTGTCCATTTATATTAACACCTGCCCGGGGGATTATACTGCATACCTATAACAATGGCAAATTTTTATTAACTGCTCTTTTATATATTTTCCAGTCATGTTATATCCTAACAAGTCGTATTATACTGCAAAGGAAAAAAAAACTCCATATTTTAAGCACATTTTATAGTGTAGGATATTTTTTGCTAGAAAACATTTCGGGAGAAAAACGTTGCACTTCTTCAAAACTACAGACAGTGCAAGCTAACATTTCTGTAGCTTTAGTCTTGTATGGATTTGTAGAGACTAACTTCCCAGGGTCAACTGAGCATGCATTCTGTCACAACTCTGTACCTCCCAGTTATCTACCGACTCATCATCTATCTTGGTTTTATGAATATAAATGACATAAAATCAATCCAGCACAATCTAATAATATCATCACTTTTTCTTTCTCTGAAATGAAACTCTACTTCTTCTTTGTTTTACAGGCAGATACTTTGATATAGTAGAACTGGGACATGTTATAGTAGCATGAAAATAGGTATCACAAAATAATTTTATCCGAATGCAGCAAATTTGTATTTTGCTTTGTGGTTAATTTTGCCTGGAAAAATCCCTATCTTTGATGAATACAGCTCATTTTTAGATTGCATAAAAAGAAAGATGTCAGCATATTGTTGCTGTATTTATATTAATCTTGGTTACTCTTCCAAATGATAGACTTTGACAACTGGTTTCCTTCTCTGAAATCAGAAGGCTTTCCCTCTGATCTTTATAGTATCCATATTGGTTACCATTTGGGGGGCAGGGGGGGGGGAATCACAGCCTTATATCCAAATGGGGAAATTAGAAGGAAGCTAATCCTAGATTTGTTCAGAGTGCAATGTCACTCTATGAGCGAACATTAAAAAATCCATTATTCATTAGCATCACAGTTGTGTGGAGCTCAATCTAGATTAAAAAAAATAAAGGGGCCCCAGACAGCACCATCTGCATTGTTAAACAGGCATTTTCGTCACCCTTTGAATTAGCAGCTTTTCTAAATGTAAATGATGGGAAGTTTGGACAGATGTTCACTTAACTATTTAAACAGTCAGCTTAAGGAACATGAAAAATGTATTTGGTCCTAGATTCACCTGCCCCCTTCCAGGGCTTTAGGGGTAAGACAGTGTTAAACAGCTCTGAATGTTTGCATAAGATTTAAAGCTTATGTTCTGTCCAGCTGAAATCATGTTGCTTTTTAATGTCTGTAACAAATATAGCTCCCAGCTAGTTTGTGTACCAGTCCTGTCCTCACATCCCAGGGATCCCTTTTCGTTCTTTAGTATATCAATATTTCTCTCTTCGAGCACTACCAAATTCAAACCATCTTAGAAGGAAAAGGCACTGAACACTGAGCTTGCTTGCATTTTACTGAAATGTTCAGGAAGCAGTTGGATAAGGCATGCTTCCTATACATATATGGAAAGGGTACCCACACACATGCATGCACATACCTACCTACCTTTATAGGTAGTGAATTAAGGTCAGGATACACATGCCCTTTCCAATGTACTGCTTTAAACTTTAAATAAACTTTAAGAAGTTCATAGAAGGAATGTTTCTGACCCTTTTGTTCATTTTGCAGCCACCTGAAAATTCAAGGAAGTGTTTCTGGAGGGTCAGGGGATTATTTTAAACAAGTTTCTGTAGGAAACAAAGGTGGGAAAACTTTCATTTTACAAGTTTCCTTGTCTTAAGAGCCAAACTTCCATTCCCTCTTCTAATAAGATGACATGAGATACTGACCACCAAATGTGTCGTCTTAGGTCAAAGAGAGCAAGCTGTTGCTTTACAGGTGCCATTGGATTACAGTTGATCAGTGTAGATTTGTTGTATTGCTGGGTACTACCAACTTGTGGCCAACTCCTAGTTGACTGTATGAGCACCTCTATGCAATTTTCTTGGCAGAGATACAGAAATAATTTCCCATTCTGTACCTTCTGGGGAGAAGCTGGGGATTGAACCAGCAACCCTCTGCTTTCCATGAAGTTTCTGTACCATTGAGCTACAGCTGCACTATTTGAAGCCCTGTGGGCTACCTTCCATTTTCTAAGCACCTGGGAGCATGCAGGTAATGGATGAAGTGATGACAGGCCCCAACATAATCACCACACACCTCTATCTACTTTGTCTCTCCCCACAGGCTCTGGTCAGCCAAGTGAGTTCAGTGTCCAGCCCATTCCCAGGAGTCTGGTAAACGTGAACAGTTTGACCCTTTTGACTCTGAGGGGTTGTTTCACATTACTGCAGAAAACTCTTTGGGATCCATCTGGATGACCACTGGCAGCTTTCACATGGCCCATTTGCTAGCTGGCCCCTGGAAACAGTGCCTGCTCACCAAAGTGGTGCCTGGGAGGCACCCTTCCACTTAGAGTGCTCCAATGGCAGATGACTTTAAAGTGGTCTCCTGATCATTTACAAGCCATGGGCCATTCTAGCTGTCTGCCATGCAGACAGACGGAGGAGCTTATGTGGCACATGGAGCTGATGTCATTTCACTGGGTTCTGGAAACAGCCCAAACAGTGAGCTGTTCATGATGTGCTGTCAAAATACTCCTGACCAGCAACTTCAGAAGCCAGCAAATCTTTTGTTTCCCAGCCTCCAAAGCAGGTTGAGATGAGGCTATGGCAATGCACGAGTTCCCCAGTGGATACTGCAGGGCTGGCTGAATTCTTGGCTCACACTGAGTGATCTGCATCAAGCATCAAAACACACATTGTGGAATCTGCCAAAGATCCCTTTTTTGGCTGAAGTTTCTTCATCTTAGCTAGGTTAGCTAAGGGCCTGTCCCCAAGGAATAAAAAGTCTGCCAAGACTCTCCTTTTGCCTCTGAGCGCCCCCAAGCCAGGGTTTTTAACGAGGTTCCAGTGCTACAAAATGTGGAAATCGCGCAACAAAATACATGCACTTTAAACAACTCTTCCAGTGCTCTTTCTGTAAGTCGTGGGTTTTCCTCGCTACATTTACCTTGAGGACGCTCCGTGGCAAAATGGGCGGGGATTGCCACCTGCACACACAGCAGAAACACAAGCAGCTTCACTTTCTAAAGCTCAGAACTAAAGAGCCAGAATCACCCAGAATTGCAACATTGTTGCAATCGCTGTGAGGTGTGAAATGGGTGGATTATTGCTAGGGGTGGATTTTAAAGCGATAACAGGGAAAGTGATGAGTGAATGAGCGATCGTGCGCTGGACAGGGTGGATTTTTGAAAGCAATAACAGGGAAAGTGGTGAGAGTGAATGTTTTCCAGCACGAGAAGCCATTTCGGGGGGGGGGGGAGAGATCTGGGAGACGAACAGAGAGCCGATTGCTGTTTCTCCTTTGCACTTGTCATGGATTGTCTTCCTGGTTGTGGCCACACCGAGCGCAGTCCCTCCCCATTCCCGCTGGCACCCTATGAACAAGAGCAGGGGCAGGGAGAAAAAGATGCGCGCAAAGAAAACAGGGATCCTATGGGGACGGAAGGTGCGTTAAAAACACGCATTTTCCTGAGCCTCATGCGGACGCTTATTCCTGATTTGCATGGCACTTTTAAAGTCCACTTCAATAGAGTGACAGTAGAGGGACAGTGGAGAAGTAAATAAGTCTTTTGGGGATGCAGCCTAAATGAAACTGCATTTTAGAAACAAACTGAGGAATATGCAACAGGGAATGGCCTTCACCTTCACACACCCTTTATGAGATTCCTACAGCCCGGCAACTCATCATCCCTCTGCACAATAGGACAGAAAATTTTGATTTCAGTAAGCCTTACTCAGTCAACCACCGTGGTTCCATTCAGCAAGGTCAGCTATCATGAATGATGAGTTTTATGGAGAGCCAAAGCTTTGTGGAATCCTGTCCTCATTCCCATCTGCCATGTCTGAAGCTGCCTCAGATGCAGAAATAAAGTCACAGTAGACATGCATCGAACCAACCTGTCCACTTGTGCCATCTTTCAGGGCAGAAAGTGACCCATTGTTAGTGGCAACATCTTTGTCCACACACCACTCGATAACATGAGCTACTACAGAGAAAGCCGGTAAAATGAACCCACTCCACCATCAGAACACTTCAATGAGGTTTGATGGTTCAGGGCTGTCAACACCTGCCGAGATGTCCTGAGGACCACTCAGCTGACGGACACTGATACCAATTAGGAGTGGCATCATATATGGACCCAGTCGCTTACTGAAACAAAACAGTTCCTTCTCACACCTGGATCTTATTCTTAACAGCTAATTCTTCCCCCTAAGTTTTCTACTTAATTTTAAAAATTCATAAAGAACTATCCAATAGTTAGGCATATAACCACAGTTTTGTAATAAGGAAAATAATAATCTGTACGTGTTTAAAAGTGAACAAGGGAATCACATCCCATGATTTATATATCCATGGAGGCAAGGTATATTGTCCAGCAAAAAACACATTTCCTTTTGATAACATGACCACTCGCGTTTTTTCTCTGGAGGATTTACAATACGATATTGGAGATGGATAGGAAGGTTAGGATTTCTTTCAGCAATAAACCCCTCACGGCTTAAATTTCAGAAACAAAAATCAAAGCAAAGGGGGAATAACATCCCTGTGACCCCCCCTGCCTTTCCTAAGAAATGTAATCTTGTCACTCGTACCGCAGAAGACTCAGACATATTATCACAGTATATCATACGATCCTCAATACTTAGCACTGTTGCAACAAGAACAAGTGAGTCAGAGCTTTTATCAGCTTTAAAAAAACTTTTTGCAAAATAAAAAGTTGGCAAGCAGTGAATTTTTAAGTACAGATTTATTTTCCTTTATGTAATGGGAAAGCCTAGCCAGCTTGTAAATAAGCTTAGGCTATGCAGATTTAAAATTTAACACAATTAAACTTTTACCCTGTGGTAGTAATTATGCTTAATGGCTCTTACCCTGAACTTAACCATGTCTATTGTCCTCAGCCAATCTGAAAGCAGGAGTTTAGCCAAGGACAATTTTCTGTAGTTTATAGGCATACTAAAATTGTACAAGCCTAGAATCTCATTGGCTGTTGATGTCATTGTGTATAGTAAAAATTAAAGCTAATAGGCACAGAGAACTGGCAGTGAATACGAATGAATTGAAGGGAGAAAATGGAATAAATGGAGGCACGCGCAGAAGCGTGTGACTGCTGAAGCTGGTTTTTAAAAAAGAATTCATAATAAAAGTAAAAAAACCAGACTTCTCTATAAACCCCCTCTTTTCTACTTCACTTTGTATTTCAGGGTGGTGGGTACTCCTTAAATCTCTAGTTGGCGTACATTCATGGCACTTTGGTTTATGATCTTGTTTAAAATAATACAATAGGAGGTTTCATATGACATATATGGCAAGCACATAAACTTTTCAAAACAATGTTCATTGATTTGTACACTGGATTTTCTGCTTCTTTTGTTCAAATTCATTTCCCCCCACCCCTGTCCCTTCGCACTTTTGACACCTCTTCCTCTTAGCTCTCTGCCTTCATTATGGGTCCCCACATAGAATGTGTCTAAAATTCTTACCCAAAACAAACTTGGGAGTGGGCCTGGAGCAAAAACGAGTGATAGATCTGCTTAGACACAGATACACATTCAACAGCACATGAGGGTACCAGGAATACCCAGAGGATTGGGAGAAGTGGTCAAGAAGATTTAGTTCTGTCCATGCTTATTATACTTAGTTCTGTCCATGCTTATTATACTTATACTTATTATTCTGAGACATCTAAACTCCACCCAGAATGTTCAAATGCACTCATATAAAGGGTAATTACCATCAGTTTATGAGTGGTCATACTCATCCCAGCAGAGATATGAAGAAGGGGCCTTCAATCTAACAGAATACCATAAGAATGTAAGAAACACTCAAGAAGATCAGACCAATAGGCTAGTGAGCATGGCACAGTTTTCCATAGTGGCCAATGAGATACCTCAATAACTGGCACAACTTTTTTCACAGTACCTACACTCCTGAGGCCTTATTGTAGTGTGATCCATGTGAAGATTTTCCTTACAAGTAAGGCATCAACAATTAATGACAAGAATGTGTCCTTTATCCAGAAACCTCCCCAAATGTTCTACAATCAGTTTTCATAGGTGCCCAATTTTAATTCTGTTTGGAAAACTGCTTTTTAAGGTACGTTTTAACCTTTTTTAAAAAGTTTTTATTCTGAACTAGTTTGGGATTCTAGTAAAAATGTTCCTTTTCTTATTTAAGAACTGATTTCCTTCTAACTCCACGGCATAGTCCAGTAACAGATTATATGTTTTCCATGAGGAAAAACCTAGGGTTAGAGTACTTTTTACTTCCGCACTTTTTTTGAAAAAAATATTCTTGCTTGATAATTTGGACATTAGCTATTATACATTTCTTCCACAAAATGTGCTTTGCTTACGCTTCTACATGGAAACTTTCACTTATTATTTGCTTGCTTTCTTATCTTTTTATTTCTTGTCTTCCTCCCCAGGAGGTGGGCTTGGCTTTCTCAGAACTATTCCCCTTTTTATGCTCCCTCTGGAGTAGATAAACTCAAGATGCATCCAGGAAGCTTCATATCGTAGTAGGATTTTAAACTATATCCTTAAGCTTTCCTCCCAAGTCTTCCGGAGATGCCTTTTTAACAGCAGGATATCAAAAATAAAGCAACATTTAAAAGAAGCCTTCCTGCCTGGGAAGACAATAAAGAAAAATGTTCTTCATCCTGTCCCTCTAGGTGCTTTTTTCTCTTTCAGCTGCATTAAGTTCTGACTAAGTTCCAGTGGATGTTTCCATAAGCAGAAAGGAAAAGGGCAGTATCTTTAACCCCTAGATCTCACTACTATGTGTCACTTTCCATGTGGCTACAATGTGTTCCAACTTTTACAGCAGTTCAAGGAGGCACTTGGGAAAAGAGTGAATCTGCGAAAGAGCCCCCCTACCTAAAACATTGGTCCTTTCTGCATTTACCTGCTCTTGATAACCTGGCCTACTGATCTGTATTGCAAAAATTTGTGGGCTGGGTCAATGCCACCAGCACTGGTGGAGCTAATTCAGACCAGTCCACGCTGTGGCTGCAAAGTTTACATGAGCTTTCCCTCACCATCACACCTCCAAAGCTAGGAACAAAAGGTGTTTCTGCATTGGCTGTGGAAACCGGATTAACCCCCCATTTAAGACCCTTTCATATGTACCTTCCGCACTGGAGACTCTTTCCGAATCCTCCCTGATGGCTGCTTCCACATTTTGGTGCATGAGATCCATTTCTAAAATGGGTCTCATCGCTGAAAACCAGTTTAAATTGAAGACCTAAAAAATTAGGTCTTCAATCTGTCCCTTTGCCTGGATCCGTGTGGAAGCAGGATGCTTCCGCACATGGCCAGGAGAAAGGATGGACGTCCCAGCGGCCACCATGTTGGGAGGGGCAGAAGCAGGACGGCCTGCCTCCTTCTGCCCTCCCTCATGCACCGCCGGAAACGTGTGGTGACTGGCACCTGCCTACTCCAGTCCTGCAGCTCCGGGGGTGGCATCAGCAGTGCGGGAGGCTGGATGCCCTTTGGAATAGGTGCTGCAGCTTCCGCGCAGCACCCAGGCGATCCGGCTACCCTGCACATGTGCAGATGCAGGGAGGCCTCCTCGGATCCATCCCTATTTGGGATGGATCCTCTGGAGGACTGCTCACCAAAAAATGGATCTTCTTTGATCCATTTTCTGGAGGCAAATGCGGAAGCACCCAAAAGGTCCTAGTCCTGGTAGTCTCAAAATAAGAGACATTAAGGCCTCCTTTAATCTGAATCATGCTTTATCTAGTGTGGAGTGGACCAGCATTAACGTGCAGACTTATGAGGCCTAGAAGTGAGCTCTAGATCCTTAATCTGTATTAAGGGTCCATGCACAGAGGCCCATTTATCCAGACTGCCTTCCATTAGAAGTGCAGCACAACTGTGGACAGAACTGTTCATTTCTGCCTTCATTATTGGTTTGGGTTACTCTATGTGAAGCTGCCCCTGTACTTAGTACGGAAGTTGCAACTAGTGCAAAATCCGGCAACTAAATAGCTGAATGGGGCACCTCATTGTGCACATATCAGACCTGTGCCCAAGTACCAGCACTAGTTGCTAGTTAGCTGGCTCAGATTCAATTTTTTTATCTTAGGCATAGGAGAAGGCCTTATTTGGGAACAGTTTACTTGGAAGATCAGCTCTTTTCAGAATAGACATGTGAGATCATTAAAATCTTCAGCAGAGGTCCTGTTGTGGGTACCATGAATGATTGAATGCTGTCTTGTGACTATTTGCAGTTGGCCCACCCTCTGGAATAGCTTCCCCTCTGATATTCACAGAGAACCTACACTTCTAGATTTTAGGTGTCAATTGAAGTCTTATCTTTTTACCTAGTAAATATTTGTCTGTTTTCTCCATACTTGATTTTATTCATGTATTAAATAATAATATAATTATTATGATTTGAGTCCTCCTTGGAACTGTCTCCAAGCTGCCTTTGAACTGCCTCAGAGATGCTTGCTTTTAATTGCACACAATTATTGCTTTCGTCTAATATTATTTGAAGCTCACTATTTGAAGCTGTTAATTTCTCATCATGCAGCCTTCATGTACTGCTACAGTAGTCTAACTTTATGAGAAGAGTATCACAGCTTTTATAGACTTTTGATTATCCAAAAGGATCTCCCTGTTCCGCAGGCTGTTGGGATAAATATTTGCATATCTAATTAACAGACCAGCAACCAATGAATTGTAGTATCAAGAGTTTTCAATATCTTGTTACAGACCTACTTGTGCTGTATATGATAAAAGATGACCTAGTTTGAGAGTCTTTTAACACTTTTCCACTCTGATGAACGCCAACGTACTCATGTACAAAAACACCAAGGTACAGGTGCTTTTTAAAAATATTGTCTTGTTGGTAGAAACAGAGTAATTGTACCCATTAGGACTCCTTTCAACACAGTACATGCTGAATGTACTGTAATAAATGGCAATTTTATATCAAATCAGTGTCTGTTGCCTTTCTAACTCAGCATCAGCTATACCGACTGATGGTTGATTTCTACTGTTATAAGCTGAAGGTATCCCTACTGCACCTAGAAAGGCCAGAAATTGCATTAAAGACCTTCCGTGTAGAAAGTATGCACACAACAGCTGTGTCTATATTTATCTCCTGGTAAATCCTAGACTGGAGTGGGAAGCCCTCATTGATATACTCTGGCCAGAGCAGCCAACATTTCAACTGCTGCAGGCCAGAGGCCAATTTGCACTTGGTCTCTTAGTAGGCACTGGGCTAGCTTCTGGTAAAGAGCATCTGCACTTGCAGGAGGCGTTTTCAACCCACAAATGCCTCCTGCCTTACCAGAGGATATCCCAGTGTCTCCTAGCAGTGGTGCACTAAATCGGGCACCGCATACATTCTAATTCTTACCTTTCCTGGCCTGAGGAGCAACCATTTGCACCTCTGCCAGGATTGGGGTTGTCTGAGATGCCGCATAAGCACACCAGCACTTCAAATGACCCCAAATGTGACTGAGCGTGTGTGGAGCATCACTATTGCCGTGGTATATGGAGCTTGGTGTGGCAGGCACTAGCATTTGCAAATGCAAATACCAGTGCATGCTAGCAGAGAATGCACTTTTCTCATCCAGTGGACAGGAACCTAAGTGAAGAAACACCCTTGGTCTCCTTGTAGAGTGCTGATGTCTGTGACAGAAGTTGATTTTCTGACCTCCTTAATTTATCTTGCAGTGTTTCCATGAAACACTGTGATGTAGTTAAGGGATCAAGGCACCTGGGAGGGAAAACTCCTGTCCTGAGCCACCCTTCTCTTCCCTTTCTTCTGGGGCAGAGCTGAGAAAAAAAAGAGAAAAGAAACAATAAACAAATTGGAATAGTTGAAAAAACACAACGTCTTGAATCAGTGTTCATCCAGACAGAGTAAGACCCTTTCTGCACCTACCTTGCTTAATCTGTATTAGCTAGATCCGTATTAGTTAGATTCAGATCAGCCACAGACAGAGGCTGCTGCACTGAATGGGCTTTAGAGTGGCAAATGTGAGCTAAAGAATATTAGCATTTATATAGACCACATTTATATGGTCTGCCACTAATCCGGATTAGTGAGCCCTTAGTACAGTACTGATCTGGCTATACGGTACTCCTGTGCAGATGATGTGTTCTTAGCAGCTCCTTGATCTGAGCTGCTACATAGATGACGTATTCCTAGCAGCTTCTTGATCTAGATCAACAATAAGTACAGGAAGTGCCTAACTGTCCCAGTGGATGTCATAATTTTGTTTCGGAAAAGTAATATTCCATAATATGGAGAGCCACGCTTGCACTTTCCAGGTACAATGTCAAGAGTATAATCCCTATTTCGACCACTGTACTCACCCTGCAGCAGTAAAGTTTGAAATCCTACCTTTCTGCATAATTTCATAGGTTCATCAATTTATTGATTTCACTCTAGCTTATACTATGTAGATAGCATAGAAAAGAAGGAATATTTTATTCTGACAAGCTGTGGTGTAGAGTGTATTCATTTGACATGGATATATGGCCTATCTTTAAGAACCTCATGCTCCAGCCTTTGGAGTCTTAACTGTAACTCTGTCCGCCTAGATGGTCACTCCCTGCAGTCTTTCATCCCTGCTGCAACTCTCATCAGTACTGTAGTTAATCAGGAGTGCAATCTTTAGCTTATAGCATCTTTAATTCCTTGAATAATAGCATTCACCTACCTTGATACTTCTGTATTTTTATGCAGCTGGACATGCGGACATAAACCTTATAACCTGACAATTAATTTTAGAAACCTTTAGCCAAGTTAACTACAGGTTGGTCAGGGTGCCTGATCAATAAGAATTTCTTAAGGAAGTAGCCCGTGATCTTCAGGAGAACCAGCCAGCCATCTAACTAATTCCTGCACTCCACAGTACAATGTGATTAACCTTGGGCCAAGATGGAAAAAACTCATTCAATACTCTCTCCCCCACCATCACTATGCCATTCATCTCAGCACAGCTGTGGCCCAAGCAGGATGAAGAAGAAAGTCAAAAGGATGCATGGCATCATGTTTTATTTCATGCACTTGCTTGCTTTCTCATTGACAGCAAAATGTAAAGGCACCTATGCACAATGGTGCAGAATATTGAGACAGACCATGATGACAGGATTTTGAATGGCACCAGATCACAACATAATGAAAAGAAATACTGTTTGCTAGGATGGGTCAAAAATGTTCTTCACCTTCGTGACTCATATAAATTGCAAATGTTTGAAACTTCACATTCAAATTGAATTCTTGTCTATATTCGAAGACTGACCTTCACATGTGAAGTGAAAGCCTCTCTACCTTCATTTGAAGCCTTTACATTTGTGAAGGTGAATTCATGGATTTGGAGCAGATTCGGAGGTGCAACTGCTCTGGACAGTGATAGGGTGGGGGTACCACTGTTGATGAAGATTTGATGAACATTCAAAGTGAATTTGAGGCCTACCACATTTGAAATGGCTCCATTTGCACAAATATGAATTTCCGACCCACTCGTTTTAGTGCAAAGCAAACAGGGAAAAATTGTGCACATCCTTACTGTTTGCCTTTCCCTGTTAAATAGCACACTGACTATTTTACTCCAGCTTCAGTCCACTTTCAGAGTGAAAGAACCATTGAGAAACATGATGTGGTGTTTCTTTCAGTGTTAACCAAAAGAATTCACCTTTGCATAATAGAATGTGGAAGGAACATGATGAGTCACTCAATTGATGTGCTTGCTTACTCTGAAGGTGGACTGAAGCTGGGTTAAAACTTCAGGTGTGAACACAACCTTTATGTAGCAAAACCGTCTATGATGTAGTAATCTGATGTATTATTTTACTATATAATAAAATATCTTTTTATACAGATTTTGTAAAAAAACCATCTGTGGTAAGTATTCAGACATTTTGGAGAGCAAACTGGAACAAAATGCTAATTGTGGAAGTAAGCATTTCTTTCTTTGCTCTTTCTTTCCTTCAAGAAAATAATTGAAAGAAAAAAAGAATGATGTTAAGGCACCAGTTTAAGACAGAACCTTTCATATTTTAACAAAGCAATGAAAAATGAAAGCTTGCATTTCCTAGTAAAGCCTCTAATAACTAAAAATGTAAAAAGAATTACACTGGACATTGTTTCTATGTATTCCCAAGCTTCCCAATGCTGCACTTTTTATTTTTTTAAACAAATTATATATACTACTTAATTTCCTGAAGAGAAATGAAATAAACACTCAGAAATACACAATCAACCACAGAACTTGGATTAATATCATTCTATAGTGCATGAATCCATACACCCAAGGTAAGTAACTGCTGCAACAAGCATTAACACACAACTTGAATTTCACAGATGCTATGCAAACACACATGAACAGAGCAGAGGTCTCTTTGGAGAGTTTAAAAATTATCAGTAGCAAAACAGCAAGTCTGAAAGCGCCAGAGGCAGGTTAGAACATCAAACGACTGCAAGATTTAGTCCACGCAAGCTTTTCACTTAATCACAAGGCTTTAGGAAATAATAAAAAGTCAACTAACAAACCAAGTGTAATCTATTTCTGCCTTTAGAGGGTAGAACTTCTCTTAGTATACAGTCTCAGTTAAGATGTCATATTTTTGGAGGAAGTCTGCATTAAAGTTGCAGACAATGCAATATAAACTTTTATACTTGGCAGTATTTAAGCAATGCAATATTTTTGCATTGTCTGGTATACCGGACCAATAAGTGTGCTTGGACCTTCCAATCTGCACCCTTGATATGGTTGATGGGAGGCCCTACCCCCGCTAATAGGCTTTGTCTGCACAAGATGGAGTATAGACCAGACCAGTCCCTATGCTAGTCCTGAATGGCCCTGGCATTGGAAGCCCCGTGGGACTCGTTTTGACAATAAGATGCACTGCCGAAATGGGTATGCCTGTAAAACAGAATCCAGAGGTGCATACTTTCTGAATGCCTCCATGATCTGGACTGAGCCCTATTAGTATGCCAGTACACCTCAATACTGACGTTTACTGGTGACCATGATCAGGACCTCCTGATCTAGATCATGCTCTGTCCTATGCAAACCGAACATACACCCAGTGAGTGGGGCTTCCCATATTTCATTAATATGCAGAAGATAGTTCCTCAGGGCACTCAGTGGGGTGGAATGCCAGTAGGTTCAGAAAGGCCCTGAAATTCTTTTTCCTTGAAAGTTGAGATTCGATGTCCATGCAAAATAATGCATTTTCTGAAAGTGAGTAACTTATACTTCTGAGAAAAAGAATCAATTACGAGACAGGATAGGCTAATCTATGTCATTCTAGGTACTACTTTCCGTCTTACTAGACCACTGGCCATGCTCTCTGGCACTTTATAGAAGAAAAAATGATAGTTTAGCCAGCACTTGGTACCTTGATCCAAAATAGATTAAATCATGTACAGTTACCAAACAAGGGCCCAATTATCTCACCATCTCCTCTACCATATTAGCCAAAACTGAAGAGGAATGATTATTTCTTTCTCTTCAAGCAAGTCTTGGACCAAATTTTCTCACTCATAGAAGTCTAGGGAGAGGGGGAAATACTTTGATTTTTTTAAAAAAGAAATCATTTCCTCAAAAATTTATACCAAAAATGTATTCAAAAATGCATTTGTGACATGAATTAATTTGAATTTATGAAGGAAAATCATCCACTCCCCCTATAAATATATTTTAAATGGGAGGTGGCTCCTTGGAAAAATAAGCCTTATAATACTATGATAGTGTATTTAATAGTCTTTGTTTAATATTTTTTGTAAGCTTTTGTGCTCCTGTTCTGAAGGAAGGCATGCTAAAAATTAGTAATCAATAAATCAGAAACCCATGAGAAATTAAATTTAACAGATTTGTCTATCTCTATAAAGTCTTTTAACATTTATCCATGGGTCCAAAAGAATTAATCACCCCCTTCTCTTTTAACAGCACTACTTTCAACTTCATACCAACCGTGGAGTACTAGTTTAAACAAGGTGGACCAACTAGTAGTACTAGTTTAAATAAGGTGGATCAACAATCGAGTAACACTGGATTATAGGAGAGACAACAAGCTTATGGGGTAGCTTAACAAAAAAGAAAGACAGGGTGGTGAGAGGAAAAAAGTACCCTATCCTTGGCCTTAAACTTCTGTGAGAAATCAAAATTTGAGTGACAGAATTACATCCAATTACAGAAGGCACAGAGAGGAGAAAGGCAGGAGGGATGGAGAGGGGAAAAGTACCCTATCACTGGACTGAGAACAGGGAGACTGAAAAGTGTGAACTAAGAAAGACAAACTGAGTGAGCACTATATAAGATGGGTGTGAGTTAGCCAAAGGTCCTTTCCCGACTGGGTCTTATTCTGGATTATACCCCAGAACAGGGATCTGTCATCTGCATACTGGTGCAGACTATGACAACCCCAGGTTGTGAACTGCCATAGACTGCTTTGGCATGCAAGATGGCAGGTGCTTATTTTGGTATATAATACAGAATAAGACCCAGTGGAGAAAGAGTAAAAAACAGGCTGAGTCCACATTGTATCCTACAATCAGCATAACTGTTACGGTTGGATTAGGTGTTAGAGATCAAGACAAAACCCTTGTTCAATGCAGAATCCACTAGAGGATACCTGACAGATGACCATCCAGCCTTGGCTTGAAGCATGAAGATGAACATACCACTCCATGAAATAATCTATTCTATTGACAGAAAACTCTTACTATTGGAAGTTCATTACGTACAGTATAGTAATACAGGTACAGTACAGGATAGAAATACAACAAACGAACAAACAAAGGTATCTCTTCCATGAAAGTTTGATTCCATTGGTTCTAGGTTTGCCCACTGAAGTGACAGTGCATCCAGACTTACAGATACTGAGCATTCCGATGCGTAGGTGGGGCACGGGCATCACACCTGACTGCTAATAGTGCGTAGCGGTGGCACATTATGCTGCAGCTACTTTGAATTTTCTTACTGCACAACAATGAGCACTTGGTCCACAGTAAATTTGAATATTCCCACCAGTCTGGACAGGACAGTGACAACAGCGAACGAAAGCTGAGCTTTCTCTGAAAAAGCTGTAGGGAGGCTGCTTGAAACCTGCGTCACGACTTTGCAGCAGTTAAACTGCATATTTTGTTATAACCCAATTTAATCCCCTAATCTGGATGCTGCCCAAGTAAGAATACATCTAATCCACCTCAGCGGACACCCCTTCCAATAACAGAAGAAAGTTGACATATCCCATCTCAGTCTTCTTTCCTGTATGAAATACATACGTATGTTCTTAAACTGTTCCTCTGTGTTGGCTGTACTGATTACAGTGGATTGCCCACACATTGACCAACTTTAACTGAAGTGGGTGAAAAGAAGGAAGGATAGATTCAAGCCCTGGAACCAACAGCCTCTGGTATCTGCAGCCATCAAAACTAGTGGCCACAAAGAACTCTGTCCTCCACAAATTTGCCCTATCCTGTTAAATTATGTTTTAAACCACTCAAGCCTGGGTCTTTACTTTCTTCCTTGCTTTCAGGTATAAATTAAAGGTTGGTGAGAGACGTTGAAATTGCATATCAAAGAGCATATTTGCCTACCAATATAAACCTAAATGCTAACTTCAAGAATGCAACGTCTAATTTTCAGTGTTGGCCTTCTTTTTCCATAATGAATGAAACAAGCTTTACTAAGCACATGGTATTCCAACAATATGCCAATCAGCCATTAAAAGTATTTACCTTTCTATTCCTGTCTTTGTTTTCATTACTATAAAACACAAGAAGCAGATAACAATCAAGGTGAATAGAACTCAAGTGGCACCAGTCTGATAGGAAAAGTACGGGGCATGCTGAGATCAGACAAAGAAAGACACACTACCCCTTTAATACAGTTCACAGCAATGGCTTGCATGCTCCAGTACAAGCAGCATTTTAAAAATATTTATTTGGAAAAATAAAAATTTATGTTTGTATAAATCTGTATTTAAATAGGCTATCTGAGTGGTTTATTTTCAACGGCTGCGATAAGAAATAGCAAAGGTATTCATAACATTCAAAAAGGCACTGAGCAGAACCCACAAAAGCTAGATGTGATTACTGGAATGGGACTGGGCTGTGATTAACTTAAATCCCATTGATTTCAGCGAGTCTCAACTGTGACAAGTGTTTGCTGGATTGTGGATCCATAGCTAATAATCACCTACCCACAATTCCACGTGCTCCCTACAAACACCACTGCAGGATACTCACTTTTGCTCCATTTGCATGTAAGAGGAAGACGCTGGCCAATTTCATACGCTTTACTGGGAAGAAAGATTTGCATGAGTGCCTTGCTTAGAAGGCACAAAACGATGCTCAAGTCTTTCACTCCTATGCCTCTCTATTTCTTTAAGTGTTCGAAGTTGTGCTGAAAGAAGAACCCATGCAGTATAGCTGCTACATCTGAGACAAAGCTGTAACTCAGTGTCTGTATACGCACGGCATTTCTCTATTGAGAAGAAAACGACACTGAAGGGTATGTCTTCCTTGGGGTGAGACAGCGGAAGATTCTTTTGTGTCCTTCTAATTCAGCCAATTCTCTCATTCTAAACATATGGAAGGGAGATGTAGGACCCTATTGTGAGTTGATTTAAAATGAGAAGGAAGGAAACTTAAGTCAAGTCAGTATTTTGTTAAAAAACGTGTGGCGATTATTTATAATGTTAACACAAAGCAGGGATTTTAGAGCAAAATAAGGTGGAGTGGGTTGTTTCAACAGTTGTTAAAGAAACTATTTTTCTCCTTAAACTAGAAGCAGGCCTCTTGCCTTACTTTTCCCTGTCCTTCTTCACCAAGAGCCACAAGAATCAGCTCGAGATGCTGACGATTTGCAGGGGTAAAGAGGCAGAGGCTCATTTTTGCACTGGGCCTTGTTCTGGATTATATCCTGGAATAGGAACCTGCCATTCATGTGCCCATTCAGACTGCGGCAAGCCCTGCCTGAGACCTTCCGTAGTCTGCACTAGCATTCAGATGATAGGTCCCTATTCTGAGTAGGGGTATGCACAAATGCAATTCTGAGATCTGATTTGATTCAAATTGAATATTAAAATGTTCAAATTTGAATGAATAAAGAAAAAACAAACGTATTCAAATTCGAATTCAATTCAAATACATTCATACCTATTTGTACGAATTTTCAATTTGTATTTGAATATACAAATGTTGACAACATTCATATGTGTCCGCACACATCTGCACACATCCCATTTTTATCCCATGTCCCGTATGTATCCATACAAATGCATACTGATATGAGTAATGCGTACATATCCATACGCATACGAATGTCCGAATAATTTGCACAAATGATTCAAAACATTTGAATTCATTCAAATGTTAAAAAACAAATGTATAGACATTCGATTTGAATTCGAATCTACAAATCCCTAATTCTGAGATATAACCCAGAATAAAACCTGGCAAAGAAAGAGCTAGAGGCATCTCAAATGCCGTGCTCGCTTGCTGGAAAGCCTCCTAAGAGCTCTTGAATTGATATATTACATAGGCATCATATAAGGCATTCTGCCTACTTCTCCAGGTTCCCTGGCCTTTTTCTATGAGAAGATGGCACCTAGGGCAGCTATCTCTTTCAACAAGCCTCCTCTTCCTCTAACCCCTGGAAGTCACCTTCCAGCAAATACACTCTGCATTGCTGGTGCTCCAGGGGGGTGCTTCCTCTTCCAGTTGTTTCTGCTCTAATTTAATCCTGCTTCCAGAAATCTTAAGATGTGCTACTGTGTCTTTTCTTTTTCTACCAGGATAGATGACACCTAGGACAGCTACTGTCAAATGCCTTCCTCTGTCCATTTAGAAGGTGCCAAATGTGCCTACACACTCTTTCCAGGGCAGGAGGCCTCTGGAAGGCTCTACTTTAACCTCCACCTCATTGCACGATCTTGTCAGAACTTAATCCACCCACGATGGAGGCCATACTCTACTTCACAAGACAGCTAAAAGGGCTCTCTTAACCTGCCCTGAGACCTTTGAGTATAAGGCAAGATAAAAATGTCAATAATTTTCAAGTTCATTTCACAGAAACCACTATACTGAGTATGAATCGTTCTGTCTATACCTCCTTCTGCAAAACTTTAGGAATTTTATAGGTTTGCTATGGCTAGATGGGATGTAGCTTTAACTGTGGGGCAGGTGGCAGGTGGCTAAGAGCTTGACAGTAGTATGTGCACAAATGGGTTTTATGGCATTCAATTTGTAACAAATCAAATATTAGAAAATCCGTATTTGTATGAACAGATCCCCTTCGAATCTGGTAGGATTCTATTTGTACAAATATCTGACATGAACACATACATATCAGATGCCTATTGGATACATATCCGATATGAATGCATACGTATCCGATAGGTATCCTGCAACAAATCTGCTCTGAAGGCATTAAATCCGACCTGAATCCACTTTTAATCCACTCTCAAATCCATGTTGAATGTACTCTAGATCTGTTGCAGAGGTGACTGGCGCAGCCACTTTCCCGCCTCCCCAGTTTAACAAATGTCTGAACTATTTGTATGAATGTCTGAATTCGTACGAATAATGAATGTTACAAATATTTTAAGTTAGGAAATTCTTATACGGAGTTCCTGGGCAGGCTAAAAAGGAAGATGTGTGCTAGGAAAACAGTCACCTTTAGCATACTCAGGATATTTTTAGATGTGCAACTTGAGAAGTATTCTGCAACAAAGCTATCGCTGATTGTTGAAGGAAACTTTAAATATCACTAGATCTGCTAGTTCAGAGAAAAGCCTGCAGAGACTCCCACTTATGAACAAATAAATCTTACATTATTTGGCTTGTTAAGGATTAATATGTAATGGAGCCACCAAACCTCTTTTATATATATATGACAAACTGTGGAGTAAGAACAAACTGAACAAGGAAATAACTAGTATTTTTAGAATGAAGGGAAAGGGGGAAAGGTTCATAAGGGTGACATACTATTCTTATTTTACACTATCCTTTAAAAAATAGAAGAAATCTACAGCTACACACCAAATGCATCAGAATAGAAAAGAAATTTAATCATGCTCTAAAGACCAAATTAAGGGACATTTCCAAAGCTAATATATCTGAGATGAAGGCTGCATCCACACATACTTTAAAAAGCAGCTCAAAGGTAGTTTAGAGGATGTGTCTTGTCAATGTTAAGTGTTCCCATCCCACCTTTAATCCACATTAAAAAGCTGATAATAGACCTTGGAAGTGCATTTCCTAGACTTTAATGCATGTGCTACCACTTGTAAGCTTTTGAGTCAATTTATTTTTACTACGTGTAGATGCAGCCAAACATACCAGTGGTATCTGTAACTACTTCTGTCCTAGGAGGAAAACCCCACTAGGGATGGCAAGCCATCTTTGTTGGCCCCATGGAATGATGGTAACAACTAACCCTCTTTCTCATAACCCTGATTCCTTTGTAAGTAACAGAAGACAATATCTATTAAAATTCATTGAAACTTATAAAATACTACCTTATCTATTACAAGCAAGAATATCCCAAGAACCAACACTTCATGTGAACAATGTTTACCTAATATCCAATCTGCGTTTTAATCACTAATGGCAAGAAGAAAGAGAAAACGGTTAGGAGAAATGCTCATGGGTGCAGGGCTGCATTTACCTCAAGTAATCTCTGCGACAGAGAATGAGATTTGCTTTCGTGTAGAGCGTTGATCCAACCTCCCCCAGGCGACAGTCGCAGCAGGCACACTTTAGACAGTCTTCATGCCAGTATTTATCCAATGCCTTCAGCAGGTATCGATCCTTGATCTTACGGTTGCAGCCGGCACAGCCCTTTTGCTTCCCTTTTGGTTGCACAGATAACATTGGCACGCCTATGGAAAATGACAACAAGCATTGCATCACTACTGAGCTGGTGTTGTATCGCTTTTGAACTGAAATCTCAAGACTGGAATGCTGAGGCCGCCTCCCCACACTGTTCTGGGCCAGTTTGTTGGGCCTTTCTGCACTTGATGGTATTCCTTACCAGAAAGTGCGCTAACGGCCTTCCATGACACGTCCCCACATGTTAATGTAGAATATGGGAGGCCATGCCCAGTCCGCTGCTGTTACGCTACATCCACACAAGAGAGAGCACAATCTGGATCGGGGGGAACCCTGATATGGATTAATGGTAGTCCTCACTAAGGACTATCCGTGTACCAGTTCAGTCTAGTCCAGAACTTAGAGTGCGCACAAAAGTGTGCACCTGAAATGGATCCCTTGAAATTAGAAAGTTTTATTCCAGTGTTTGGGAATCCTCAGAGGCCAACCCAAAGCTTGCATGGGCTTTGAGGCCAATTCAGGGGCTGGTCTGGATCTATAGTTTGGTATTGACGATTTCATTGTTTTTTTTAAATTTTTCAATGACCTTTTATTTTTTAAATTTTCTTTTGTTCTTGTATATCAGCTTGAGAAATACGTTTTTATGATGTTTAAATAAATGTGGTCTCCCACTACCTCTGAATATTAACATAAAAGTAATTTTTTAAGAAACTATTATTTGAAACCAAAATGTAGTTTGCAGTTCTGTAATTTGTTGGTATTAACAAAGGACATTTAAGGTTCCAGGACACGTTGATTTGTCTGGCCACATTGGAGCAGGCTAGAAGTAGTCTGTTCCAAGAGTTGTCTATATTCAGATTGCCCATCATGCCCAGCTCCAGCTGCGAACTTCAAAGCCAAAACTGTATCTTCAAAGGCTGGGAACTTTCATTCCCGAGTTTTGCTATTTCCAGGAGGCCTGTGGAGGTATGCCAATTTCCAACAGCACTACGTCGAACACCATAAAAATGGTTTCCTCAGAGTATTACAGCCCACAGAGGCAGAGTGCCTTTTTATTACAGAATACAGACTTGGTCCCATTTTGGTCCACGCTTCATCCTGTGTAGACAAAGTGGTCTAAGGGAGGGTGGGACTTCCACATCTCCACAACAGATAACAAAAGTGAGGGCCCTGGCACTGGAATATATTCTAATCCAAAATCCAGTGCAGAAAGGGCTTTAGTCTGTCCTTAGCAGTACTTGCTTCATAAATTCTAAATTTCTACCTTCAGCAGTTGCTGGGATTGGCAGCCCTAGGAAGAGGGCTACAACAGAGTAACATGGAGGAACAGCAGGATATCTCCCTTTATCTTAATTATCACCCTATCACAATCCTTCTAAGTCTGGTAAAACTGGCCATCATCCCTGGACAATAGTGGCCAGTGCAGGTAAGCACAGTCACCCTTCCCCAATGAAAGGTTCTTGAGTTTCTCATTTTGAGTTGGATGAAAGGAGGATTTGCCAGTGCCCAAAGGGATCCAAAGAAAGTTCATAAGCCAGATCTCAGGAAACATCCCCATGCACGTTTGGTCTGCTACCGAAACTGGGCTCGGCAAGGGGTGTCCCCATGCATTTTTTGGTTTGGTCTGGTTTCTGTGGACCAAATCACCCCAAACCGTGCCAGACCAGGACCAAATTTGGTACCCAAAAAAACAAGTCTGGGTACGGTTTGGGCCCCCCGAAAGCATTGCTTAGTGAGCCGAGACTGTGCATGGGGATGATCCCAGGCTATTTTGAGAGGAGATTGGCATTCACATCACTGGGAAGTGGGATGTGCTTGCTGTTCCTGCCCTGTGCATTGGAGATCACAACCGCTGACATTTTTTGGGGGAGTGAAAAATTCCCGATCACCAAGGCAGGCAGGATAATGGCTTAATTTTTGTTCCTTTCCCCAAATATTCCACCCCGTTTCCCGATTGCCAAGGTGATCATGATAATGGCTCGATTGTCTCCCTTTTAAGGTTGCCTGGTGTTCTTGCAGTTGCCGGTGGAGCAGAGGTGCACAAAACTGCTCAACTGCCC
Organism: Aspidoscelis tigris stejnegeri; assembly: GCA_023333525.1. Lineage (NCBI taxonomy): Eukaryota > Metazoa > Chordata > Lepidosauria > Squamata > Teiidae > Aspidoscelis > Aspidoscelis tigris. Next base: position 25,586,305 of record JALMGA010000003.1, read on the forward strand.
AACTGTTGCTAAACCTCATAGTGGCTTTGGGCTTTTAAAAATTATTTTAAAATTTATTAAACTTGGCCCACATCACCAAGAATGGCATAGGGATGGGCAAGTATCGATCTTAGGCCTGCTCCTGGTCCCATGAGTGCCCATTCCGTTACCAAACTGCTTGCATGGGGACACGGCCTCAGAGGATCAAAGATCTTCAGCTGTGTTCACCCACCTACTGTCACTTGAAACTTTATACCAATAAAAATGCTAGTGCAAGTAATTTACATCGATTCCTGTGGCCTCCCCTCTTCCTCATAAGCAGCACAGCTTCTTTCCTGGCTTGGATACACACAGGAAAAAACAGCACTTTTGCTTTACATATATGTTGTTGGCACGTTCTTTCTGACTGTAGGATTACAATGTAAAGATACTCATGTATCTAGAGTGCTGGCTGGTACAGCTAACTGGATGCACATTACGCCAGTATTAAAAGAATTGCACTGGCTGCCAATTTACTACCAGGCCCAATTCAAGGTGTTAACTTTAACTTATAAGCCCGTAAATGACTTGGGCCCCAAATATCTAAAGGAACGCCTTCTCCCATACCGACCTGCCCGTGCCTTAAGATCCAATAATGAGGCCCTCCTGGTTGTCCTGCCACCTTCAGTAGTAAGGCTGGTGGGCACCCAGGAGAGAGCTTTTTCTGCAGTGGCCCCAAGATTGTGGAATGGGCTCCTCCTCGAGGTGTGCCATGCCCCCTCCTTGTATTTATTTCGGAGGGCCTTAAAGACATACCTGGTTGCCTCAGCCTTTGGTTATTTTCCCTCCCCAGTTATAATGACACCATTTTAATGCACTATGGAGTGCACAGTTTTAAATTTGTTGAATTTTAAGGTGTTTTTAAGTGTGCATCTTGTTTTATTTGTATTTTATTTTAATCTGTATCTGTTCTTAATTTGTATCTTGTTCTAATCTATTTTAACCTGTTGTAACCCGCCCAGAGACCTTCGGGTATGTGCGGGATAGAACTGTAAATAAATAAATAAATAAAATGTATACATTTGTATCAGTTTAAACAGTGTGTGTGTGTGTGTGTGTGAGAGAGAAACTATTTAAAAGTGAGGCATATTTGTTTCCCATCCTTACTTAAGTTCGCCTAAGATGCACAACTAATCTGTTTGAAGTTCAGCATAGATGGCTTCCAATAAAATTTTCAATAAAATGATCATCAAACACTGATCAGTCAGTACAAGAAGTTTGGTAACTAGGCTAAATACTTAACTATTTCATGTATTATGAAACAGAAATCCTGTTTAATATTAGAATAAGTTATTAATACCTTTAGTATATAATAATTTCTAGCATTTACATTTTATTGAACAATTGTTCAATTTTTCTCTTTAGTTTTTATCTAGACAGTAGAGTTTTGGTTATAGTTTTATTTATTTATTTATTTATTTATTTATTTATTTGTTCAATTTCTATGCCGCTCCTCTCCGAAGACTCGGAGCGGCTTACAACAAGTCAACAATAGTAAAATAGTTAAAACAATGACAGTTAAAAACAAAACAATAACGCCAAAACACCCACCCTCATACCCATTCCCGAAACAGGGAGGTCTTAACAAGCTTTCTAAACTCTAGGAGGGTGGGGGCGTTTCTTATAACGTGCGGGAGCTCATTCCACCAGGTGGGGGCTGCCACCGAGAAGGCTCTCCCCCTCGGGGTCGCTCTTCCACACTGTTTTAATGTAGGAACTTTCAGGAGCCCCAGTCTATGGGTCCTGACCGGTCGGAGGGACTCATGAGGCAGGAGACGGTCTCTCAGATATACTGGTCCTAAGCCATGTAGGGCTTTATAGGTTATAACCAGCACCTTAAATCGGATCCGGAGACCAATAGGCAGCCAGTGCAGCTCGCGGAGTGTTGGTGTGATGTGAGACCGTCTAGGAAGTCCCACAATTGCTCTCGCGGCTGCATTCTGGACCACTTGTAGTCTCCGAACATTCTTTAAGGGCTGCCCCATGTAGAGAGCGTTGCAGTAATCTAACCTCGAGGTAATAAGAGCATGAGCGACTGTACGTAGGGCCTCACGATCCAAATAAGGACGCAACTGGTGCACCAGGCGAACCTGGGCAAACGCCCCCCTTGAGACCGCAGCTATATGATGGTCTAAACTAAGCTGCGGGTCAAGGAGGACTCCCAAGTTGTGAACCTTCTCTGAGGGGGTAATATGTTCACCCCCCAGGTAAATGGATGGACAGTTTGAAATGTCCCTGGGAGGCAATACCCACAGCCACTCCGTCTTGTCGGGATTTAGTTTGAGTCTGTTCTCACCCATCCAGGCCCTGACAGCCTCCAGACACTGGCACATCACTTTCGCTGCTTCGTTGACTTGGCATGGAGTGGAAATGTACAGCTGAGTATCATCAGCGTACTGATGACATCCCACCCCATGTCGTCGGATGATCTCCCCTAGCGGTTTCATATAAATGTTAAATAGTAAGGGGGAGAGCACCGACCCCTGGGGTACCCCACAAGGGAGCAACCTAGGGGTGGACCTCTCACCCCTCACTAACACCGATTGCGAGCGATTAGAGAGGTTTTAAGGTTTTAATCCGAAAACATGTAGACCTTCACAGATATGCATATATGTGTGCATTTGGACATTTAAAAACCATTAAACATTAAAGAAAATAAACTCCCCACTCTTCCCAAAGGCAGTAATTCTCATGAATCAAGGACAAATATTTCACATAGCATGGATTTACAGAATCCTTGGCTTCACCGAAAATATTTGACTCTTTAGTTGATTTGTGTGTCAGCCCTTATTACAACATTCAAAGAGCTAACATTCCAGCATTATAGCTGTTCTATATACTATCTTTTATTCTTAAAGTAAACCTCAAATTAGCAATATATAAACAAGCAAAAAGATTCCATATTGCTCAAAGAATTTTTAAATATATGGGACCCAATTATAACATCATTTGTCATTTATAGGAAAATAATATTGCAAATTATTTGCTACAAAAGCTAAGTGTCAGAGCTGGTTAGTGCCAGGCATGCAAAAAGGGCAGTTTCTGTGAAACAGAACAGCTATTCACACAGGGAAATCTTGTTTAATGTTATGTTCCCTGGCATGATTTGGTAAACAATAAATAAAACAGAAAACATTCCTGCTAGCCTGAAGCACAAGACAAAAGAGGAATATATTTTACATAATACATCTACTATTTATGCCAGTTCCCACCGAAAACTTGTCACGATTTCCATAAGACTAGTCAACACATATGAAGCATTGATTACAAACATGAGGTGGCAGAGATGAAATCATTCATCCTGTGTGAAGACTTCGATGAAGAGGTCTGTCTATGACATGCATCTAAAAGACGTGGCTGTAGGCACCTCAAGAATTGCAGATAAGAGAATATTCCATAGAGTAGGTGTATATATGCGTGTGCGTGCATGTGTAATTATTAACAGATCCTTAACCATAGTAGTTCTTAGTTAATCCTGCTATAGCAAGTGACATTTTCTGCTTTCCTTAAAAGCAAGGGTGACCCCGAGGGTAGCAAATGCTCAACACATAAAACCCACCACTCTTACAGTAATAATTGCTTTGTCAGAACTGCAAGCGGACAACAGCAGCACTTAAGACACTCCAAGACAAACAGGGAGGTATTGATCCATTCGTTATCAAAATGGCCTTAGTACTATGGAGACAGGTCAAGTGATGTTCAAAAACCCTCGAGGCTTAAAAGAGCCCTCTTCACTGAGCCTGCTGGAGTTACAAAATCCACTTTCAGTCTTAATGCCAACAACTTTCAACATTTTCTTTAAAAAGTGCATGCCAATTTCATACAAGGAAGGAAGAATATAAACCTATACTCAAAAGGAAGGATACAATCAATACTGCCACTCAAAATTTGTCAGTGACTTAAGATATACTGATGCACATGGGGAAAATTTCCCCTGTGTGGCTTCTTGTTAGTATTTGTTATTTATGTGTCCCACCTCTCCTTCAAGGAGATCAGGATAGCAAATATGGTTACTTGAAAATTCAAGTATCAGGTGTCCTGATCCATATTCCATTGTGAGAGTATAGGTAACGGATTTTTTTTTTGGCTCACAGAATACATTTAAATTGCTATAAATATAAACAGAGAGAAATATATTGAGAAACATGTAATCTGTGGTAAAGTATGTTTAAAGCTGCACATTTAAACATAATTTTTTATGGAGTTTATTTTTTTTAAAAAAAGATTGCAGATTAATATGAAAACAAAACAAAGTGGATGCTAGACCTGGGGGGGGGGGGCTTTGTGCTCTTGTTGGTATTCTTTCCCAGCAAGTGCACTAAGGCCCTTCCTTCCACATGTTAGTGGATAATATGGGTAGCCTCACCCATCCCTTGTATGCTCCATTTGCACAGGATGGAGAGTAATCCAGATCAGAGGGGGGGGGGGGGTCCTGATCTGAATTACTACTAGTCCTCAACATTGTGGACTACTGGTGTACCAGCTCAGCCTAGCCCAGAACACAGAAGCATGCAGAAGACATCTCTCCTGTGTTCTGGATTACTTGGAGACCCATTTCAGTGGCAAGCCAAAGCATGCCGCTAAAATGGATTTCCTGGGGGCTCTGAAATTAGTAACTTTCATCTCTAACTCTTTTGAAGACTAGCTCTAAAGCTTATGTGAACTTCAGGGTCAGTGCAGGGGCTGGTCTGGACCAGTGCCATCATATAAACAGCATTGCTGCAGACTACATCTTGTCATGGTCTGAACCACCAAGCCTTGTTGGTCCACAACCACTGGTTCAGATCACAGTGAAGCAGTGCCAAAAGGTCCTAAAATACATGCATACCTTGCAGGGTCAAGGCATAGTGGCCCATCTCTAACAGTAGCCTCTTTTATTCTATGGTGTTCATGAGACTGAAATGTTTTCTACCAAAGCCATCTACACATGACACCAGAGGAAGTTAAATGATACACTCCCTTACCTGAACCCATCATCCTATTCCCAACACTGTACGAACCTTAACCAATGCATATTTAGGCACAATCCCAAGCAAATTAGTTTAAAAGTTCCATGGAAATCAATAGAAGTTATTTTCAATTAAGTCAGCTTGGAAAGGACTCAGGAGTCCATTTGCAGTTGTATTGCTGCATTTACTGTGATATTCAATAATTTTAGTTTGGCTAATAAAACCAACAGCCCATTTCCTACAAAGTATGGTCTTCAATTAGATGGCCTACTGGGTATTTTCCAATTTTAAGATTCTCTGTATGATAAGAAAAGGAAAATGCTAATATAGTGTTTGTTTGAAACAGAATAAGAAGCATCTTTACGCTCCCACCATTAGGCTGAATATTTCACAAGCAAACAATCTGGAGCAGTGGTTCTCAACCTGGGGGTCGGGACCCCTTTGGGGGTCGAACTACCCTTTCAGAGGGGTCGCGACGAGTCTCCCACCGCCCTTCCCTTCCACCTCCCAGCTGCTCCACCCCCGTGGTTGGGGGGTCTCCACAACATGAGGAACTCCATTAAGGGGTCATGGCATTAGGAAGGTTGAGAACCGCTGATCTGGAGTATTGTGAGTGCATGGTGGAATACTTCTTTTGGTAGCATGACACTTTTTGGTAACTCTGGCTCCTTTTGGCTATGATTTTTCACCCCTCCCCCCAATTGGGGCTTTGTGCTATACCTCAAAATTTACTTCTAAACATGGCACCTGGTAGCCATAATACGGTAAGAATACTTTACCTCCAGGGCAGAGATGGGGAGCGTGGAGTCCTCCATATAAGCAGCACCCCCAGGGTTTCCAGTGTGCAGCGGTAAGGTTTCCACAAAAGGGGGTATGAAGGGGAAGTCAAATGCCCACAGAGTGTAATTTCACAGCTGGGACATTGGGTGAGAACTAGGGCTGAGGCTGGAAATCCTGCTGCGTATAGTAAATGTGGTTAGGAACCTTTGAGTCAGCATCATGTGACAAACATTACTGCAATGCTGATTCTGGCTGTAAAGGGTGGTGACTAGAGATGTGCACAAATGGGTTATTTTGGGTTTGATTTGTATTGAAGTGAATGCAAGAAAATTTGTATTTGTTCGAATAGATCCCCTTCAAATGTGCTAGGATTCAAATTCAATACAAATTTGGTATGAATTTGATACAAATCTCCTCCATATCCCCTAGGAATTGCCTATGTATCTGATACGTATCCCCTATGTATTGCCCTGGACGCATCAAATCTGCCCTGAATTCACTCTGATTCAGTTCTCAATCCACTTTGAATCCGCTCTGGATCCATTGCAGATGTGACTAGCGCAGCCGCTTTCCCACCTCCCCAGGTTCACGAATGTAACAGAGCTTCGTATGAGTGTTCCAAAGCATTCGATTTGAATTCAAACGTCAATCTTCGAATGTGCCAACATTCAATTAATATTCAAATGTCCGAATTCAGGTGAATTAATATGAATTTTGAATATTATGAATATTCGTACATTCCTAGTGGTGACTTTAGAGTGGAAAGCTCTGCTCTGCCATTAGGTTGCCCCTTCAGCATCTGTAGCAGGAAGTGGCTGCCTCTGGAAGAGGAATATGCTATTTCCCCTATCTCCCAGGCAACCACAAGCCATTTTTCAGCACTGGTGGTTGGTGCCACGTTGTTCAGTTACAACTCTTTCTAAATAATTAAAAATACTAGCATGCCATTAATCAATGATATAATCAGAAGAAGCTAAGCATCAAAGGCCTACACGAAAATGTATGTCTTATCCAGGCACTGAAAGCTATCTAATATTGGTGACTGGCATATTTCCACTGGGAGTCTGTTCCAAAGCTTGCGTGTGAAAGACTCTCTTGCTTGTCACCATCCCTCACAATTTGGGGACTGGTGGAACTACAAGAAGGCTTCAACATGTCACATCTTAATACTTGCTCACATCTACGTGGGAGTAAGTACTCCTTAAGATATTTGGGGTCCAGTCCATTTAGAGCTTTATATGTTAACATTAATATCTTGAATAGTCCTTTGTAACAAATAGATAACCAGTTCACATCTTTCAAGACTGACGTGCTGTATGCTTGGCTAGAAACTCCTGCCATCAGCCATGCTGCTGCATTCTGCACCAATTCCAGCTTCTGGATTGTCTTCAAGGGCAGCCCCACGTAGAATTTATTACAGTAGACTAATCTGAACATTAACAGATCATGAATCACCATGGCAAAGTTGTCTCTATCTAGGAAAGGTCAAAACTAGCAAACTAGTAAAAGAAGTTGGTAAGTACTCTTGGCTATCACTATCATATGAGCCTCAATCATCAGTGAAGGAACCAGGAACACCCACAGATCATACCGTTATTCTTTCTGGGGCACAACAACCAATCCAGATTTGAGTGCTCCTTAATATCTTGGACTTGGCCACACACATTACCTCTTCCTCTGTCTGGATTGTTCCACATCCACTTCAGTACTGCCTCCAGGCAGAAATTAAGCAAAATGTTTCTAAAGAACAGATCCTATGAGCACTACCTAGTCTGGCCAATGACCAGAAGTTGTAGTTCAGCAAAACCAGCATGGACACAGACTGACTAATCCCGACCCATATTTATGATAGACACTACAGTGCATTATCTGGCCAGTGCAGTGTCCATGGAATAAAACATGCACTGCATGTAATCCTTCTGTAAGCATTTGGTTGGTTGGCTACCACATGTGAAAATGATGGTGGCATCTAAAGGCCTTTGGTCTGTTTTGGACAGACTATTTCTATCCTCTTGTGAAGTCCCCAATTTTATCTGTGAAGCAAATTGTAATTTTCATTCTGCAAAGATGTTCTGATTGCTACCTGACCTGAATGACTTTAACAGGTGATTAGATAAATTCAAAAATGACATGGCTACCAGTGGGCATAAGTTATGATCATTGTGCACCACTTATTAAAACTAATATGTCCCTGAAAACCAACTGCTGCTGGGAAACTTGAATCGAAAAGGTTGTTGTTGGATTCATGTTTTCAAGCTTCCAGGTGACATCTGTTTGGCTACTGTGGGAAGAGGAAACTGGATTAAATAAATAATTGTCCTTGCAAAAATGTAAGATATGGATGGTGAACAGAGTAAAGGTTCTGATGATACTTCCTTTTAACAGTTTTTACTCTCTTCCCTCTCTGTTTCCCATTCTGCCCACCCCACCCAGAAATTATAATTTGGCAAGGAGTGTTTTTCAATATGCATAAGGTGAATGAATATAAAATATGGATAGTTTTTTTTCTCTTAGAAGATGTTATACCTTGAACAGAACTTGTATATAAAGTATGACTGGCATGAGATTAAGACATTTTCTTTTTTGCACTTAAAGAAAGTAATAAAGACATTAATCCTTGAAAGAGAGCCTCTCTTTTGTACAAATGAAAAACTGAATTAGAACAATTTAAGAAGTAACTTCTAAGAACTTAAAAGCTGGATATAACCAGATTTCTTGCCTCATACATACCAGGCAGACAAAAACAATCTGGGTTCTTTACCGTCTATTTTAGAGACACAATGGTCTTCAGAAAGGCTTATGAGACAGGCAAAGAGGGACACTTTATGATTTCTTTCCTTCTTCTAGTTATTCGTAGAAAAAGATCTTTTTGCAAGATAAAACACGCACACACGCATTTGGTCAGCTTTCAGCAGGGGGTTTTCTAATGAAAAAAAGCTACCGTTTCAGAGATCATATGATGTTCAAAGCTGCTATTTCCACTCAGATAATAACGAGCAAGGTCAACCTATGCCAGTTGAGTTCAGTTTCTTGAAATTACATTTTGGCCTGAAAAGCTTTTCTCCCCACCACCCCAACCAATCTGGATATGGAACAAACCAGAAGGGAGAGAAAAAAAATGAGGCTGTAATTAGCCATTGATATGGGCATGAAGGTGTGAAACAAATTTCAAACTGCCAGCATTGATCACCATGGATTTGTGCTACAGATGATGAATGGAATTGGGTGTCTGTGGCATCACAATTTTCCAGTCCCAGAACTCTCCTGAGATAACTTAAGGCTCAATAGGTAAAACCACTAGCACTTATTCTTTCAATGGTTTCTTCAAATACCACAACAGCAAATCTAGGCAGGAGTAAGACTGCAACCTACCTACAGATCATTGTGCATGAAAAACACAAAAACAGCAGGGGTGATTTATTACATACCCACAGGCTGAGAAGATGCCAATAATGGCAGCTATCATGTGTGTCCACGAGGAAATGCACTTACACACATGTAATACCCATGGTAAGTGTAGGAGAAATGTTCATGCCAACATGAAAAATCTTGAAAGGTAAACACATCGTTGATATTTGGCATAAAAAAAGAATCGGAAATATTGGCTCTACATTTTAGCACCAAGTGGATTTTGGCATAAGCTATAAAAATTAAATAAAGATGAGTTATATATTTAACCAATTTACCACCACAAACAATACTTTACTGAGATTTGGATGGAAAGATACAGGCTGCATCCAGACAGAAAGAAAACTTTGCAGGAACTGTGGAGCAGCTGTTAAAGTGCTAGGCAGGTTTTACAATGCTCCACAGTCCCTGTGAAGTAATGTGGCAATGTGCAGAGGGCACAATCAAATGGAGAGATAAGACAGAAACAATCTGGATTAACTAATACAGAAAAAGACAGTCCTGCTTTCTTCATGGTTATATCAGAATAGTAGACCTATGCAATGCTGGACAGCTCCATTGGGTGAATACTGTCTTTAAATACAAAGCTGCTTACAGCAAACAAGACTTTGCTGTGTACTGCATTAAAGTGCTGTTTGCCAGTGGGTCCTTAACTTCAAAGGCTTTGGAAAAATCCCTGTTAAACCCTTCTCCTGCACTAGCACACTGACTGCAGCTGTGTTACCCTCCATTTCCCATTAAAGGGAGTTTTTTGTTTTTTGCTCAAACATAGAAGAATGATTTTTTCTTCCTAAGGGCACCAACAGAACAGCCCACTTCAACCATTTATTTCATAGCATATAAACCAAACACTGTTCTGAAATTACACAGGAAGCAACTGAGGAACAGATGGGATGGAAGCATGAGGAAGCCTCTCAGTAAGTTGGGAACATAGTAAAACATAGTGGTTAGAGAGCTGGACTTTTATTTGGGAAATACCGGGTTCGATTCTGCCCTTCCCCATTAAGCCAGCTGGGTGACCTTAGGCTAGTCACAGCCCTCTTGTGAGCTCCCACAGTCCCACCGACCTCACAGGGTGTCTGGTGTGGGGGAAAGAATAGAAAGCTTTGTCAGCCGCTCTAAGTTCCCTTAAATGGGTGAGAAGAGCGGGGTAGAAAAGCCAAGTCTTTTTCTTCATCATCATCTGGTCCCCAATTGTGTTACCCTCCTACACCTTTCAGTAGGCACATATTACATTCATCAATGAACAATTATGATGGATTCCATCAAGGACTAACGGTAGCATGGCTAATGGTCAAGAAGAATGGAGTTGTCCGTAGCCTTGTCCATAGTGTGGGATAAGAAAGCACAACATCAGATCCTAACAGGCCAGTTTACTGATAGACCTAGATGCTAAGGTCCACCAATGTGTTTGGGTCCTAGCTATGTGTGGAATGCACACAGGTATGAGGGCCTCCCGTTTTGGCAGCACAACAGGGTGTGCAACTGAAACACCACCAGCACCCTGAACTCCAAAGGCCATGAATTTGCGTTGCAGGTCTTTGTTGGCTCTGTGCTTGATTCCTAAGCCTGCACAGTGTTGGCAATGGGGGTTGGTGCTGGATGGGCCACTGCAATGGGGATAACCCTGTCCTGCACAAGCAGCAACCCACACCAGCCTGGGGCTGATTGTGCATCCTGGGCAAGGATATCAACATTCAGTGCAAATCCAGACCTTGTGAGCATTTGGTAGATAGGTGGCAGCATTTTGAGTGGGCCTGAGCCTTAGCATTTTTCTTCTAGCAATGAAGCCCAGCACTGCCACCTTTCCTGAGGGTGAAGAAATAAGCGATAAACCAGCCGAAGTCGGTGCTGCTGGTAATATTGTGAGCATTCTTAATATCTGCATTTGATGCCTCAGCTTTCCTTTAAAATGAAAGATTCTGATCCCTTCCAGCCACAGTAGTCGTCCAATGTCATAAGCCTGGTATAAAAAAGTTTATTGCATGCCGTTATGCGTTACGTGGTGTTTTATCAAAAAGAAATAAACAGCATGCCGGAGGTACAATTCCACATGGGCTGAACAAGGTAATAGTAGGAATAAAACAACCTATTTACAGAAGCAAACTGACCCTAGTTTCTTCAAATATGTGATCAAGACTTACTTATAGAAAAAAAGTCAATTGAGGACTTAGGGGCAATAATGAAGGTTCTGTGCTCAGTTCCTCTGCTGCTACCAGGCTGATATATCTTTTCTTAGGAACAGTAGATGAAACCATTCTGTTTCTGGCTGCCACTCCCTATTTTCTTTCCTTGGCCTTTGCATTTAATAACTTGCTGCTGGTAAATACAAAAACAAAACCTGGATCCAAGCTATCTCAGGGACCGCCTTCTCCCGTACAATCCTCCCCGCGCTCTCCGCTCCCCTGGGAGGAACTTACTGCAGCCTTTAAAATCCAGGCTTGCAGCGACCTCCCTGAGGGTGTTTTCTGTTGTCGCCCCCAAACTCTGGAACGACCTGCCGGATGAGATCCGTCAGTTGACATCTCTAGACAGCTTTAAAAAAGCGGTCAAGACGGTTCTCTTCCGGCAGGCCTTTCCAGATTAATTCTTCCAGATTAATCATCCCAGCTTGGGCTCCCTGACCCCCTCATTCCTCTCGTGGCCCCATCTTTAGTGATGGTTGAGGAGCTCTAGAGGGACACTAGGGCAGTTTGTCCGTTTAATTACGTTTAATTATGTTTTATACTCTTGATACTGTATTTTAATTTGTCATATTGTTTAATACTTTTTAAGGGGGGGAGGGACTATAATGTTTTATTCCAGTGATGGCGAACCTTTTGAGCTCGGTGTGTCAAAATTCGCAAGAAAACTTAGCTTAATTCGGGTGCTGTGTCACATCTAGAAATATCCATAATTTTGTGATATTTGTAGCTCTAGTAAAAAAGTTATATTTTTTGATATATGTATTTTATTAAAAGCAAAAACAAATAATTCTTTACATTAGTGACTTTTGTTGCTAAATCTTCAATTGAAAGTTGGTATTTCATACCCTTCAAGAACAAGCAAGCACTACACGCCCAGGTGCCAGGGTGACCAGGTGTGTCACCCAAAAGGACTTGGCGTGTCACGCGTGTCATAGGTTGGCCATCACCTCTGGTCATGTGGAAATTTCTGAGGGTGTCTAAACAGGCTGTTATTGGATTGGGTAAGATAGACTTTACCACCATTCAAAGGATGACAAACTGGCATTGATCAAATCCTGGTTGTTATTTTTTATGGCAGGAGGGTTTCACTGAAGCAACACCACTAGCGGTATCCACTCAATGCTCCCCTGCTTCTGTGAATTCTTTTAAAATCATTTGACAGCTATCAGTCAGTTAGGCATACTAGGTGGGACATCCACATATGCCTTTCTTTCACTAAAGCTCCGCTAAGCTGGAAGAGATGTAGAGATGGCGTTTTCTCTGCATTCCACAGCCATGTAGATCCTAAGACATCAGCGCAAATACGCTGGTGTCATCAGCTCTGAAAGAGGGTTGCTGATCCTATCTGAAAGCATGGAAATTCACCATCTAATTTCTTTAATGCAACTCTAAAGGTTAATTGGTCTGAAAGAGTAATGTGGAACTGCTAGCTAATGAAATATGCCTCAAGGCTTCCCTGTCTTCTTGTGCTTGATAGAAACTAGTCCAAAGCTGAACGCATCACCATGATCTCCTTTGCTCTCCATAACCCCACAATCAATGTAGACTTTAAAAAATATATATGAGAAAGAATGTTTCACATTAAAGCAACAGTAGCTGAAGGCAATTTAGTTCTACCTGTATTTTATGCCTTGTTAGAAGGGGCTCTGTGGAGTGCAGCAAACTGGATTCCTCATTACCACAGCAGAGAACTAAAAGCAAACCTAATTAAGAAAGTGTGTGAATGTACTGTGTAGGAGAAAAGTCCTCCCACATCCCATAAGGGGATCCAGCCAAAATCTTCAATTTGCCAGTTATGACAGCTAATTAGTTATTCTATTCAAAATCTTTGCTTTAAATAAAAGAACTAATTATACACAAAGGTCAGTCCCCCACCTCCTGTGAAGCACGCATAATTGGCTTATTTCCCCAACATTGTGTGCGCTTTACACAATGCTTTTGGGCAGATGGCTTTAACTCCTTCCATCTGCAACTTAGCTTGTGAGATTTTCACCCAAAATAGCCACATGAATCCTAATAGCCTCTTTTGCTCAAATGCAACTCAAGATACTTTATTTTCCGTAAAATTGGAGAGGAAATGTCTTATCCTCTGTGGTTACCAAGACAGAGAGAATAATTATTACTCCTCATTTCTACAGCATTTTTAGCGTGGCTTACTACCTATCCTCTTATCATACAGTTACTGCCCCAAAATGTTGGGCTTACTAGGAAATTTATCAGCAGATAATCTTAAAACATTTTGTTTTTCAAGCGTGGCTTTTAAATAATCGCATAGCAGACAATAAACAATAGCACTGATACTGGAACTGGGTTAAAATGATCTATTTAAGTATACATTCAAATTGGCTGAAAACCACTGTAAGTGAATGCACTTGAATTAAGCTCTAGCTTCAAATGCCAAACTCAGTTTTTAGGGTAAAAAACCTTCCACTTCAATCTTGGAATCCAGAGATAGTTCACTATTCTTGGCACAAGGAATATATTCCAGTTTTACCTAACTCTTTTAAAAATATTAAAGCCAGATCTCCTCGTGAGTGGCCCCAGTTTTTGCCAACTTTTTCTCCTATAGAGAAGCCAACTGTGATATTGCTTAAACATTTTTTTTGAAAGTTTATTCATAGAGGCTTTCTCTAACTTCTGTCTTAACACGACTTATGCTACTGTTGAGACCATTTAATGAGGTCATATTTTACTATACTAGATATTTATGTGTTTATTTATTACTTATAACTTCTAGGCCATTTTCTATTAGGTAGTAGATAAACTCAATAAATAAATACAATAACACCTGACTTATTGATAAAGAAGAATACCTCTTAAGCATAGACGTTACTGCCAGGATCCAAAAATCCCTTTTAGTTATGGCATAACCTGGGTCTGCTCCCATTCTCACACATTAACCATTTCTAAATTAAGTCAGTTTCTCAGAAAGAACTTGGTGAATGCAGACCAGCCACCCATCTAGTCCAACAATAAGTCACAGTGGCTTATTGGATGATTACAACAAACATGGCATGAAGACAGTTCTATGCTCCACAAACATGATCCTCCATGGCATATCTGTGGAGAAGACTCTTTCCAGTGCTGCAGGTACTCACCTTTGAGATTAAAAGCGATTCGGCATTGGCCAGGATATCTCAGTCAGGGTCTCTCATAGACCACACCAGCATGCAGAAGGGAGCCTCCCAGTATGTTTGCTAGTCCAGTACACTGGCCAGTGTAGATTTGCCCTAATAGTCATTAATATCCCTGTCCTAACGTGTCATCTTTCTCCACTTTATCTAACCCAATGGTGGATTTGTTAAATTAGAGGATGCTAAAAGAAAACAGATTGATGCTTGATGATGTGTCCTTTCACTCTAAGGAAGGACCAAAACTGGATTAAAACTTAGGTGTGAACATAGCCTATGCATTCCAGTGGCTCCGTACTGAAATTCTTTCACAAACTGGCTAGTTTACTTAAATCATTTGTAGCCCACACCTATGCTACAAATAAGTTGTTGAAGAATTGATTTCTTGAATTATTGTTTCTATTTGCTTGGAATAACCTGACTACTACTTATCCCATTTTATCATTTTAGAATATAAAGTAATAGGAGAAACAAAGAAAACATGTCTAAAATCTACACATAGTCTACAAAGGCTATGTCCTTACAGTAATTTATGGATTAAGACTGGAGGATGGGAAGACATATCATGGCATTTGAGAGCACAAGTTTTCAAAATATTTAATTTCAGCATTTACAGTTGCACCACCTCATTCCCGTAAAAGACTGGCATCTAGGAGGCTAGCAAAATTAAATGAATGGAGAAGTAATCTCATTATCTTGGTTCAATGCAATAAACAAGCAGCATTTCAAAGTAGTCGCCAATGGTTGTAAAATGTCAGACTGTCTTCACCACATAAGGAAAACAAGTGCATGTCTTCTGGCAACAGCAATAGAAAATGCTCTTATAGTCTGGCCTGTAAGTAAAAATCCTTTTATTTTTCTAATTTTGGAAATGTTTTAGCAAACACAGTTAACAACACTGAAATCATTAAGCAGGAAAATGAAGCTCACAATTACACTCTACCATGTGCCTCCAGAGTTGGCCTACTGCTTTGCCCACTACACAACATGTGGAGAAACTCAACTCATGTTTTTTAAAGATGAAAAGCAAAAACCATACTTTATCTACTCTTCACTTTACATAAATATGGTGGCATTTATATGAAAGGGGAGCTACAAAGTATACATTAGATTACTGTATTAATTTTTTTAAAAAAATATTAAAGCCAGGTCTCCTCGTGAGTGGCCCTTGTGAGTGAGTTTGGGTGAAACTGCCCTGGAAGACAGCTTTGAAACAGTTATTAACTATGGCAGATCATCTTAACTTACCATTCAGTTTTTTGTCTGCTTAAACTGGCTGCCTATACATTTTTACCAATCGAGTTTTTATATGGATTCACTTGGTCATTGAGAATTTCAGGAAATGCTTCCCCAGATATTTAAACAGTGGCATTAAGGAAGAAAACATCTTTGGAATATGACCTATCACCTGCAGAACAGCCTCCCTTCCAGTCCAGCCTCAGATTTTTTCTGAGTGTGGAACAGATAAGGTCCTGGCTCAGGCATCTAGAATGCACTCACGTAGCACATGGATTCACCAGAGGAAGAGGGCTGTAATGCAAAACTAAGATTCCAATCAAATTAGAGTGTGGATGTAGCTTTGTTTTTTCAGATTGAAATGTTATTACACAAGAACATTTTGAGAGAATAGTCAGATTGGTTTACTAGATTTTTATGAGTGATCAAAATGCTGTTATTCTTAGTACTGGTTTCTGCTCTGGATACCTAATTAACTAAATAATAACAACAGAAATAATCAAGTTAGGTTTCTCATAACTGAAAACCAAGCAAAATTACTACCATTTAGTACTTATTTACATTTCTATCCTGCCCTATACTGAAAGGTTTCAGAGTGGGTTACTATTTTTATTTTTATTTATTATGAAATTATATCCCACCCTTCACCAAAAAGTCCCAGGGTGAGAGCTGCTGTGCAACATCTGGAGAAATGCAAGTTTCTACAGAATCTTTGGGAACAATTGCAGAAATGCAAATTTCTGCAAAAACTTTGGGTATTTTACAAATTTAATCTAAGGTTGGGCTGCAGTCCTGGCTGCATCTAAATGGGCAATTTCACTGTTGGGCTAGCAAGGATCAGTAAAGGCATGGCAGACATGCTGGTCGCATGGGCTCCACAGCTACAAGTGTGGTTTAGAAATGGGTGGAGGACAGAGTGACTGAGGGCATGGGCAATTTTACAGTTGTTTTTTGCTCCCTTCATTTAGGCTGCTTCCAATTAACGATTTCACGCCTCAAGCCTGATGTGGGTGGGAACGTCTGTTTGAAGGCTCCATGAGCGCTTGAGAGAAGCCTACTTTGATTGTTTGGATGCAGCCTGAATTTATTTTTATAGAACTCTTTTCCAGACTTGACCTGACATACTATAAACAACTATGCACATAAGATTCAATAGAAAAAAGCAAACACTGGCCACATGTGATTAATGAAACTTTTTTATTTAAAAATAACTTGTTTCCTGGGTATCTCATCTCTCTTAATTTTTGACACATGGTTTCTGAGGTAGAAAAGGATCTGTCATGGCAGGAATTCATCTCCCCCCCCCCTTGCCTTTCACAACACATACACACACTCTTACACACACACAACCAGCTCTGTCTTCCAGCAGCCTTAATAGAATTTCGGCATCCACTGCCAAATGGCCTTCTGATGTTCTCTTCTGTGTACAAAGATTAAAACAGTCTGTCACAGGAGCTCTAATGCAGTCAAATGACAACTTTCCAGCCTAAAGCTTTTACGGGCCTACAGACATTTCTCAAGACTTTCGGAGCCCAAAGTAATTAGAGGGCATGAGTGAGATGAACTGAAGTCTCTTCCAACAGTTCTGTGAAACAACAGACGGCACAGCACCTACAAGGCATCACAACATAACCGCTCGAAGTCCTGCGGTATTTGGTGTTTTTCACCAGGTCAAAGCCATCATTTAGCTCTCATTTCAAGCCAGTATTTAATTCCTTTTGCTGAAGGTGACAACACGGCTTTCTGAGAAAGTGATATTGATAGCAGCAGCACAGAGAAAGCTAAAAGTGTTTTGAAGAAATATGCACAATTGCATGATTTTGCCCACCATTCCTGAATTGCTTCACGCACAGTGTCAAGATGAAAAAGAGAACCTTAAAAATATTATTTTTCAAATCCAGAATCTTATATGGATCTAAAAACCCTTTACTCGGCTCCTTGATATTTGTTCCTGACGTTATTTAATAGTTGTGGAACCATTTACAGTTTCTCTGTATCAGACTGTCTCTTTTAAGACTGTATTAAAAGAATTCAATTCATGCAACAATCTACTGCTGCCCTGAAACGTAGAGGTCATGAAAGTACCCTTCTAATAATTCAGAAAAATGCTGTTATCCTTCTTCCTTACCTTCCTTATACTTTTTTGAAATAATAGCAGAACTAAAACATATTCTATTAAAACTTGGAGGAGATTAAAAAAGAAAACTTTTCTTCTTTCTGAAAGAAAGAACCCAAAAAGAAAAGTTGGGAGGGGGGGAGACAAAATCTAGTTCTTTGCAGGAATAACTACAGACAATTTGCATGCTGAGTTGTCAGACCATGCACTTTCCATTAAAAAGATAACATCCCTTTTCATAAGTCCATTTGGGATCCATTTTAGTGTTATCTAAAAATCAAATCTACACGGTAATCCTTTTAATGTACTCTTGACTTTTAAAAAACAGCTTTATGTTCCTTCAGGAAATGTTTAAAGCCATTACTTGGTAATTACTATTCACCCATGAAAACACTGATCTTTTACAATATATAATCAGTTTGCAAACTCAAAAATAAAGCAGGCTAGAATTTCGTTGAATGCAAGCAGTAGAAGGAAAACCAAAAGGTTAGAGGGGTAAAGTCATTTTGAAACCCAGCGGTACAAATAGCATATTTTTCCACTGTGTAAGTAAATTGTGGCATTCTGGTAGAGATTCTAAGCCTCCTAATTTGGTGTAGCAAATACAAGGTCATCATTTTGTTTTAAAGGCAATCTGTCCTAACAATAACAGTAACAATTGTCTTTAACTGTAAACACAGCTAATGCAATCTTGCCATCACAGATTTTGAAGTAACACTCAGAATACAAATATGCTATTGTCAAAAGTTGAAAATCAAAGCAGCACTAGTATCAACTAGTCCAAGCAGGTACCACTACTATCCATCAGGCATATTAGAAAAATTAAGGCAGGAGTACGGTGTGTGCAAACATTTACATACATTCTAGACTGTGGTCACACCTTCACTGGAACAGGAAAAAAATTCTCTAGGACCATGGTCACACCTTTACGTTAAACCTTTTTATTTTCTGAGATGAGATTGGAGATTTACTTATTCAAAAGGTAACATCATGGGATCCAAAACTGAAAGTGCTCCAGCTTAATCACACTTTTCAAAGGGAAAGAGGAGAAAGAGGAGAAAACCCCTCTAGAGAAAAATGGAGGTGGAAAGTCAGAATATGCGTAGGTAATAAATGGTCTGATATTTATCTTACCATGTGGCACTCAAGGCAACACAGAAGGTTTTCAAATACAACAGCAGCAAAAGAGAAGAGCAAAAGCTGCTGAAGGCAGCGGGATAACCAGGAGGGCCTCTCCTCCAGATCTTAAGACGCGGGCAGGTCAATATGGGAGAAGGCACTCCTTTAGATATCTAGGCCCCAAGTCATCCCATTTTATCCTGTATGCTTCCCATTTTCGTTCCATATTATAAGTGCAAATGCATACCGATACGTATGATATTCATACAGATGTGTATCTGTAGATATGAATCATTCAAATGTATGTTTTGGAACATTTGAAATTTGTTCAAATGTTTAAATTTGAATGTGAAGACATTCTATTTGAATTTGAATATCCACATTTGATCGAATTTGATCGAATTTTGAATGTTTAGAACATTCATGCACATCCCTAATATAGACCATTAAATTGAAACTGAAGCCCAATGAGATGGAGATACTCTGTGTCCTGCCACGGAAAGAGAAAGAAGGGTTGTATTTTAAATATGTTGTATATTTTTAATTACTTTTACATTTTTATTGTTGTGATCCACTTTGCTTAGACTAACTCTGTTCAGGGATGGCTGGAAATGAAACTTTCCATGTCCCTAGTGACAGTGTGGATTCTAGACGCATTTCCAAAACCTGTTCTTGCTCCTGTGAGAAGAATGTAATTATATTCAATAGTAAAGTTACAGTCAATTTTTGGACTCAAGAACTGCTCACCCAAAGAATCTTAGTCAGAGTCAACTTCAGTCTATGGGCCCTTATCCAGCCCATCACAATATGGCTCAAGCACTTCAGCTGCCTCTTCTGGTTTAGATGTAAAGAAGTAGAACTGGGTGTCATGAGTTCTTGTTGAAACCTTCCCCAAAGCTCCAATGCAACCTAGGACACATTCTACAACAGATGTAGGCATTTTTCAGTTAAAGATCAATTAAAAGTCTCTGTATGGACTTAGGATTGTGTTAGCTTTAGGATCATGTTGTCCGCACACAACAAACCTTTATTTGAGATCAACAGCAGAGGTGACTATCAGCAAGATCAATCAGATTTCTGGACATATGGAAGAGTTTATCTCAGCTTGTATTACTTATTAAAAATTAGGATTTTTCTGCACTGCCTCACCTTGATCCAAACCAGTGGGTCTGGACCAGTGAACCTCCTGGTTAAGATTTTGAAAAGACATGGTCTGCATACATGGAGAGGCGTGAAATTGCTTAGATGGCCTTTGGCTAAATAAGGAAACAACTTTTCTTTCCCACTTTCAGGCACTGTTATGGTTTCAATATGTTCATTTCTTCAATATGCCCTGAGACCTTTTGGTATAGGGCGGTATAAAAAAATCAAAGTTCAAATTCAAAGGATAGGCCAGATTTAGTATTAAACAAAGGGCAAACAATCTTACTTTTACTGCAAGTAAATCAGATTTTTTTTAAAAAAATATTAAAATAGTTTTAAATGGTATAGAGAAGCACCATGATGTCTCCCAGTTAGGCAAGCAGAAATACGAATGATGGAATTAGCTTAAACAAGCAGCCTAATTAGAAGCATAGCAGTTCATCAGCAAAAGTTAAGGCAGAGTGACTAAAGGTCTCTAAGTTGCCTCAGGGAGCGGGAATTGCCTGAAAGAAGCAATAGGATCAGAAGCCTAATTGCTTAAAGAATAAAGAGTTAATTTACCTAACAGGATCAATGGAACAGGTTTCTCCCACCCTTACAGTGAAGGGGACCTCCCTAATTAAGCCTAATTAGTTGGAATTTCCTACTACTCTCCTAGGACATCCCTTCTAAAAATCCCAGAGGCTCATATTTACCCATAAGTTGTCTCCTAGATCTAAAGAGTAGCCAGAAACTCCAAAATTCTACTGCTCAGGACTCATTTATTATACTTTAAAATCTGATGTGTGTACATTGCCTCCTATTACTGTACCAGTAAATCATTTGGTGTCTTTTTCAATTTACTCCAGGAAAACCCAGTAAAAGGTACCCACATTTTGCCAGGTAGCCCTGGCAGGTGCTGTATATGCGCAACATCTTCTCACAGGAGGAATGGTTGGCTTCTGTCTAACTCTTACTATTTAAAATTTGTGGTAATGTTGACTAGGCACTGAACTGCTAATCTAAATTGTTTTGTGGTGTCCGACTAGAACCTAGGGTAATTCTAGCGATCCGCCGCTTCTGGGACGAGGGTGAGCCACGAAATCAGAGTCCCCCGGCTTGCCATGCTTGGGCTGGGGGAGGGCCCAAGTTAGGGACCTTTTTGCTGTGTGGACGCATCCTAACTGATGTGTCCTAACAGCGAAAAACACCCATTAAGACCACATTGTAAATAGTCTTCCGGAAAACTGCTTTAAGCACCCATTAGAGACAGATAGGTGTGGAAGCAGCTTCCCCGATCTGTCTCTAATGGGTGCTGCTGTGCGGATGCAGTTTTCGGGAAGTGTTCTTAATGGGTGCTGCTGTGTGGACGCGGTTTTCTCATTCCATTCTTAATGGGTGCCACTGTGCGGACGTGGCTTTCCCAATGTGGTCTTAATGGGTGTTAAAGGGCAAATGCGGAAGCACCCATAGTGTTGCCTCTAGCCACAGTTAGCACCTGTTTCTGAAAAGTCAATTTACTTAGAGACTTCCCAACTTTCCACACTCACCTAGCATATTGTACTGTATGTATTGTATTATGGGCTGCCCCATACCAGGATACACAGTTCATTATAAGTTGGGACAGGTTGCCATCCACACTGGAACAGCATGTTTCACACCAGACCCTGGGACAGCTCCAAAGCTCATGCCAGCTTCAGAGCTGGGGACCTGTGAATGCTCTGAAAACCAGAAACAAATGTACGCCTGATCTCAGGGTCTGCTGGCAAACTGGACTAGGATACCACTTTCAGCATCCTAGTCCAGTCTATGCTCTGTCCTATGCAGATGGAAATGTTTAAGATCGTTTGCAGAAAGGGACCTGGTTGCTTTAACATCCACACATGTTGTATGGAAATTTGGTAATTCAGAGGGGGATTCCAGTAGTGACCAATGGCTCTTTCTGCACCAGGCCTTATTCTGGAATACTTTTTTTGGGAAAGGAGCCCGCAATCCACATACTGGTGCAAACTATGATGGGCCCTGCCGTAGTCTACACTACCATGTGGATAGGAGGCCCCTACTCTGAAGTATAATCTGGCCCACAAGATTTAGAGAAAATTGGAAAGCAACCAGAAATCTCTTACTCCATTCTTGTATAACTAAGTGTATTTGTATAACTGATATCATCTGTTATTAAGGATATCCTCAGTTTGAGGGAAGTTTTTTAAACAGCCAACTGCAAGATTTTTCTTTGGTAAATATGCCAGAATGTTGATCAATGTTTGTTTTATTGAAATGTCTTTTTATTCATTTCAAGATTTTCAAAAATAAAAATTTGACACAAACAACTTAAACAAACAAAAAACCCATCCATCCATCCATCCATCCATCCATCCATCCATCTTCAAGGCCTTTTCACACCTTTCAAAGGGCAGTGAACTTCTGGGGTGCATCAGGCATCCATGCTTACCCAGCACTTCCTTATGCGCTGGGTAAGTGCAATTGCTAACAGACATATGTGCCAGCCATTGACACTGTGACACGTGACATGGTGTGCAACTATAGCTGTGCCACTCGACCCCATGCACCCTTTGCCCAGAAGAGATGTGAAAAGGTGCATGCTGGTGTGTCCTAGCCAGCAGCTAGAATGGCAATGAAGGATGTTTTCATGTTCTACCACTATCCAACCAGGGGACAGTCTGGCATGCCCACAGCTACAACTGGGATGGAAGTAGCTCTGTGGAGTGTGTGTGCCCTATGCTGGGGTACACCCAGACTTCCCCTTCAACAAAATATGAAAAGTCCCCCAGTTAGAGACTAAGTGTGCATCCCCTTGGCATTTTTACTCTGAAGTTAACCTTGTGTTGCCTCAGACTGTCCCATGAACAGCCTCTAATCCGGGCTACATTAGGGGCAAAGAGACAAATCCGTGGCAGAAAAAACCCTTTCCAACACTTCTACACCTGAATTAGGGGCCAAGCATACATTATCCTGGGATCATGAAGATGCTCCTGAGGTATTAGTGGGCGGGGTCTTGCTGTCCCTGCCGCTAATGCTGCAATCACAACTGTCCCAGGCAAGAGCTTCCTTTAGCCCAAACAAGTGCCTGACAGCTGAGCAGCTTAGTGGGCGGGGTTTCACGCCCTGTGCTCACTGTGCCCTGTTTGGGCATTTCTTTTTATTATAAAACCACCAAAATCTGCAGTAATGAGGGGGGTCAGCTGGTCTTCCTGCAACACTTATTCCCACCCTGCTCTCTTGTTGCCAGCAAAGCCACTATATAGGCAGTTAAGCCGAGAGGTGCACCTCTGCTAAACTGGCTAGAAACATTGTAGAGGGTTTGGTTAACTGCTGTTTGCTGGTGATTGGGGAACACAGTTGGATTAAGGCTTGTGGGAAGAGACTTATGGGACACTGACAATGGCTACAGTGGGCAGGACAGGGATGGCGATGTCACTCTGGCTTCCTATCAGCAGGAGAGGGGGTGGAGAGAAAAAGATGCGGATTCGCGAAGCACAGCTTGCATGGGACAGGTACATTCGCTTTGAATCTGTGTTGATCTAAACTGCATGGGGACACTTTATTGTGAATTGCAATGCAAATTTTTATGACCCACATCAAAAGCAAAGAAACCAGAGCCCATTGGGACAGGCCCTAAGACTTAAGACGTTCACATGGTAAGAACCAGCTCATCCCAAACTTTACTCAGACTTACCTGGGTCCTGTTGAAGTGCAGGTTGTCCCAGACAGGGCCACCTGCATTACCACAGTGATGGTCATGCCTAATTGGACCAGATTTCAAACAAGACTCTGACTGCTTTGCCATTCAACATAGGGGGCAAAGCAAATACACTTCTTTCAAAATATGAACAGATTCACCAAAGACATGTTCACGGAGAACCTGTAAATTATTGTTCAGAATATGATAACAAGGAGAATTGTTATTCTTACCTGACCTCTTCCTCACAGTTGCACTGGATTTGGGCGTGCAGACAGGCTAGTGGCAGAAAGATGAAGGAACAAGTGGAATTCAAGAACTATTATGTCTTATACCTGCTTTTTTCTTCTTAAGACAAATATATACAATCTTCTTGTTGCACCATTCTCTCATATGGAATCAAATTCCCCCTTTTTTTAAAACACAGCACCAGCACTGACATTAGATTATATAATTTCCCAGATTACCTTTCCAACAAACTTTACAAGTATCACAGGGATCATTATAGACCATTGGGGAAGGAAAGGAAATGAGTTTCCTATAACTTTTCAATCTTCCTCACGCAGTTCAATTAATTAATGCAACTCAGTGTATCTGAGAATTCTGTTGTTGACACCAGCATGCACATGCCCATCAATTACCCCCCCCCCATTTTTGTGCTTTTATTAACTAGTACTCCTTGGCGACATCTAAAGATCAATCCAAAATTAAGATACACTTCCCCCACTTGAGTATAAAAGTGCCTCTACTTGGCCTCTTTTGTTAAAACTGAAACGCACATGGCCCACATTCAGGGCTAGCAAAAGGAGATATTGATCATAACACATGTTTATGGACTCCATGCCACACAGTATGAAATGTTACAATAGCTGCAAATCTGCATATGATGAATTAACAGAAGGAAGATCTACCAGTCGATATTTGGGTATGACCACAGCAATGCAGAGTCTGTGTCTGCATGACTAGAAACAACATGCTGCAAGTATACTGTGGTAGAAAATTTTATAGGAAAGTATGGCTAGCCAAGTTCAAAGGACCTGTGTTGTTTGACAACATGAAGCAATTACTGTATTACTATCACTTCTCCAGAGTCTCAAACTTCCGGTCTTTAAGGTAATGGAATTCAAGCGATCCCTTACCATATTCCCTGGTAGTTAAGTTTCCTTACAGTTCATTGGATTTTATTTTATTTTATTGACTGCTCAAAGGACTTTGATTAACCAGCTTAATAAAATAAGGCATCCTAAGCACCTTGCAATCTTTTGAAAACACTCCAATTGTCTTGGCAAGTCTCAACTTCACTGCATCAGGTAAGTGAACGCAGTGCACTGAGCCAGAAAGTTAGAGCCTTGCAGGAACTAGGGACACATTGCTAAGATCAGGATTATTTTAGATTAGGGGACTTCAAGATCAATTTTCAGTTCTATCTTTTAAATGTGCTCCCTCTTCATAAAGAGAGAAAAGGGTATGGCTGTAGGTAGGCCTTTTTAAAGGCTAGCTTGGTACACCTTTAGTGTTAACGATCAAAGTTTGCTACATCAGACGGGCAACTTGGCATGGATCCACACTTTAAAGTCTCATTCAGGTGGGAAACATTAAATATCAACAATACTGAAAAGTTTTAGGCTGATTCAAAATAGAAGTGAGATAGTTCAGACAGCTAAGGAAAACTTTTAGTATCTTGACCCTGAATTCTACCATGCTCCTGCTGGTGAGTTTTACTATGCTTTCGCAGCTTGACTGTTGCCTTTCTTAGTTAACAGCTAAAGCTTTACTACTTGCTACAAGCTGAAATTCCAAAAATTGAACAAAAAGAGTGATCCGATGTCTAAAAATAGCTGCCCGGTAACAAAAAAGACAGGAACTATTATTATTATTATTATTGGTCAGGAATACAGAGATTAGACTGCCTGACCATGTCTGTGTAGCAATTTATGGCCACACTAGACATGATGTTGATCAATAAATAACTGTTTTAGAGGAGGATTTGAAATCAAAACTGTGAAATGAGGAGAAAGGAATTGTGAGTCACTTTCCTTCGGGACCACAGCTAGAGCAGAAAGGGCCACTGGCAATGAAAGCAAGGTAGATCCATCATCAACACGCATGAAATGTGCATAACAATGCATAAACACCAAGCCTAGAAAACGAATAATAACTAAATAATGTAGAACTGGCCCCTTGGATGTTCAAAAATCTTGTTTAGGTCAAGGGTACTTTTCAAAAATCCAGATGTTGCTTCATGGCTGCTATTAAGCAAATCATCAACTATTCAGTTGTAATTAACATTATGCCTTCCTGGGTTATGAGTTGAGGGAGATGCTGCTTATACAATTTGTGATACTAATAGAGGGACTCTACCTGAAAAGTACAGACACCACTAAAATCTATTGTGACATTAGAGTTATCTTTTATACAATACTCCTAAAGAATAGAAGTGAAAGTTACTGCACTTCTTTATGCCATACTGAACATTTTAAACAATAATGATTTGGAATCTGAGGCCTCATTGCCTCATACTTTTAGACTGCGCCTCCCCTGCAGTGTATGGACTTCAATGTGGATTACAGGTGTGGGCATTTTGAGTCTCTCTCCCTACTTCAGTGATTTATTGAAAAGTTGAAGCCGCACCTCTGTAGTCCTAAGAGGTAGGCTAGTAGCTAGATTTTCATGGTTCTTCTAATCCTGAGTGTCCTGCAAGTAGGAATGATTTGCACAGTACAGTTTTGCACAAACTGTTAGTACTTCTGTTCCATGCACGGATACTCGTAGAATATCTGTGCCAGGATCCGAATACCCCCACATCCGTGTGTGTGTGTGTGTGTGTGGGTTGTTTTCAGCTGGAGCTGAATATTTCCACATTCTATTCACCTCGAATAGAATGTGAGAACTGGCTCTGTGCACACCCCTAGATAGTTCAGGACTGGTAATGAATACAATGTCCCCTCAATATACTGCCTCTTCACTGGCACAGAAAACAAGTTGTTGGTTTAACTTTTGTGAACTATGGCTCAAATTTAACCTCAACTGCAGATTTAATTTAAGCTCAATTTAAACTTGGTCATTGTGTGCAAGAATTTTAGGAAGCTTATAATACAAGCTTAAATGAAAGAAAAAGCCATCCCTCAGTACTAAAACACATGTGAATTCATGTGATTATATGAGGGGGGGGGGACCCACTCAAATTTGAAATGAAGCAAGGAAATCTGCAAGACATATAGACGAAAGAACTGAGGTTAAAGTTCAGTCCAAAAGCAATTAAGATGGCTAATACTCAGCAACTTCAGACAGGTTTGCTTGCATTCAGAACTAGCACTAAGCATCTCAAGAAATTGTAATTAAAACCTGTCAAACTGAAATTAAGTTATTTATAAAGACTCAAGAAAGCTTTTAAAGCACTAAATGCCTCTGTTAATATGGAAGAAGTCACTAGATAGATGGAGATTAAAATGGTTTAAAGTTCTGTGGATTTTTTTTCTTTCCCTTTTCCCCCCTAAAGGACAAAACCATCAATTAGAATGAAGACACTACTTAAAAGATGGGGGTGATGTAAATCATTTTGAATGGGTTTGACTATACCAGGGAGAATACAAAAATAAAGAACTCCTCTCAGAAAATGATAGTTTGAAAAAAACCCATCCCACAGATGCTTAGTCTACTATCATTGCAAACAAGATACGCTTGCATCCTTTAAACAAATAATAATGAGCAAGGGTATAGATAATCAGTAATCAGATTGATCAGATCCATTTTCAATTCAGGTCTGATTTCTGGACTGGTTCAAAGTCCCCTAATAACTTTTACTGCAGAAGGGAAAATATTTATTTATATTTATATTTATATCCCGCCCCATACCCAAGGGTCTCTGGGCGGCTCACAACATTTAAAAACAAACATATTAAAACTGTATCAAATATAAATGTATATTCTGTTTCAGAGGTGGCCATAAAATTCTTACTAGACTGAATTTAAACATTGAAAATAACTAACAAGATTAGAGTCTAACATTATTTTTAATTAAAGACAGTAGCCATAATATGGATTTATAAATAAGTACAGAGTAATATAATGTGTATACAGTCTAAGTTTAAATGGTTAAGTTTTCAGTTTTGAGAATTTAAATATTTAATGTTATTGGTTATATATACTTGTAAATGAAAATAACTGCAATATATGTTGTCACTATTTGTTTAATCAAATAAAAATTTTTAAAAAAGAAAAAAACTGTATCAAACAATACTAAAACCAGTACAAGGTTTAAAAATACAGCATAATAATAATTTTAAAAAATGATACAAAGCAGTTAAAAATAGTAGTGTTTGCAATGGGGGAAATATGAGGCTGCATCCAGACGGCAAGGGGGAATGAATGTGAGAACTTGTTTGTGGCCCTGTCCCCATGCAACTTTGGTATGGTTCCGAGCGCGGGATCGGTGCGGTCCATCCCCATGGGCTTTGGATTTGACACAGGAAAAGCATACCAAATCCCCCCAAACTGTGCCACAACCATGCCAGATTTGATACTGTTAAAACAAGTCTCGGCACGGTTTGGGGAGCCGGCATGCATTCCTCAGTGAGCCAGAAACGCTCATGGGGACGCTTGCGCGCTAACGGGGAGAAGTTTTGCATTCACGTCATTGGGAGGTGGGGTGCACTTGCTGTCCCTGTCCTGTCTATTGAAGATCACAGCAGCTGACTTTTTAAAATGCTGATTGCAAAGGCTTGGTTTTTTGAATTTTCTGCCATTTCAACAGAAGTAATGCCAACCCTGTTTCAGAATGCCAGTGCAGGCTGCATAATGGCTTGATTTTTGTTGCATTTGCAACCCTCATTTTCCTGATCGTCAAGGCAATAATAAATAGAGTCATGATTTTACAGTTAGTGGGTGCTCCCGTGGTCCCCCGTGGAGGTGTGCAAAACTGCTCAAGCGCCTACTGCCGCTAGCGGCTTTCATTGGTGTTTTATGAATGAAGTTTTATTTTATGAATGAAACTTTAGTTATTTTTATGAATGCTTTATTTATTTTTACTTTTTTCCATGCTTCCCACCCTAGTCCTGGCTGTCCGTACCGATAAGGGAGGGGGGGATGCGGCACAGGGGTGGGCTGAGGACAATCTGGCTGCCAATGAGGAGAGAGGGGGCAGAAAGGAGGTGGTGCAGCTTCCCCATACCAGGGTTCGGCACAGTTCTCATGGGGATGCCACCATCCGTGCCCAACCCATACCTGTCCTACATTGTCTGGAATCTCATCGGGATGCCCAAAATGCGTTCAGTCCCATGACCAGCCCATGCTTGCCCAAATAGTACCCAAAGTGTGCCAGATGGCCAGCATGGGGACGGGGTCTGTATCTTGCTATTTCCTCTTGCCGTTCCTTCCATGGCCTACCTGTCTCCGTGTTTGCTTGCGTTATTACAGAACAGCTCCTTCCAGGGACTTTAACAGCATGAAACATGTGGTGGCAATGTTTGCCCCAGTTTCAGTCCTGCACATGTGCAGGTCATTTTCTTCAGTGAGGAACCCACAAGCCAAGTTTCCAGACAGTTTGGTCATAGAGCTTTTTCAAGAAAATCTGTGTTGAGAGTTCAGTTTTTGCAAAATAGGATATAATGGGATTTCACTGCTATATCAAGAGGCTAGGTTGGGGTTGGCAGAGATATGTGTGGCAATCCCAACATAGCCATAACATAATCATGCATTTTCAACCCATCTGGACACAGCCTGAGCCTCTTACTCTGCCTCTTTGTAACTTTCCATTCCATTGACGTGGACAGTGTTATGTAACTCTGACTCTGTTTCTACTTATGGTGAACGATGGTGATATTGAGAACCTGTACTCTGGCTTATTTGCCTATTGCTTGCCTAAAATTTTTGTGAAGCCACAAAAAGCTGTTTGGAACTGATTCAAAGTCTTGATGCAGTGAACTGCATGGAGATGAAATGCCCTAAAACATGACCTTCCTTGGACATCCCATGTTCAAAAGCTAGTGTGGTGCCGCCCATCCCCCAGTGCGAGCCAGCTTACACTCTTCACCCCTGTCTTTAAACACAGTAAAGGGGCTTTTATAATTTTAGAATCTTGGTAGCGTGTTTTTATATATGTTTCTGGTAGCGTGTCTATTTATTTGTTTTAGCCTCGCACCCCACAAGCAGACACCAACGATGCTTACTCCATCCCTTCACTTGCCAGCCTCTATGAACTTCTGGCTGCTGTTTTATTTTAACTCCTCTCAGCTTCCTTGGTTGGTTCTCTAAAGAGATCTTTGCTACTGCAACCCCTTCTGAGTTTGAATAAGGGAAGCTGGCAGAGACTCTTCAAAGGAATAAATAAACAGGTTTTTATTCTTAGTAACAGGAAACACAATAAAAGTTCTGAAGATGAATACACATCAGACAGTACTAAGCCACACACCTTAGTTCCCAGATTTCACACTTAAGTCTTAACTTCACAGTTCCTTTCCTTTCTACCCCCTTCTGGCCTTATCCCCAGCTCAGAAGTTCGGGACCAATGCTTGGTTCTTTCCCTGAGGTACAGAGACAGTCTAACCTGTCTCCCTCCCCCAAAACCCAAAAGCAAGGACAAATCTTTTTCTTCTAGCAGGCGGGTTTTATACCCCTCACTAGTCTAAACTCGACGCCTAATTGGTGGAGTGCGCTCCTCCCCCTCCCATTATGCTAATTAGGGAGGCTTTGCCCCCTCCTTACCTGTTTAAGCTGTCAGTTTAGACTCTTTTCCTCAAAGCACATTGAATACACTTTCATTACACTTTTAAAATTTCTTCTCCCAGCACTAAAATTTAGTGTGGGCACCACAGCTAGATACCCTACCACTTCCAAATGGCAATCTCCAAATTGTCCTAGACTATGCCTGAAGCAAGGCACAGCTGAGTGAGACCAGCTTTTGGCCAGAGGGCAAGCACATAGGAGGCAAGTACCTCTACAATGGGTCTAAGTGCACTCAGTTTGGATGGCTGCCAAGGCTGGTGTTTGTTATTGCTTTCTATGCATATTTTCCATCTCATTCTGCATCATATCTAAGGCCAATAGCATTTTCTTTTCTAGAGGCCATCTTCCTGACAAAGCTGCTGAGAATCACAATAACAGAAGGGTTAGTTTGTAGCACTCTACAATGTAGTGGTACAGTCTTGGCTGCTCAAACACCATGGCCTGGGAATATTTCTTCCATGGTTGTGAGGTTACTATTAAGGGCTCTCCAAAGACACAGAGCTGCCAGAAGCAAAGACAACAGACCAAGGTAGGTCTGCTCAAGCAGCAGTACAATTGAGGCAGGACTATCAGGAGAGCAGGAGTAGGCATTTTCCCAAACACAGTGGCTAGTGGCTGGCTATATGCAGACATCACACTTGCCAAGCATATCAGCTGTGTCAGAGGGAACCGGGTTAAGCTCCCTCAAGTCTTATTGACTAAGGTATGCTAACATTGGTCCACAAGCCTCAGATGATGCTTATAGTGCTGGATTGCTAAATATAACTATCTATGGTAAGACTGCAACCTCCATTTGAAGAAATGCTTTGGTTGCCAATTTACTACCAAGCAAAATGAAAGTTCTGTTATTGACATAGAGAACCTTAGATAACTGAATCAGGATGCTATGCCTCATACAAACTGAATCACATCCATCCATATAGACCTAAACAGCCATAATAACAAAATGTGGAAACATTCAGCATTGGCTGCCTCCAAACAGTAGACTTAAAATTTGCAGCTTAAGGATACTCTGATGGATCCTTAGGATGAAGGGAAAGTTGATCATCCTCACAAATAATCACATTTGCTCATCAGAGGAATGGGATTTCAGCCTCCACGCACTCTCATCCTCGTCACGTAAGGGTTCCTGGAGCCAACCACATTCCAAGCACCGTTCCGGGTTTCACAAATTCCTGTTAGTACTTCTTGTGCTTCTGCCTTCAATGACAGAATACATTGCTCCAAACCAATACTGTGCAGGGAGAGTTCTTCTTCCCGCATTAAGGAAAATGTGCAGCTTGGCTGGAAAGCTCCAGAGAGACAATGGAAAATTGTGAGTATGGTGTGATGGCACAATCTGGACTACAAATGGTAGCTGCAGTTTAGAATATGTCTGAAAGCACCCAGTGAGTCTTTGCAACATACCTTACCCATCCCATAGTTACTTATCCATTTTTGAAGTGATACATTGGGAAAGTAGAAGTGTTAGTTTCTGAAGATCCTGGAGTCCCTTGAAAGATTATCAGGACATTTTCAGCTGTTTATTATTAGGTATATGTATTCCTAATAATGATGATGATGACGATGATGGTTTTAAAAAAGTTAAAGCAATATTCCTTGGATAAGAATGTTTGACTGTCTCTGGAAACTGATTGGTAAACAACACACCGAGTTCATAAAAACCAATACACCTAGCTAACAACAGAGGGAAACTGAGAACATTTAGGCACTGCCCCCCACAACACACTGGCAAGAATTGCACTGAGATACTTCCTGTTGCTTCTACAGCTGGAGTGCTTGCTCCAAATGTCAAAGTTGGAAGTGTGCTGTTTGCCTTGGACTGTGTTGGAAGGTACAGGAAGTGATCATCAAACTGACCACCACTTCCTAGGCCTTGTGAAATGAGGCTGTGCTGTTCATACCCAGTAAACACTTCAAGGTAGGACCACATGGTAACCACAGTGGCATGTTAGAGGGTGAAGTTCCACTGAACTGCTTTCTCCTGCTCTGCTGGGAAAACACTGTTCACAGAGGTTTCAACCCCTCTAAGGCAAGATGTTTGCACAATAGTCGTGGATACTCATTCAATGCTTCTCAAGCACTCCTCTGGTATCTTTTCAATGCTGTGCAGATCCTGTGACAGTTTCCATCCCAGATGTTGTTCCATTGACAAAATGATGTAGAAGGGAGGTATTTTAAAAAGTCAATGTTAATATTATCAGAATTTTGACTAATTACTAAACCAGAGTTAGAATAATTTCATCCATGCCAATGTAAGTTTATCTAGACAACTGTGTAGAATTCCTGTTGGCAGCTATACCAAGGACTAAGACAATATTCAAAGAAAGGTACGCTACAGACCCATACATGCACACACACACTGACTAACCAGATTATTTTCAGTGTTTTTCGTTTTGCACAAATATTTGCTAAGAATTAATGAACTTGGAGGAAATGACCTTGCTCTTTACGGAATAAAAAAAAGGAATTATCCACAAAATGTCAAACGGCATCATGAACTAATCAGGCAATATATTAACCCACACAAGGAAAGATCAGCTACAGCTATTCGGAGAGATTTTGAGAAAAGTTCACGGATTATAAGTATCTGGAAGCCAGATTTGAAAGAACAAAATGGTCTCAGGGGAAGACAATGTTGCATAGTCCATTTTATTACTTTTGAATCATGTTATGTTTCTACTCCTCCCTCCTCTCAGTTTATTAAAGTGAACTTAGTGCTAAGGGAACAGGCTTTTAATGGGCTCAGAACAAGCCAGCCAGCAGCAGACTTCTCCAAGCCCGTGGACACAGGCTTTTAATAAATAAAATAAAATTGGAGGACATAGTGAGGAGGAGACAATAAGGAAAACTTCAGTATGGTGTCATCTGCTACTTCATCTGTTCTTTTCCATAACCAATAGCTGGCTTCTCCTAAATTCTACTTCCACATAAATGAAAGAATATATGAGGCAACCTGCAGTATCTGACCAGGGACCCATCTGGCCTATGAGTCCCTTCTCAAAAGCCACACTGTGGTTGATTATTTCCCCAGCAGTTTGAGCAGGTACGAAATTAGTGTCATGGACCCAGCATCCCTAGCAACATTGTACTGCCCAAATGCCTGAAGTACTTAAGACCATGGTCACACCTTCTACAGGTCTGACTATTTTAGGAAAATGCAAATGGAGGATAGAAAGTCCACAAATAAAATGGATGGAAATAAAAAGGTGTGAGCAGTCAGACCTGAAGATGGATTGAAGAAGGTATAACCATAACCTAAGAAAGGGGGAGGAGGAGAAAGTAGGGACCCAGTAACCACTGCAAGAACAGAGGTATAGCTGAAAATAGTTGCACGTTTGATTGATCACCATCACCCAGTTCCCATTGGCATTTTAAAACGGTTTAGAAATGGTTTGGATTCTCTGTGTCCCCATTACCAATCCGTTTCAGGGGTATTTTGAGGATTATTTGGCTAAAAAACGGAATAAATAAACACCTGTTTTTTCAGGTCTTTTTTTTCCATTCTTGCTTTTAAAACACTTCTTATTGCTGTGGGAACACTACAGCAGTGCTGGGGCAAATACATCATGAGACGGGTGGGCTTTCACCCTGCGCAGGGACCAGCCCTTGCCAGATTTGTTAAAGTGCCAGATCCATATTCAGCAGAGAAATAACAATTCAGCCTGATAAGATGTAGCAATTCACCCACTCCACACTTCATACTGATAACAAAGTTTCATTTTACACTTCCCCTCAATATCTTCTTGCTGGGAAGCACACACTGGAGGCACCTCTTTTGCCTTGCAGAGCCCTGGGAAGGAGAGAAGCACCTCCCCCCCCCCATGCCCTGCCAGTGACTGAGCACACACGTGTGCAGCCAGCCAGGCGAGCGGGCATGCAGCTCTCTCACTGCTGCTGCTTTTTCACTTCTCTGCAACTCTGCATTTGTGGAAAAGCAAAAAACCACCAGTCCTGAGTTTATGTGTGTGTGTGTGTGTGTGTATACCAGCTGGTGCTGCTGGAGATGGGGAGGGGAGGAGAACGAAAGGGAGGAAGGGGTGTATGTCCAGGACTGGCAGGACGTCTTTGCAAAAGCATGAGGGGAGGGGAGAGGAGAAGGGGAGCTGCAATTCCCCACCCTCCACCACGTCATTGCGGGATCCAATTGGCACACGGGGGTGGGGCCCCAGCTGGCAAGAGGGGGGAAGAAAAAATTCCCTTTCTCTAATTTGATTCCGAACCATTTTGGGTGGGGACAGCAGAGGGGTTGATAGCAATTCAAAGTGATTTAAAGCCACTGAAGTGGGGACTGCCAGAATCCGTGTTTGAATTGCTTTTTTGTTGTTGTTGTTTCATTTTTAAACTGTTTTAAGAGGCATGAGTGGGAACTAGGCCCATTAACTGCAAACTGAGCTCTGGCACAATGAAAAGGGGCAATCCCCCCCCCCCCGCTAAGCTGGGTGCCATTGCATGGGAAACCTAGAAGTAATGTGAGAAATAGTGAGAAAACTTTATTCAAATAAAGTTCAGCAGCATTACTGCAAATTTTATTTTATATTTAGTGTTGCATCTTTTGTCAACAACTGCCTTAGATCTTCCCATCTCAATATAAATTTATATAGACCAGAAGTATGGGACCACAAATGTGATTTCTGAAAGTGTGGATAACTAATCTTGTGGACTAGGGATGTGCAAGAATTGGGGGGGGGGTTTACATTCAAATTAGAGTTGAACTGAATGTCAAAACATTTTATTCGATTTGAATGTTTACAATCCGAATGCAACAAAAACTGATTCGAATCCAATACATTCAAATAGACTTGTTCGAATGTTAGATACGAATTTGAAGATATGAATGCTGACAACATTTGTTTGTGTTATACGTATCTGTATGCATTTTGTATGCACCCTGTTTTATCCCATATGCATCCCATTTTTGTTCCGTATTATAAGCACAAATGCATACAGATACATATGATATTCGTATGATGATTTGAATCATTTGAACAAATGTTTGGAACATTCAAAATTCATTTGAATGTTTAAATTCAAATGTGAAGACATTCTATTGGAATTCAAATGTCCACATTCGATCAAATTCGATCCAATTTTGAATGTTTAGAACATCTGTTCACATCCCCATTGCGGACTTCTCTAGACACTCTCAAAATTTCAATGCCTCCACCTCTTTATGCTGTTTGTCAGTACTTTACCTTTGAAAAGTACATAAAGGCTGTGTCCACACTTAAGTTTTAATCCCCTTTCATAGGGAAGTCACAACAGCGAAGTAACTAGTCATTGTCCTTCCACATTACCAAACCCAAAGGTGGGTTTTCTGAATTAGGTAACGCCAAAAGATGAATTTTCAGTCTCCCTGAAACCACATAATTTTAAGCGCCTCCCCCAACTCCCAGGAAATTATTCAGTTGTGAAATTTACAGATTCAGTTTAATTGTACTACAGTTACATTTTGCTTTGGTGCCACAGAAAAATGGATTGGTCTGCTTTTTTTCTGCCTGCCTATTATCTTCTAGAGAAAGAAGTAACCAGAGAGTGGGTTCCCCATAATGACTTCTCAAAGATCCAGATGTACCCACTACCCCTGAAAGGTTAACATTCTCTATGTATTATTCTATATAAAGCACATTGCTCTTGAGAAAAGAGTAAAAGCTGTAACTTGTGCATTAGCCAAATAACATAGTTTCATCCAGTTTACTGGGTTTTAAACCAAAAACTAAGGATCTGTGCACATAACAAAAAATAATGAATTTCTGACCCAGAGAAGCTGCCCCTAAGGTATTTTAGCATAGTTTTCACCTTCACAATACTGATGAGATCAGTGAGACTAAACACACTGCAGACTTAATAATATATAAGGTGCAATACTAAATTAGACTGTCACTGGCAAATATCTGAGTCTAAATATTAAACACAGCTGCACTTCTTTAAAAAAAAATCTGCATATTTGCTGTTGCACACATATAAAGTCATCATTCTGGCCTTCTTGCTTCAGTTCCAATAATGGCAAAACCAACCCCACCTATGAACGAATCAGTCAAATGGGACATCTTACTGTCTAAGAAGCTGACACTACATGAGGAAAACACTTGTCTGAGCCACTTCTGTTACTGTGTGGGACCGTGAAATGAACAGGACATGTGCGTGTAGTGAGAGACATAAATGGTGAGAATAAGGTCTATGTTTGCTTACTAGTTATCTGTATTTTTACTCCACCCTATATCCAGAGGTCTCAGAGTGGGTCACAACAGTAAAAACATATTAATATGAACTCACTAAAAACACTAATAGCACCTGAAAGTTGGGAGAGGAAGCTGTTTCTTCAGCCAAAGGCCAGGATGAATATGTGTGTCTTTACATTTGGCACATCCCAGAGGGAAGACTATTCCACAGACTGGGGGCTACCACTGAGAAGGCCCTACTGTGAGTATGTACCCTTTAAGTGCTGAAAGCTGTGAATCAACAAGGAAGGCCGCATCTGCAGATCTTGGCTACCACCTCCACTTGAGCTTCAAGTATCATTGGTGAGTCCAAAAACATGCCCTGATCTCCTATCTCTTCTTTCCATGGTAGTAAGCCCCATCAAGAAGAGAATGCCTCCCTATTTCATAGACCTGAAACCCTGTGACACACATCACCTTCTTGTCTGGATTCAGTTTCAATTTACTGGTTTCCATCCAATCCATAGCTCCCTCCAAGCAATATAGGGTGTTTTCCTACTGAGCTCCTTTAATCCGGATCTAAGAAGATCCAGATCTAAGGAATGGGTACTTCCGAATTAAGGGAAGTACCCAATTTATTTCCATGGGTGGTCTAGCACCCAATAGCAATGGGTGCTAGCTGGCCTGCTGTGGAAATGCTGGAGCACACATGGGCAAACCTGGATTTGCCTGTTACCCCAGGTGTTTTGGTGGACAGGGGGTGCAATCTCCGTAGACGCTCCAAAGAATCTTCAAAGATCCTCTGGAGTGGCTCTGTAGGATCTCTGGAGCAATCTGTCGCTAATTTTGAAGATCCTCCGGAGCCTTTGACAGCAGCATTGCTCTCACAAGGGGTTCTCTTCAGAGCCTGTGCTAATCTTTGAAGTTTTGAGTTTGCTGCCCTCCATGGGTGTTCCCCCATGAGCCTCCTCTAGACCCCATTGCCCAATTGTAGTGGAGACCAGCTCCCTATAATCCAGATTTGATGGCTGAAAACCCCATTGTAGATGCCTTAAATGAGGTCTACAGGAAGTCCAGATGATAGGTCCTGAAGAACCCATATGATCCGGATTTCCTTAGCTGTGGTGGAAACAAATATGGCTCTAATGGGGTCTGTAATGGAAATGGGGTCATCCTGCTCTGAGCCTAATGGGTTCTTAACGGGTACTTAGTGATAGTGGAAAACACCCTTAATCGCCTTTTCAGCTTCAGATAGCATGGAGAAATAGAGCTGGGTGTCATCTGCTTATTGAGATCATTCCAAATTTCCTGATGATCTCTCGAGGTGTTTCATATAGATATTAAGGAGCATGGGAGATAAGATTGGCCCCTGAGGAACCCTACAGGTGAATTCCCAGATGGTTGAGCAAGAATCTCCCACAAACATTATCTGGCACTGGCCTGGAGGTAGAAAGAGAACCAGCATAATGTCATGCTGGCAGCTCCTTAACTGTGCAGTCTTTCCAGAAGACCATGACCAGTGGTATCAAGAGCTACCAAAAGAGCCAAAAGAGCTGAAGGGGTTGGGCTTCCTCAGTCTTTCTCCCAGATAAGGTTATCAAACAGGGTTATCAAGATGGTTTCAGTGCCATAACTAGGCCTGAAACCAGATTAAAATGGATCTACATGATAGTTTTCTTTTCAAGCATGCCTGGAATTACAACCTTCTCCAGTACCTTGGAAAGGGTATGTTCACGATCTTCTGGGTCCAGAGAGGCCCTCTTGAAGAGGGCACAAGCCACTGCCTCTTTAAGAGCCAGTGGGACCACTATGTCTCTCAGTAAGTTTAATACGTTATGGCTTTAATGTGTTCATTTTGTATGTTGTAACCCACCCCGAGACCCTGAAACAGGGTAGGATAAAAATTTAAATAAATAAATAGGCTAGCTTTTATCAGCCAAGGAGGACAAAGATCCAGAAGGCATGTGGCTGGTCATACCATAGCAAGCAGCTCATTCACACGATCAGGCCACGATAATTGAAACTGATACAGAATAACTGGACCATACAGTTCTCTGGACCCTTCCCTTGGAATGTTCTCAACTGTGACATCCAGGACAAATGGTGATCATCAGATGTGTTCCAGATTCTATCAGTTTGACTAGAGAAATACAAGTACAACAGCTGAAAGACACTACATTGCTTACCCAGCCCTATTTACAAAACAATATGGTACAAGGAAAAAACTATAATCCAGCTCTAAAATTAGCAAGTTGATGGTGGTTGTTACTGTTAATGATGATGATGATGATGTATCTATGTAAAGATGCCTTTATAAAGTGATCCAATTCAATCCCAGATTTTTTTAAACTTCATCTCCTATTTATAAAAACTGAATTCAAGAAATGCCATGCAAACGAACAGAAAGTCATATTTCAGATCTCAGCATTTGGTGGCTAACAATACAGAACAATTCTAACAAATACAGAAAAAAACACACATGCATTTGATGTGGATATTGTTCGCCTTTGTATTTGTCAAGTCATTCATTCTCCAAATTATTGTTATATATCAATACCAAGAACAGCGGTAGTAGCTATAAAAGTCTGAGATGCAACACTTGTTTTAAAATACAAATTTGTAAACTTCACTTTGTAAAGTATATTCCTTATGGAGATACTGCTTGCGTGGACCTGAAATTGCATGAGCTGCAATGGGATAGTAAATGCTATTTTACACATTGAATTTTTCATGCCTTTAAGAAATAAACATATTCAGGAATAGCAGTAGGGGCCTTCTTCCTCTAAAAGCAAGCAACTAAAGTAGCATTTTCTCTTCTCAATTAATGGCATCTTGATGGGGGAAAGCCATTTTTTGAGGAATGAAGAGGCATAGGAAGCTGGCAAGGGTCTCCTTTTGGCTACAAGTGTTAATTCAGTTATCTAGCAAGATGATTTGACTCTGTGATTCCAGACACATTCTTCAATTAATAGTCTTCAAAAGGAGCACAGTGTTTTATTATTTTTTCAAGGCTATTTTGAAATTTAGATTACAATACCTTACTCTGAAATAGAACATAAAATTTAGTGACTATCACAGTTTACCATAACAAGAAACAGTAATATATCTTGATCATATTTTCTTACAGATTATTAAGAAAGCCTAATGTGGTAGAATGCAGCACAACAGCTACATTAAAAAAGGTAATTTTGACATACTCCTTGAATATAAATATATTCTTCTTTCTCTTTCATGCACACATCAGTCAAAGAACAAATGGTCATTATCTACTGCAGCACTGATGGAAGGATCCACTGGGTCATGACAGTAAAAAAAAACTTAATTGTCTGAAACATGTGAGGGTATCTCATTCTGATAACGTAGATAATCAGAGACCATTGGTCATCCCCTTTCACTTAGACTTTATTCAGTGAAGGTAACTGCACTGAAATCTGAGGTTAGAAGACCATTAAAATCTAGAAAGTTAGAAGTACCTACCAGGGGTTAGAAGCTTACTAGTTTCTCTTGCTTGTGCCCAAAGCGAAAAAGATGGGATACATAAGGCATTAGAGTTAGACACAAGAATGCCCAATGAAGGTTTTTGACACCGTAACTGTTATTGTGGCGGAGGGAACTAAGAACCAGTGAAAGTGCATTTCAATATTGAATCTCTCCTCCCACTTCTTCATGGCTCTTCTTTCTGCTTCAAACACACGGCAGTAAGATGCTTTCTTAAACCAAAGAGGGAGGCAACAGAAGGAAGGCAGTAGATAGCTGGTTTGTAAGGAAGTTGGTATCGTCTTCAGAAAGGCAGATGGACTCTTAGCTGGCTTTCTACAAATGGAAAGGACTACTGGTCTACCAGTATTCTGGTCCAGAAGTGGATCAGGAGGACATTTTGGTCTTCTGATGTGGAAAGTGTTCTGTGGCGGCCAGCAGGGATGGGGCCTTTGTAGTCCACACAAAAGTGCAGACAAGAGAGGCCCTAAGAGTATCAAGATATGGAACAGAGGTATATGCCTTGGTGAAATTCCAGTAAAATGGAGTTGTTTAGAAGAGATTAACTCATACATCCGGTATGAAAAGTTTTAAGAACTTTGTTTAACCAAGATGTGACCCACAGTTTGTAAGAACTGATACCCATTTATTTATTTTTCTCATTAGTTTCCATTAAGGAGATGATAATTCTACAGATTAGGTTCAACTATATCAACCAACGACACCAAACGGCACAACAGATTGTGTATCACTGTAACAGACACTGTAAACCTCAATATATCCCAATCCTATAAATTCCAACACCTGCAATGACCAGTTATGAGAACCAGAGTTTCTAAAAAATGGTAGTTCTCTGGGAGGCCACAGATTAGCAGTTTTAAAAGACAAAAGTTGGTCTCTAGGTTCATTGGATTCCTTCATTTCCACATTCCAGATTAAAGTTCTACGGGATGAAATCATGAGATTTCCACTGTAGGAAAGATACCAGTTTAACCAGCATAGCAAAGGAATGCCTCTTTCTTTTTAATGCCAGTGAGAATTTGCCTCCGCAAAATCTAAGAATATATTCTGTCTTTTGATACTGAAAAGGAAAATATTAGCAACCAACAAAACAACTTCCTTACTTTTAAGTGATGGAAAGTTAATTTGCGTCATAATTATAACCAAGATTGTATAGTGCTACATTTAGTTAAAGCAGTAAACTGCTATAATAAAAATGCACCTGGGGAATATTTAAAGAAAGCACTAATGATTTCTTCCCTAGTGGTTAATAAATTCACTTCCAGATCAATTTGTTCATGGTAGAAACTTGAGAACATAAACAGTTACACAGGCACATTAGACTGTGTCTTTTTCAGTATAAATGATTTATTACAATGATTAGCAGCACATAAACAATTTAAAATACAACTCTAATTAGTTTTTTTTGGAAAAAAAGGAGAAAAACCTTCCTAACTCTCTCTTCCCATTATGTTTTACTTTTCTAAGTGTGTACTTTTTAATTAAATCCAAATGTCACAATAAATTTAAAATGTTTTATTACTACTCTGGCTAACTAAGCCATTCATGCAAACGCCCATTATATTAAACCAGATGCAGGCCTAAGAGGGGTGGGGGTGGGGAGGTGGGAAAAGAGGCAATCATTTCTGTATTTGACAAGAGACTTTACAAAAGGTTTAAATACCACAAGATTTTTGGCAAGCATTTTCCTTTTTACCCAGGGAAGCTGGTCAGCTAATTGATGTTTAAAACCATTTCCAAGCTTGAAAGCGTCAGACTCCATTAAACTGTCCCTTCTGGGGCTGAAGTTGCAAGGGAGGGAAATAGAGGAGCCTAAAAGAACGACACTTCTATCTAGCCTGGGAGTTTGGTCTTAAGTGTTTTAGAGCTCCAGTTCTTAAAAGGCAAGCTTATAGTTCAGCGTGAAACTTGGTATCTAGACCAAAGCACCGATACTGAAGCAGGAGGTGGCTCTGGACGCTAGAGGACACTTGCCCATACTCCACTGACACTTTCAGAGGAACAACAGGACAGGCCACTCATGTGCCCCTTCAAGAGAAATACATGTGCTATATAGTGCTGTTGCACCACACTGAATGGCATCCAGGGGGATACATCAATGGGCTACTGAGAGCATGTTGCTGCCACAGGCTCTCATTTTCCCTTGTCCTCTGCCAATCTTGCTTAAAAGGAAGCCCTGGTAAGAACTGTATGGAACAAGGGGAATTGGTCCTGGCATTCAAGAGCCTCCTAGTTTATTTATTTTTATTTTATTTATTATTTATATTTCTATCCCATCCTATACCTGAAGGTCTCAGGACAGGTAACAACATTTAAAGTCAAATATACCGTATATTCCAGCATATAGGACGACTGGGCGTATAAGAAGACCCCCAACTTTTCCAGTTAAAATATAGAGTCTGGGATATACTTGGCGTATAAGAAGACGACACCCGGTGTATAAGACGACCCCTGACTTTTGAGAAGATTTTCGTGGGTTAAAAAGTGGTCTTATACGCCAGAATATACAGAATTAAAACAATAACAGCATATATTAAAACAAC
Source organism: Aspidoscelis tigris stejnegeri (assembly GCA_023333525.1). Lineage (NCBI taxonomy): Eukaryota > Metazoa > Chordata > Lepidosauria > Squamata > Teiidae > Aspidoscelis > Aspidoscelis tigris. The sequence continues at coordinate 25,628,995 of JALMGA010000003.1, forward strand.
AGTGTCTGCAAGCAGGAAGGGAAAATTATGTCTGGAATGTGTGCCTTCTACTCCATTTTGATGCAAGTGACACATGTCATACAGAATCACAGTTAGCACAATTCATACAGTAGACCCCTATTTTTTGCAAGAAGAGCAACAGTAACAAGCAACTAATACTTATCAGTATTTGTTTATTTATTGGATTTTGATAGCTGCCTAAGAGCTCCCTCCCCCTCCCCCAGAACCTTGGTTAACACCCAAAGGAGACATAGAAATTGCTTAAGATATTGAGTATATTTTATACCTGCAATATGCATACATGCAACGTAACTAAAATCATTACCATTAAAAGAATAAAATAAATAAATTTAAGAATAGGGGGAAGGAGGGAAGAGAGAACAAATGCAAGGAGGCAGGAGCCAGGCTGTGATGGAACACAAGGCAAGTGCAGCAGGTGGTGGCAACTGAGACTTAGTGGGCGTCCCCATGGCAAGGATACTGTGAGGCGAACGTGAGTTTGCCTTGCGAGAGTCCCCATACAAAGCCCTAATTCAGGCTACTTTATAACTGTTCCTGGGCATGGCGACATTCCCAGGTTATGATTGCAGCATTAGCGGGTGGGGTTTCCTGTCCCCGCCACTAATGCTGTGATCGCAACTGTCCCCCCCTTACCTGAGTGCTTAATCACCCAGGTAAGGGCTTGATTTACCCCAAACAATAATCTGACATCTGCCCTGCAGTCAGCTGAGCAACTGTCAGGAGGGTATTGGGGCTGACATGCACACAAGTAGAGCTCCGCTAAAATGATTAAAACAGATGTGGCTTTCGCATCTGTTGTAATCATCTTACAGAGATCTCCTCGTGCTCTTGACAGCCCCTATACCCACCTGACAGTTGCTCAGCTGACTGCAGGGCAGCTGTCAGGTGAAAGCTTGGGGGTAAACTAAACCCTTACCTGGGCAATTAAGTGCTCAGGCAATTAAGTGCTCAAGTGGTGGTGGTGGAGAAAACCGTGGCATCTTGATGCAGGGATTTACTACGGTTTTCATGGGGACGGGTGGGTTCGCCTTGATCCCGACCTGTCCTCCATTGCCATGGGGACTCCTTAATGCGAATTAAGATTCGCATTAAGGCTGCCCCGAATCCACCGCGAGGCAAGGACAGCCCCATGGGGACGCAGCCTTGGGTGAGATAATTCAAGGACTAACGCATGAGTGGGGTAGCCACCGTCTAAGCAAGAAAGCCAGTGTACCATCTTTCTGTGTTGTAAACACAGCAGAAAAGTCTGATTTATACTACCCAAATGATATACAAAACACTTTGTGTTTTCTTTCTTCTGCCACATAATCTCTACTCAGTGAGAAAGTCAGTAAGCTGGCCCAGGGCCAGCTAGTCAACTTTCACCCATGGCCACAACTTCATTTTAAACCTTCTTCATCTTCAGGTCGGACTGTTTACACCTTTTCATTTCCATCTGTTTTATCTGTAAACCTTCTACCTTCCATTTGGACTTCCCTGAATGGAAAGTCCACAAATAAAACAGATAGAAATGAAGCTTAGCCTAACCCAAGAGTCATGAGTTGGAGTTAATTAGCATTATGCAGTGCCAGTCCCAGGATTGCAGGGGAGGGGCGTAGTCTGATTGGACAAAGAAATTCTGATCAATTCGCTCCAGCAAAATGATCCTGGTTTACAATTTCAGCCAATAATGTAAAAGTTGGCTTTGGGTCAGTTCCTTTCTATAAAGAAGTGCACTTTGTTCCTGGTCCTCTGATGACATTAGAAAGTACAGTATACTAGAACAGGGCAAAAACAGACTAGAGATACAGTGTTCCACCAAAATCTGGCAGAATTCTTCTAACGTTCCTCCCATCCGGATTTTTTTCTTCAACTTGGCTTTGCAGCCAACCCTTTCTTAAGTTTATTTTTCTTTTCTTCTTTAAGAGCACAGCATTAAAAGAATAGAAAGGGGCCAACTTCTGAACATATATGTATTGAGAAGAGGTCATTTGCCAAAAATACCACCTGCTAGCATCCATACTGTTTGCTTGAAAAAGCCTATTGAGAACTATAAAGTACATGACATGAAAAATTTCTACCACAGATTACTTCATATTGGTGGGTAGCATGAATGCAATAGATTTCTTTCAAATGACTTTCTGTTCAGTTTTTTCTTTTGCTCTTCTCTTTCCACCTACCTTAAACTCCAACAATTAAAACTTTGTTCCCAGATCAATTTAAAAATGTGCCTAAGGACTCTCATACAGCAATTTTCTTTAAGTACAATGAAGTAAGACCAGTGTTTTTAACTAAGACTAAGCCTGTTCCTCAGGTTTCCCTCCTAATTACAGTATTTCATTAAAAAAAGAAATATTTTTATTACAAAAAATAGAATATAGCTGCATTAAAATATTTGCATATTAAATTAGTGTTTACAATGCCTTGATCAGACTGTTAAGTCTACATGAAAGGGCTTCTTTCGCAGATTGTAACACATGGCAGTCTGCCATATGAGACAAAGAGAAGAATCTAAGCTCCAACTTGTTACAGCCAGGACCCCAACTCATCCACAGTAGCCCAGGCTATTTTTGCAGCTTTGTCCCTTGGAGCAGTTTAACTAGTCCACTCAAGTCTGTCCCAGTCCAAGCCCAGCAGATGGTGTCTGCATCGCAAAAGCTGGATCACCACTGCCTCTATCTAACACTGGCAGCAATGCAACCACACCTTCCCTGTGGCACTCCAGGTGAAGCATTCTTCCACTGCAAGCATTACCCATCCTTCCCTGTTATTGGTCCATATCCCCAGTGCTCTAATGTTGCATTCAAGCCCAAGGATGGGACTGTGATACCTCTGTGTTGGGGTTTTGAAGGTGAACTTTGAAACACCTAGGAGGAAGAGGAGGAGGGGGAAGAAGAGGAAGAAGAGATGTCTTTTCCACCCTGCTTTTCCCACCCATTTAAGGGACTCAAAGTGGCTGACAAAGCTGTTCTTTCTGTTCTTCACAACAAACGCCCTGTGAGGTGGAAGGTCCTTTGAAAGCTCAGCAGAGATCTGTGACTAGCCCAAGGTGACCCAGCTGGCTTCATGGAGGAATGTGGCATCAAACCCACTATTTCTAGATAAGAGTCCATCTCCTTAACCACTAGACCAAACATGCTCCAGCTCTGTCTTTGAGACTTATGCAAGCTTTGGAGCTTATCTTCAAAGCTTATGCAATCGTCAAAGATGGGATTTGGCCTTGTTCCAAGTACAGAAGTGATGATGCAGACCTTTTCAAACAGGTCCACTGCTAAACTGCCAGAATATCGGGAATTCTGGTATTGTTTTGTCCCCAGAGCAATGCTATGAACTTGCATGTAGTGAAATATCTCTGGCTCCAGGAACACAGCCCGAACATAAGACTTATCCACAAACTTCTTAGATTTTTAAAGGCTTTACTAGTTACAAACACACATAACATGAAACTGATCTCTTCTCTCTCAATAGTCTTGGTTAAATACCTTGCTCTCTCTTCTTTGTGGGTTTTATCTTTCTTCTTCTGTGAACTTTATCTTTCTTCTGTGGACTTTATCTTTCTTCTTCTGTGGACTTTATCTTTCTTCTTCTGTGGACTTTGTCTTTCTTCTTCTGTGGACTTTGTCTTTGTCAAAGGAAAATACTCTTTCCAGGTCTGACTTGGCTGCAAACTCACTACACACACAAAACTGAAACTAATTGGAGAGGCAGTATAAGACCCTAGAATTTCCCACAATCCTTTTCTTTCTTAAACATCTATTTCCCCTTCTAAACTAATACATAGAAAAGCCTATTATAATCTCAACTAAATATATGTCTCAGAGCATCAAATATGCTCTGGAGGCATGACAGGTATTATTCTGGATTGCAGTAGACCAGAGCTGGAATAAATGCGCAGTAACTGGTTGGTACTGTCATCCACTGTGGGGTCCAAGAGAACAGGACCGCATTGTTCTCCTTATAGTAAGATCAACTAGGACCTCTCAGTGCTATAAATGGACGTGAAGCTATGTTTGTTGTACAGAATCAGTTTCCTCTATGTATGCCTGAAATTGCATGGCTACAAATCTGTCGAAGCCCTTGTACCCAAAAATAATGTTTGCAACTAAGCCTTCACAAGCATAAACCTCTAGGTCCTAATGGAGTTTCTCGAGAAGATTTGTTTCACAGAAGGAGTTCCTTTTCTAACAGAAGGAGTATTCACTGTTATCTGTTTCTCTCCATAACACCTTCTTCAGTTAAGATGGCCAAAGCTCAAGAACATTTGTAACTCCTACTAGCGTCTAGTTCAGGGTTTCCCAAACTATGGGTCGGGACCCACTGGTGGGTCGCGAGCGAATATTGAGTGGGCCCTGCCTGTAGAATTAAGTAATAAAAAAACTGTATTAAAACTTTGTTATTTGAAAAGTCCTTTATTCATATTGGTAATGGTTAAATTTCCTAGAGGTGGGTCCTGAGTTGGTAAACTTATATTAGATGGGTCGTAGCCCAGACAACTTTGGGAACCACTGGTCTAGTTCATATCTGTTGCAATGATTTAAAACATTTTGCAGAAAACTTGAAACAAGTTTAGACTATATCCTCAGATTGTGGCAACCAAAGCATGGTGAATACAAGTGACTTTACCTTCAGAGTGTTTGCAAGCTTCTCACAGCAGGTTTTCAGTAATTCTGACTGCAGACCTGATCTTACCTGTCCAATCACTGTTCAGAGAAGCTCTGCTGGATAAGTTTAAATAAATGTGGAAGCCATATACAGTAAAAACACATTATGCTTCCTTTTAGGTGTTCTTACTCAACTGCTGACAATATCTCTACCAAAAAGTAAAGAGAAAACACACAAATAAACCTTCTCTTTTGCATATCAAAACAATGTAAGAAAGAACAAAAAGCTTTTAATTCACAAAATGCTAAATTTATTTTGTCTTGGGAGTTTGCAACAGAACAGATAAAGGCCTTGACAATGAGGTGTAAGGATGACAGATGAATGCATGGGGTGGCATATGCCATTCTCCAACCTCAGTCTTTAATCCTGGTTTTGGTATTGCAGGGGTACTGATACGGAGGCATGAGACTGATATTTAGTAGATTAATCCACTAGATTTTTGGGGCTTTCTTATCCCACTTTTCTCACCTTTTTAAGGGGACTCAAAGCGGCTGACAAACCTTCTGTTCTTCTCCCTACAACAGACACTCTGTGAGAGCTCAGATACAGAGTTGTGATTAACCCATGGTCACCCAGCTGGCTTTGTGGAAGAGTGCATAATGAAACCTGATGACTATAATCAAACCAGTGCATTAACTACATGGCCAAAATAGCCCATACTTTAAGGAGGTGCACATGGAGTGGATAATATGGACTATTCATTGCTTCCAAACAGATCAATTTTTATTTGTATTTTTATCCTATCCTGTCCCCAAAGGTCTCAGGGAGGATTGTAATAGGAAGAAATAATAAATAAATTGTGAAAATCATGGACTAGTGATTTGATGAGGATGCCATATAGACAGTATCAATCAAATATGGACTGCCAGTTAAGTCAGGAAAGAAAAAAGAGTCTAGGCAAAAAAATTACCAATAAAAATTATGCATCTATGGTTGCATAAATGTTATAGAAATAGTTATCAGTGGAACATGAACATAGGGGGTGGGAAATCTTGCTCACTCTGTGGTGGAGATTCAAACTAGCTATATTTAGGGATAGATATAATAGTTTTAGTGCTTTCAGTGCATTAAAAAAACTTTTATAGTATACTATACTGTTTTCTGCACTATCTTGCTCTGTTATTCATTGCCTTGGTTGCACTTAAAGGTAATTATAAAAAAGTAAACAACAAAACAAAATCTTCTTTGCAGTTTACAATATGCATTCTCAGGTAACAGCCAAAAAGAACTTTTTGCAGCAGTGAAGAGGCTCTTGTCATCAAGGCCCAGGAAATTCAGAGATGGAGCCCTCCAATGTCTTCAGTGCCAGATTTACAAAGTCCTTTCTGGGTAAAACTATTCGTCTTTGTGTGGAGTTGACCGCTACATTTGCTTCAGTATCTGCAGTAGCATCCAACATTTCGAGGTTTGGGGGTAGGGACAGAACACCTATAGCAGCGTAGACCATGATCTTTGCTCAACAGGACAGATTTGTACTTGCTCTGAAGGTGCATCTAGATGTCTCTGCAAGGTGGTTAGTGGGGGTGTGCCCAAATATTTGTAACATTCAAAATGTGTACAAATTTGGCCGAATCTGGACATTCAAATTTGAATTAAACATTGGCACATTTGAAGATTTGAAGAATTAAACGTTGGCAAACTTGAATAGAATGTTTTGATACATTTGTATGAAGCTTTGTGTGGGATTCAAATGGGACTGAACGTTTTGTGTCCTACAAGGGGGATCTATCCAGGCAAATATTTTCCTGCTGCACTCAGTTAGATACAAATCAAGTTTAAAAAACACCACATAGTGGTATTTCTTTACTGAAATAAACAGCCAATAAACCTGAAACAAAAATTGGAACCAAGAACAAAATAGTTCAGGACAATATGAATTAAGAAAAATATACAAATTGTGCTCATAGGAGCAATTTCTCCTAAAAGTAGACCACTGGTGTATCAAAGAAAAACCATCATAGTTACGATAAAAATAATCCAAGGAAACCATCACAGATGATTCCAAACAAAAGGCGGCATTTGACTGTGGCTCTTCAGGCCCAAAACAATTTCAAATATCCAAAATGAAAATCCTCATTTTAAAGCTATGCAGTATTCAAATGCCAGAAGAAATAGTTAGCATGAATCAATATTAAACCAATCCCAGTGGGATGAGGGTCACTTCCAGAAGCATTTACAAGTACAAATCAGTGCTATAATAATTACAGTAGGGAGAAGCTTAAATCAAACCACACGAATTAATAAAATGAATGGCACCTTTGGTGGCATCTACCCTGAGTTTTGCAAGTTGAACCACCTGTATGTAGATCTTAAACGGATCATGGTACATTAACAATAACCACACACCAATCTCTTGTCAAGGCTTATCATCATTCCTGTTAACACAGCTTCTATTTTTACAGCCTTCACTAGGAGCTTTGACACACAAGGTATGTAGTATCTGAACACCTCGCTCACAGCTAATTTTGTGTTAAGATCATATTGAAACAAGTGCTTCATCACTTATTGAATAAACTCTTCACTGTGGATTCATCTGATGCAACCTCATAAGATTATAGGCACTTTAGCACCATGCCTTCCTCCCTACTCTACTGCTTCAAGTTTTAGAAGGTCTTCAAAGATTACCATAGAAACTAAGGTCAGTTACCCCAAAACTGGATTCATCCACCTCTACTACACACACTGAGAGACTGACAACACTCCTGAAACCCTGGTGTGTCACTGGGACATGATATTTTCACATCTTGTCAGATTAATACTACAAGAAGAAGATGCACATGAGAGAGAAGTAGTCACCAAGATGAATGCAAAAAACTGCTATTATTCAGTTTTAGTGTTGCATGTATATGCACAGGTACATATATATGTGCTTGTAAACCCACAACTCTCATTTTAAGTGCTCTTTCACCACAGCTGATGCCAGACAGTTGTGATGAGCCCTGCTTAAGTACGAAGCTTGGGTGAGAAGATGATTAAAGTGGCCACTGCATTTTTGTGTGTTTGTGCATTTCAGAAGCTGAACTTGGCAGCTCTGCACGACAGTGAAAAAATAGATTAAAGTGTTGAGCAATGATGGCAGCAGCTACACTGAGGGCTGGAAAATTGTTGGAGAGGGAAACAGTGAAGTAGCAAGGGCAGAAAGAGGAAAGCTGAGGCTGGTCTGACACATCTTTATAGAGGAACTCACCCACTGCCTCTAACGTGGCTCCACAGATCCCTTGCTCTTGGAACTTCAGTATCTTCTGCACTTCACAAAATCTTAATCCCACGAAAAGAAGTCAAAGAAGCTCATTCCAAAAATCATAAATAGTACAAATCAAATAATTTCAAAAGAAAACTACCTTAAGATCACAATCCTACTGAAAATTAAATGTTAAGTTCCATCTAAACTAAGATCCTTGAGGTGATTGATGGAACAGAAGCAGCTCCTTCAAGCTGATGGAGCTTTGAGTTGGTTCTCTTCACTCCTTAAATCACGTCTGGGAGTGGAATGGTGATGACAAAGGCAAATTCCTTGGCTGCCACCCCAACGTGAGACCCAAAGTCCCATCTGTAGGTGGCCCTAAATCCTAGGTTCTTAGTTGCCATATGTGATGCCCACGGCCACCGCCCACGAATTACTAGGTCCCAGCCGGGCATCAACCTCTCTTCAATCCGGCCACTATAGCCACGGACTTCAAGTTCCCTTTTTAAGTAGGTCTCTGAGCCTTTTTCTTCTTCTGAGCTGAGCTCCAACACTTAGGTTACTATGGGTGTTTTTCCACTGTCACTAGAAGTATCCATTAAGTACCCATTAATGGGTACTAAATGGCATTTTTGTACCCATTAATGGGTAGTTCTAGTGACAGTGGAAAAACACCTTATGACAACACTTCCCCCCTCCCTTGAGTGTCTTTGAAACAAATGTAACTTTATTTTGTTTACAACTCTTTATGTTAGTTCAACTTCAACTCAAGCAGTTCACATTAACTTATTTTCTTAACTCAGGACCCTGACTAATCCCTATCTAGATTCTCCTCAGGACCCGGATCTGCTCTGTCTAACTTCTTCCTAAGTCTAGCCCCAGTTACAGAACAACGGCTCTGACAGGAAGGCCCTTTTTATAGTCTCTGCCAGGGTTCCATCCCTGCTGATTGGCAGTTTCTCGCTGGGCTGCTAATTGAGCTGGGTTTAGCCTGTTCTTCCCTGTTTACTAACCTTCCTGGTCAGCGCCTTTTCCCCTAACACATTATATAACATATATACATATGCAGTAAAAAAATACTACAAGTGTATTAATCAAGCTTGGGCTCCACACCATAGGAGCAGCCCAAGAATAGTTCTTCCCACTTTCATGTGGAATTCTGCTCAACAGTAGTTGGGCTGGCAGGCAGTCACACCTGGCATGTGACCATATGCCCACCCTGTCCTCTTGCCAACTCTACGTCTTCCCTTAGGAGCCATCTGCTTTAAGGTCAGTGGAAAATCTGGTACCAAAAAATGAGGATGTGGGGTGTTTTTTTTTTTCCTTTTCTTTTGAACACCTAAGAAAACCCTAATAGATACAACCCTCAAAGGCTACCTTTCACAAGACTGAAAAATGTGGAAAGATGAGGTGAAGCAGGCTTCACAGGAGTTAGTATTACATAATGTTGGTGTTATCAGCTGCCACCTATGCCATAAGAATAAGAAAGAAGCTGCCATCAAGCTGTCAACAATTTATCCCCAGCTGTCTTGCACATCCATCCCGGCTTCTTCATCCCATTTCAGAATCTTGCCCCCCCCATCCATTACCTTTATTTTCATCGAGACACACAACAATAACCTGGTATAAACCTGTGAGCAACATTTTCAGAGAAAATGTTTAATTTACTAATAGTATATATTTTGTTGTAATATTTTTGCTGATAGTTTATTTAGATATTGTTAGTGAACAGATTTTTAAACAAATCAAACACAAGGGTCTCCGATGATTTGACTGCACATGTATTTACATCACCAGCAACTAACAGTAATGTGTTTGAAGCAGTATTATATCATTATTAGAATTATATATTGTGGATGTTTAGAGTCTCTACACAGTTTACAAGAAACAAGAACAGAAGAAACAGAACAGACCGGGGGCCTTTTTGCACTTGGCTTCCTAGCCATGGGAAACTTTGGACAAAACAGCCTTAGGTGCAATAGGTATCTGTACTTGCCGATGCTTAGTGCACTTGAACCCTTCCCAACCCCACCCCACCCCAAAAAAACACATACTTTAAATGTGAATGGCTGCCAGATGACAGCCATGTTAACATCCTGGGTGCTGGCGTCATAACCAGGCAACCGTGTCACATCACATAGATGTGGTGCATGCCACATGATGAGTCAGTTTGCATTGTGTAACACATCATGTGCTCCCCTAGCACTCTTCCACCAGGAAAATCTGCAGAAGAAGCTTACCAGGGGCCAAACAGCCTTGCGCTATGCAGGTTTGGAGCATGTTTTAGTGCCCCACACTTGTACTGCATGTGGTCAGCTCCGGGACATGTGGAGCTGTTTCTGGAGCAGAAATGGCTCTGTGATGTGCATAGGGTTTGCCTCAAAGCTGACCTCTCCTGAATTATGAAGGTAAGTGTGGTGGGCCTCCAGGACTGGATGAGGCCATGTTCCATCTAATCTGGGACATAACTGCTTTTGGGCATCCTTAAGTAGAAGACAATGGTAAAACTTTCACATGCTCTTGACTCTCTTTAGCTGACCTTTAGAGAGATCCTGCTTGTCTTTCCAACCTGAAGGCAGTATTTGAGCATCCTTTCTAGTAGTCACTGTTATACCTGTTCTCCATTAATTTGTCTAACTCTTTCTTAAAGTTATCCAGGTTGTCCCAGTTCATCAGCTTCATAGAGCACTCTCTGGTTCTAACGTTGTGCAATAAAGAAAAGAACCTTCCTTCCTGCCCTCTTAATTTTGAAGGTACATTTTGGTTAAAGAAGCCCTTCTCTAAGTGAAAAAGACTGTTACCTGGCACAGTTGCCCCAGTTCACTTCACGGTCACAACGGACAGTGCGTGGACAGCAGCAATTGATGAGATTCAAACTGGGAGAATCTTGTGGATTTGAGGACCTGCGACCCATGGTACCACTTCTCTTGAATATTTAAGTGAGAGAACTAAGCTTTATATCCCCACAAATTTTGCCTGTTCTTGCATAGTGACCAATTCTGATTGGTTAAGAAAATTCCCATGCAGTGGGTCTTGCAAAGTCTCTTTTCCCAATTCCTTGTTTGCTTGATTGAGCACTCTGCTGTTTGGGATTAATCTTGAGAGGCAATGGAAATTTGATATCTGGCAGAATTACAGCTAATTCTCCTAGCTACAAGAAAAAAAATCTGGCTCCTTGCCATAATCACAGCTATCCTTCCCTTTGGACAAATTTTAAAGTGTCTTGCCGAATGTTATGTGTTTCCATTTGACTAATTCACCTAATATTGAAAGTGTTTTCCTGCTATTAGTTACATGTTACCACTTGCTTTGTATTGAGAGCATTTTTTACAGTTTACTTTATCATTACCACTTGTCTTGTAATAAAGATATTTCTTGTGTGCCTGTTGAATCTCAATAAAGAAATTCTGTATGAAGATCACTCAGGTGCTTCCTCTTCCCTTGGGATTGATTCCAAGCTGTTATTAGTTAAACCAAACCAGTAGTGCTAAAGATCCTTCATATATGTGGGAACAGTGCTAAATACATGTCTAAACCAACTATACATCAAGCAGGAGTTTGAAAGAGAGCAAGGGCAACAAAAAGAGATAGTGCACTAAGCCAAAGTCTGGTTCAGAGAGATCAAATGCAATGTTCTAATCAGCACCACTCCTATCCCTTTCTGATTCCACCTGTGAACGGCTGCTACCAGACACGTCATTTCTTCAAATATATAGCCTACTCTATCGCAAGACATACATTTTCCCTTGTCAATGCCTGTTATGTGAGGATTGTTCCAATATAAACAACAACAACAACAAGTAAAATTACACTTAGGCACTCTGCAAAGAAAATGGTATTATGCATCCACCATAATTAGGATGAAAATATATCTAATTTAGAATCTCATATTCTTTTCACAATTAATCAATTTAGGTTTGGTTGCTACACTTCTATGGGTGTTTTTCCACCGCGCTCCTTAGAGCCGTAGATCCGGATTAAGGGAAGCACCCAATGTGTTTCCACGGGAGTTGTAGCACCCATTAGCAATGGGTGCTAAACTCCCTGTCATGGAAACACCTTTGCACCCATCTAGGGAATCTGGATCGACCCCCAAGGGGTCTGTTAGTCACCCCAGGTGTTTCGGGAGACAGGGGGGTGGACTCTTTGAAGTCCCTCTGAAGAGAACAGCACAGAATTCACAGCCGCACCAGAGTCCCTTCGAAACGTCTCTGAAGTCAGTGCAAGACAGCTCTGGAGCGCCCACGATGTCAGCAGGAAATTGCTTCAGAGTGCCTCCAAAGTCTGCGCTGATCTTTGGAGAGGCCGGTGGCGAGACTCCGAAGTCTTTGTCGATCGTTTTGGAGGGATTTCAGAGGGAAGTCTGCGCGGTCTGCGCTAATAGCGAACGGACCACGTTGACAGCTCCGAAACCTCTCCCAAGTGTTTGCTGATCTCAGAGTGACTTGAGTCATTTCAGAATGATTTTGAAATGACTCTGAAATCACTTTGAAGCTGGGATTTAGGCCTCCCCCCATGGGTGCATCCCCTCCCCCTAGCCTCCAGACCCCATTGCCTGTTTCTTGCGGAAATAGGCTCCCTGTAATCCAGATTTTCCGGCTGAAGACGCCATTGTAGACCCCATTAATGGGGTCTACAGAAAATCCAGATTAAAGGCTGAGATGTACCCATATGATCCAGATTTCCCCAGCGGCGGTGGAAACAAATGTGTCCCACATGGGTGTCGTGGTGGAAATGGGGTCATCAAGCTCACACCCAAATGCTTACTGCATATTCTTCCCTACAGTATTTCTAACAATATTTGGAAAAAGGCAAATTTCTAACAATACTTACAGTTCATTTTATATGTTTCTCTTAAAAACAAATCTTGATAAGCATTTAACAGATTTTTCTCTAGTTTTCAGCACTATCTTTGGTCATAGGTTGCCACATCAGGTAGTGAGTTCTCCTTTGCTGGAGGTCTTCTATCACTGTCTGGGATGATTTAGGAAATCCTGCATTGAGCAGGGGGTTGGACTTGATGACCTTAGAGGTCCCTTCCAACTATGATTTATATCTAGAACAGCAGAAACACAGCTGATTCTTCTTGATCTCTTGGTGATTTTTCATTACTACTGTCTGTGAGGGTCTTCTGGAGCAGCTATTATGTATATATTGGTGGCATTCTCTTGCTGAGGTTTCACTCATTTCAGTAGCAGGTGCCAGATGTGAAAGCTGGGAGATTACTCTTGAGGCTACAACCAACCACAGAGACAATTAGTTGGCATATTTCAAGAAGCCAACCTTTTCTTTGGGCAGCTCAGAAGACTATGGGTGGGCAAAACTCCAAGGTTCTGACTCATCCTTGATGTTATACACCAGACACCAGCCCAGAAATGTCTTCTCTAACAAAACAAACCTGACATGGGATCTCCCAACCTTCCTGGTCTTCACAGTGGGAATGACTCATGTCAGTTTGGCTGCCTCAAGCTCTGGGCAACCAAGGGTTTTCCCCAACCATCCCATTTAGATGCAACCTCAGTCTTAGTGCAATCTCTAGAATGCAAATTCCTAGGCCTTAATTTTTATCTCCTGAACTTTTAATATCTACATGGAGTCAGTGGGTATCCAGAGTGTTTGTGTGCTATCATTGCTATGTTGATGACATAGAACTCTTATTTTCCTTTTCAGGGTCAATAAGCTGACGCTCCAAGCTCATCTAATTAAACACAGGCATAATTAATGATTAGTTAATAATGGAACTAGGTTAGCTGCATTCAGATCTAGATGAGGTTGCACCTCCTCTGAAGGATCAGGTACACAGTTCAGGCAATTTATGGATCTAGTACTATCTTGGGATGCCCATAGGAGAGTTCTTTCACCTGTGTCAGCTGGCAGAGTAATTGCAGCCTCACATCAAAGTAGATATGCTTGCTTCAGTGATCAATACTCTGGTAGTCTCGTGCTTTTGATTATATGAAACAAGGTCAAAAATTTCCGCTAGTGCATAATTCAGTGGCCAGACTCTTACCAAAGCAATACCTTGCTTGCAGGTCAAATTCAATATGGTAGTTTTAGCCCATGTAGCTTTTTACAGTTTGGATTTTGGAATTATTTTCCCTGCATGACCCTGGGGTTCTTTTCTCTTTAATCCCTCCTTCAGACAGTTTGAGAATGTTGGTAAGAAAACTGGCCTTGTCTTTAGTGGCCCTCATATCTGTGGAGTAATTTCTTCTCTGAAGCTCTTCTAGGTACAAGTATTAATATTTTTCGAACACTTGACAAAAGCATTCTATTTCTCCTAGGAAATTTAACGGTTGACTGTCTCCAGGACAGTTGGTAGTTTGGAGCATTTTTGTGAATGCTAGTGTTGAGATTCAGGGTGCCTCCAGACATGTCCCAAAGCAGCTAAGACCTTTTATGTTGTGAGGTCTGGGAGCTGCTCCTATGAGGGCAGTGGCTGAATGACCCCTGTGATGAGGGCAGCTGCTTGGAAACCGCTGCAATGTGGGCAGTAGCTGAGTGGCCACTGGGATGAGGGCAGCTGCTTGGAGCCTGCTGTGATGTGGGCAGTGGCTGAGTAGCCACTGTGATGAGGGCAGCTGCTTGGAGCCTGCTGTAATGAGGGCAGCCGCTGGGTATCGGCTACGATGGTGTAAAATAAAGACACTCGAGGCTGGTCATGATGGCAAAGACCCGGAGTTTATTCTGGCAGGGCTTTTTATACAGGAATAGGAAGGGGCGTGGGGGAAATGACACTGATGCCACCGGCCCAGCTTGCCATTTCGGGACCTGGCAAGCACAAGGTAAGTGCTGCGCTGGGTCTAGGGGGGTGCCCAGGGAAGTTCCTGTGGGCCCTAGGGCACCTGATCCATTCCCTGGGAACCTAGGGAAGGTACACAACTGGCCTGCCCAATAGGGGCAGCTGGAAGTGGGGCCCGGAGCTGTCAGGGAAGAAGTGTGTGAAAGCATCCCCTCCCTAATAGCTGTGGAATGGCCATGAACACCCTGGGCCAGGTGTGCTCTACACCCAGAACACCTGTGGCTGCCCCGGGACAGGCTGGGGCCAAACTCAGCCCGTCAGAATCGCCCACACAGCAGAGCAAATGCTCTGTCCCAGGGCATCCTTCATGTGTTCCGTTGGCCCTCGTGTGAATAGGCCTCTGATCTGGTAAAATGTAGTAATGCCTCTAGATAACTGACTACATCATCTTCCATAAAAAGCTACTTGTTTCAGCCTTTTATCCAGCGGGGTAGTTACTACGTGACATTTTGGGCCCTTCTGTGATCTAAACCGTGCTGTGGTCTGGAACAACTCCACTAGGGCAGACCAGACCCTGCACCAGCCTCAAAGCTTCCTAGCCTCAGAGCCACCAAGAGACCCATTTTGGCAGCATGCTTTCATGTGGAAACAAAATACAGCATATTCTGGCATATAAGACTACTTTTTAACCCAGGAAAATCTTCTCAAAAGTCGGGGGTCATCTTATACACTGGGTGTCGTCTTCTTATATGGCGAGTATATCCCAAACTCTATATTTTAACTGGAAAAGTTGGGGGTTGTCTTATACACCCAGTCGTCTTATATGCCAGAATATATGGGCAAGTCTCCTGGTAGTCTGGGAAATGGAAGTGTGCCTCCTGAATACCTACATGTTCCAGACCAGGATTTGCTAGTACAATAGTGAGATTTACCAGTGATTCAGATCAAAAGCTTGTTGATCAGGGTGATGCTCCATCTTGAATGGATGGAGAGTACTAGCGGTGGGTGAGGTCTAGGATGAGGCCCTGAAGAGGACCGTTAAGGATCCTGTTCTGGAACAAAGGTTCTGTTCCAAAACAAAGGTATGTGCAAAAAGACCTACTAAAATTCAAGATTTTTTTGTGTGAATAACAGTTTCAAAAGTAAAACAAAATCTGTAATGAGAAAATAAAATATCTCCAGGCAGCTATGAAGCATGTAGCATTTAGTTAAAAAAAATGGTTATATTCAAACAAACGGTCCTTTGCTAAATAATGATTTTGAGATTGAAGCCCAAGGCTGTGATATAAGGCTCCTTAACTTAATGCAATTGAATTTAAATTGTGGCCAAGCAATATAAAAAAAAAGTTTAAGGAATCTCAGCTGGTTTAAAATGGTTTATATGTCATGTTAAAAGTTATTCTACTTTCAGATTTTCATTAAAGACATTAGGACATAACTATGTGGTTATTGGCCCTCAAATTTCACCAGTATTCCAAGTTCAAGGCTGTAAAATAAAAATGAAACCAATTTTTCCGATTCTGCTGCTAAACCAGTTCAGGAATGTTAAGACAGAGCTTCACAAAAACAATAAGCCTTAAGTGAGTCCCCTTTTTTCAGTCCGTAAAATTACGATTGGCTATCTTGCATCTCAAGTATCACGACGCTGTAAGAAATGAGACTTTTAAATTGCAAAATGTGCTGTACAAACACATCAGTTTTAATTACAGGTCAATGAATATTCAGAGGACCTATGGAAACTACTCAGGGATTTCCACAGATTTTAGTAGAGACAAGTAACCAACCAAACACGCAATTTTCAAGCAATGGTACCTGGGTACATCCTTTTACATGCACTCCAAAGAAGCTACAGTTAAGCTACTGACCATAGTACAGAAACAGCAGATGCTTGACTATCAAGAGATAATGTTGAGCAGTCAGCTTGGCTGACAGATCACTAAAAAAAAAAATAGATCCTGAGTAGTTTGAACGATTTCTTAGAATTTGAAAAAAATTGTGAAAATAAACATGTCACAGTTCTATGTATGAATCCATATACTTGCAGGTGAAGTTTCCACATTGCCATCAAAATTTCCCAGACATTTGAAAAAAAGGGAGATGCAAGTCATGGACTTCAAAAATCAATGAAAAGGCAAGAGTAGAAACAAAAGGACAAAATATTTAAGGAGGTGACAAGAAAAATCAGAAGACTTGGTGAGAAACATCACCATTACATGCAAAGGTGCTTTTCTGTTACTAGTCTTCTTTCCCTTAGAGGTACTAATTATTTAATTTTGGATAAATGCTGGTATATGCAACCATGGCATGACATCTAACATATTTCTCTCTCTGGCCCTGGTCATACCTCAGGTCAACCTCAGATTGTTTCAGGTCATGTTACTCACATTATTTTTATTTAATTCATTTTCCAAGCAGGCCTACCCTGTTAGATCGTCTTAACCAGAGTCTTCATTTTTACAGGACTCAGCCCATCCTGGCATGCCAGGACGTCTTTGCTTTTCGGTGTGAGCGAGGGGACGGGGTAACGAAGGCTGAACTGTGTTGTGGTGGGTGGGGTCCAGTCTTTCCTTTCGGCTAATGTCCAGGGAAGACGGCACACACAGAGTTTGTGAGGCACCTCTCCTCAGTTTGTGTATGTTTCCTCTATCTAGCATTTTTAGGCAAGTTTAGTAGTATTATTTTAAAAAATTACACGGAGAAGAAAAGTACATATAAAAGGAAGTGGGGCATTGAGGTGGGAAGCAGGCTATAAAAAGAACCACAAATGCATACCCTCATCTCCCTTGAGTGACAGAACAGCATCCAATAAGAAAGGAGATAGATTTGATGCAGGAAAATGGATGGAGAGCCAAGAGTTTTGTGGAGGAAGAAGAAATAGTGTTGGCTTTTCTTTCCCACTTTTCTCACCCATTTAAGGGGACTCAAAGCGGCTGACAAAGCTTTTCTATTCTTCTCCCCACAAGAGAACACCCTGTAAGGTAAGTGGGGCTGTGAGAGCTCAGAAGAGAGCTGTGACTAGCCCAAGGTCACCCAGCTGGCTTCATAGGGGAGGGCAGAATCGAACCCGGTATTCCCACTCACTAACCACTAGGCTCACTAACCACTAGGAAGCTCAGGTCGATCTCAGAAGAAAGGTGTGAGCGATGCAGCCCAAACTGAGGACGGACTCAGGAGGACCTATAACAATTTAGGTGTGACCAGCACTTGTACAACCTCAGTTTGAATTAATGAATAGGCCATCTTGTCTTAGACTTTTGTGACCAGGGCCTCTCTCTCTCTTGGGTGTGCGTGTGGAACTAGTTACCACATACACAGAACAGAAGCATACTTTTTTTATGTTAACTCTACATTAATAATTTCCTGCCCAGCACATCAAGCTCTTCTTGTACTGAACCACTCAATTTCATAGCTGCCTTGGAAGTTGTGAAGACAGCTGTTATAAATTCACATTAAAAAACTGAGATCTTCATTATTAAAACTTTCATCTTGCATATTCAGTCACATTCTTTTTTAAAAAAAGAAATCATATTGCAAGGTTGAAGCATCATTACACGGCATTAAAATGTTAGAGGTCTACACTCTGTGTTGGTTTAGTCGTAAGTTACCCAAGATCCACTGATGGCAGCCATAAAGTTTCCCTTAAATTATTAAGCATAAAACACCAGACTGTAATATTTTGCTAAACCAAAGTACAGACACAGACAAAGATGTCATTTCAATATTTGAAACCAGCAAGTTTAATTTAAAATAAGAGCAAACCAATAAGCTCAGAAAATAGCACTGTATGAGAGGGAAATTACACTGCTAGAGAAAAAAGGGGAAGGACTTAAGAAATTTATAAAAGTAATCTCCAAGTGGAAATTAGAAATCAACCCCTAGAAACAGAGTAACACAAAAGAAATATTACTGTCCACTTTCTAAATCAATATAACACTGCTACACGACAGAATTACCATGGTAACTCAAGTAAAAAGAATAAAGCAATTCTTATTATTTCAAAATAAAATCACAGCCTGAAGCCCAGCTTTTATTACAGCTGCTGATAGATCGCTGGCTTGTATTTATCTGAAATATTGCTTTTCAATCAGCTATTTTATGAATGTACATATTTCGCTGAGCAGCCCACTTAAAGAATATACTTTTTTAAGGGAAAAGGTCCAAAAAGGCTAACAAATGAACTTCAGTTTTTTTTCCTTCCATTCTTTCTCACAAAAGTATCTTTTCTTAGCAAGGAATATGATTACTAAGTCACTTTGACAAGTAAAGTTATCATAAAGAGCTCGTGATTGAAGTCAAAGCAATGCATGAAGTTATGAATTATGAGATTAGAGATCTCAGTCATTGCAAATAAATTAATGTGAGTAACACTCATTAATAAAATTACTGTATTAACACCACAGCCTGTGGAAAGGCCTACTTGGAGAAAGAGCTCTAGGCATAACAAATGCCAACTTCTGTCCTTGTAGGCTTCCTGAGAACCATCAAGTCATAACCAACAAGCTTTCTCATGCCTCCAAAATGTCATTGCATCTTTTATTTCAAATACAGAAGGCCAACATGTTATTTCTTCCCCTTCTTGATCTTCGTGTCACCAGATGTAAAAAGAAGCATCAATGACCAGGAGTCACATAAGGATCTTGACAAAACAATCTTGGTTTAGTACTACGTGAAACAAAAAGTTATGCATAACTATAATATTTATTTATTTATTTATTTATTTATATTTATATTTATATCCCGCCCCATACCCGAGGGTCTCTGGGCGGCAAACTTGACGTGCATTCAATCTAGTTAATCACAAACAATATTCTTTTAGGAAATTAACTCTGCAGTATTTGTCAACCTATGACTTATGAATTAGCTCATCTAGCAAGGAAAGGAGTGAAGTTCACAACAGAGCAAGAACACCATCTTCAAGTATTGCTTCATTCGATCTAGAATAGTTGAATTTTAGAACCTAATCTTGATTCCTCCAAGAACTTCCACAAACTTTCTAAAAGAGGGCAGATAGTTGAAAAAGATCTTTATGCAAGTGGTCATGTGGTGACCCAGGAATCACAACAACCTCCCAACAGAATGCACTGCTGAGTTGCCTTCTGAATTTCTTATGGTCCTAATCCATAAGGTGTACACTTGGCTATTTCAAACAATTCATTTTTTATTAAAATATAAACTCCATCCAAGAAACCAGCTGAAACAGCTTCAGACACGTAAATGTCTAGGCTTTCAGTGACATTACTACATAAAACAGGGACAGTAAAGGCATTGCTCTGTAAATTAGATGATGCATGAAGCAACATGCAGTTGTTTCCATATTGTAGCTATGTCAGTTCAGTATGCATAATGTCCATTATCCTACTGGATTCTCACGAACCCCTTCCAGATGAATCTCAGTTACTGTAGTCTACTTCTTTTAGAACTTTTCATGCAACTAAATTTATAGTTGACAGACATAACTTTCATGGAGCACGTGTATGGACTAGAATACTATTCATGGTTTTCCATCTAGAAATAGTTTGAGTGTCTCTAGGTAAAACATTGCTACTCACTTTATCCAATCTCAATAAATATGTACATTTCTTGTGGAGGTACGTATTCTGAATGCATTTCAGTCTCTTTGGACAAACAGAAAATAAAAACACTTACCATGTCCTATTTTGCCTTGTGCTCTGCTCTTTTGCAGACACGAAAGGGACAGTTCACCCAGTTTGAGTCAGGTGGTTCAGGAGTTATGGAGGCTCCTAAAATAATTCCAGCCTCCTACAGGTGCTGTTGAACCAGGGACCTGAAAAAATGGGCCAGCAGCAAATAGGAGTCAAGCAATTTGAGAAGGGAATGTGATGTCATGACCAACCGGGAGGAGAAGCAGCAAGGTATTAGACTTTTTATGCATGCATTTTTCAAACTGTTTTGCCCTTTGTCTGTGGATGGGGCATGCCACTGAATGCCACTAGGGAGACTTGGATGGTGAAATTCATATGTTATTGTATGTTATGGTTGATTAATCGATATAAGTGTTTCTGCAGTAATTTTTTTTAAAAAAGATGTGTGTCCAGATAACGGATGCCCTAAAATCCTTGGTGTGATCATAAATCAAAGGTGAGGATAACAAACTCTCTCCTCCCTTCCCATTCTATAGGCAAACTTGCCATGAAATCCCTGGGTATGGGGGTGGGATAGAAATACAAATCAACCTGCCCGTGCTCCAAGATCTGGAAGGGAGGCCCTCCTAGTTGTGTTGCCACTCACAGCAGCAAAAAGGGTGGGCACCTGGGATAGGGCCTTTTCAGTGGTGGCTCCCAAGCTGTGGAATAGTCTCCCTCCTGAGATGTATCAGACAACTTCACTGTCTTTAGATGAGCTGTGAAGACCCGCCTTTTTTAACCTGGCCTTTGTCTAAGTAAAGGAACAGCCTTTTCCTCCCCACATTCAGACACTGCCATGGTTTTAATGTATTCCTTTTATATTTTGTAACCTGCCATCAGATCCTTGGGTTTGGGGCAGGATAAATAAGTAAATAAATAAGGCTTCATTTGTGCTTCTACATTTGTTCTGAGAATATACAAAACACATAATTTCTGTACAAATCTATCATGCTCTCAGCACATTTACTTGGCTATACAAATGCGAGTTCACAATAACGCATGACGGGTTGTATATTTCTAAACCAACAGGTATTCTCATAAATGATGTTTCTGGAAGCCAAACCCAATGCATGCCGTTTCCTTTGATATAAGGAAGAAGTCATTATGTCCCCACAGTTGAACAACCCAGTTCATGCAGTTCATGCAGACTGATGATCATGCGAGTCAACCTGAATAAAAGTATGCCCTCGCCCCCCAAAAAACCTTCATTCATGCAACTATCAGCCATGGATACTGCTCCTCAAAAACTTAATATGGCCTCAACATTCATATTACCTCACTGTCATACTATAGCCTGCATAAACTGGTTCAGAATGCTTTTAGTTTGGTACAGTGGTACCTTGACATACGAGTTTAATTCGTTCCGTAACCTTGCTCTTATGTCAAATCGCTCGTATCTCAAAGCAATTTTCCCATTAATCCATTCCAGCTCCCAAAACACCACCTCAGTTGTTTTTGTTATGTACTGTACTGTATTTACATACTCGTATCTCAAATCTTGCTCTCATCTCAAAGCAAAATATCACTCGCTCGGCGGCTTGTATCTCAAAACACTTGTATGTCAGGGCACTTGTATGTCAAGGTACCACTGTATGTAGATTTAAAAAAGTGCCAGTGTTTACACAGCACCATATCGCCTTGCACATTCATAGTGCAGTGGGTGCAATGGAACAGTGTAGGGCCCACATACCTCCCACTTACCCAGCCTTAAGCACCCATCAGAATATGAGTAAACCCTCTACCTTTACAGAGCTCTAATGTGCCACTACTCTTGTCACTGACTTGGACTGCATTCATGGCCCATTTGCAGGGCTGTTCCTTGTGTTCAAATAAGCAGTCGTGGCTGGAGCTATCACATCTATGAAAATTTTCCAGCTGTGGTGAACTGTCTGCAGGTCTGAACTAGATCCTGCCAATAAGGGATTTCATTCTGGCCGCATATTTCTCATACCCCAGTTTCCTATGCGCTTACTAAGATCTAAATTTGTTTAGCCACTATAGATGGAAACTCATACTTCCCAGGTTTGCTTTGCTTTTAGAGAACACTTGTGCAAGGTAAGGAAAGCATGCGGACGTGCTGATTTTCTATGCGCAGGGATTTTAAAACTACTGTTCATACTATACACATAGGCACAAAACTGGAGTCTGAAGTAATGCTGATGAAATGCAGACTTGTCACTTCAGAGAAAACTAAGCCCCAATCTCGTGTCTATATTTAGAACATTTTCTAGAGATTTAAGGCTCCTAGACTCTTGAGACAATCAAGCTGGGATTAGAGTAAGGGCATAGAACATGTGGGGAAGAGCCCTTCTCTTTTTCTAGCAAAAACATGGTAGGGCACAGATTTCAGTGACAAAGACAGAAAGCAATAAAACTAATAAAGCACAGAGGTAGTTCAAGTCTTTATTCAAATAAGGCCTTTTCCCTAAGAGATGGAGAAGTCTTGAAAAATGGTGACTCAAATTTACATGCATTAAAAGCATTGGTATGACAGTTCTTTTTAGGAAGGGGAATGAAAGAACCGCCCTCTCCCCACACACCCCTTTGTTGTTATACACAACGAAACAGCAACTGAATGTTTGCTTTGATCCCAGCACACAAAGGGTGAAGCTTTTAGGCAAGGAGCGGCAGGTGATCTCAGCTCTTCTGCAAGTCCTAATGCTCCTAAAAGCCACTCTTCCAGTTTCTGTAATTGGGCATCAGTAGTTAATGTAGTATTGACTGCATTACATGGTCCTGTGCATCCTCTCTCTCACTAATGCCAATTGCATCACCTTGTACATTTACCATATTGCTTAGCCAATAGCTGTTAAAAGCAATTCAAATCATGAATCATATAGGAAACTTTCAGCAAGACACGACATCCAAAGGAGACAATTTACAGTTGAGTTAATCTGGGTACATTAGCGAGACATGGATTCAGGAAGACAGACCAATTTATGTTACTTTAGTTTTACCCTTTATTGCTTTGTATAGGCAAATGAATGAAAGGGCACCAAGTAAAAACAGACATAAAGGAGTCCTTTTCAAAGAAGAGCTCCATTCTTGCAGACAGGTCAAAAGGTGGATGGCTGATGCTTACTACAGAATTCATACCCACAGCAAAGTATTTATAGAAAGCATTCTCCTTAGAAAGCACAGTTTAAAAAGAAATAAGGAAGTCAGATTCAGCTTAAGTATTTCCAGTGACAAAGACTTAATATTGTGGAGTCTATAGTAAAGAGTGATCAAGCAAGTTCCATCTTCTAGATGAGTTTTGCTGATCCTTACAATATTATTTCAAAGCCTTTCAAGTGTTTGTACCTGAGGAACACAGATTAGAGAAGATGACACTGAGTATATTAAGTTCAACAACATTTCTTCCATGAACATAAAACTCAGTAAACACAGTCTCAATTTTCATCATCATTGTACTCATTAGAGATGCTTCTTGTACAATAGGTAGCACAGCTAGACAAAGCTGAACTGTTCTATGCATCTACATCAAATATAGACAAGAAAACAAACATCAGAATACAGTATCATTAGCTGTAAGCACAGTTGCAAACAGATAGAAGGAAGACTGAATGCCTGAACTTGTGTCAGGATGCACCAATGGGTTAGACAAGGAGCAATAAACTGATCAAATCCTGACAAGATGGAGATCTGTGTAGCAAAAGCCTTGGTTGAGGAAGGACCAGCACGGATACAGCTGGCCATGCACTGATAAACTTTCAACTACGTTACTGAAACAAGGGACCATCCTTGTACCTACCGCAGAAAATGGTATAACATGTGCCCCCCAGGTAGCTGAACAGGACACCAGTTCAGGTACACATGTCAAGGTTTTATGCACGACATAAAAGATTTTAAATGACTTGAGACCTACATACCCAACAGACTGCCTTTCCTGTTATACTCCTGGAAGACTACCAAGATTGTCTGGGAAAGTCCTTCTGCATATAGCACCGATTACCAAACAGGCTTTTAGGCTATAACATTTCCCTTCTGGAATGTTTTCCCTTGGTATTCATGAGATGCTTTCTATTACGTCTTCTAGGCACGTGCAAAAAACTTTCATTCACCCCTACATCCCCTGTGCTAATGGCTGTTTCCCTAACCTAGCCAGTTTTTCATGTTATTTTCAATAACTATGTGAAGGCTTAATTGGTTTACCCTTTTTATATGTTATTTTACAAACTGCTTCAGTAGTTTTCAAAATAAGAAGCAGTTCTGTATATAAATGTTATAAACATAAATAAGAAATTCAAAACATCCTTTTGGCACACCCTCACTCTGGGAAGTTCAGTAGTGCATTTTTGAAACCTGGAGCTTCTGAAAGTATCTACAGAGTTAGTGAAAATATTGGTAACCTCAGCTAGTGGTGGCCTAAATGTCTATGACGGACTCACTGGCACCAACACTTAAAGTTATCCAACCATCCACTTCCTAAGTTGTGAGCTAAGCCAATGAGAGTGTATGAACTTGAGAAGCACCCTGCAATTTAATATAACTCACAACACCGAGAAACAGTAGAAAATTAAGAATAACATGCAGTTCATAACTATTTACTACAGACTGAGGCCCTGCTGCCCATTACTGCCAATAAGCCAGCTGGTAAAAAGATAAACAGGGATGCTAAGAAGCTCACAAAATGATATTTTGCTGGTTTACCCATGTGCACTTGGGGATAATACTGATTTAGCTTTACAGAGCTGTCCTAGCCCTCTAGTAATGCGATAGTACAAGGTTAGAACATCCCAGGGGTCTCATGGTTCAAATCCTCACTCTGTCATGGAAGCTCACAGGATCCTCTGAGCCATGGGTAAAATAGCCTCACTGCCCTTTGAGTGCCTTGGCAAGGGGAAGGGCTACAAGCGTAAAGACCCTGACAGAAAATCCAGAGTAGAGCCCCTAAAACAGTTAGATGCATCACAGGCTGTCTCCTTTGCAGCCAACCCAGTGCCAAATCTCATGTTTACATACTTTTGAATCACATGTGTAGGTCCACAAGGTAAACTGATGCTTAGACAACCTGGAGTTTCCATATCTCCATTCTCAGGCTCTTTCCATTGTCTTCTGAGACAGAAGGATGCTAACTAAGAGCTTTCCTGTGAAGTGATAAACATTTTTCAGTATTATATTAACACTACATGCTAGCCAGCTGGGGCTGAATATAAGTTGCAGTCCAAAACATTCTGAAGGCATCAAATTGCTAACAGGTGATGAAAAGGTGCATCTAAAAATGTGTAATTAAAAGGGTACACACACTTACATTTTTCAAGCAAGATGACAGCCTGTCAACAGATGCCTGCCAAAAATAACATGGCTAAGAAAGCAGCATATTTCTTGCCTGTATCCAATTCCACCATTTTGATGAAACACTATTAGTTAAAAACCACTGAATAGAACGCATAGGCTATAGCCCAGAATCCTCTCAAACAATCTCAGTACTTTAACTGTTAAGTGGTTTCAATACTACAGTTTTTATTAGAACCATGGGGCTTAGAGCCGTTACCCAGAATGTGCTCCCATCGGTACTGTGACAATAGAAAGCCAATCCACCCTTCAAAAAATAATTTGCAATATTGGCACTCCAGACCTTTAAAAGGCCCTTTTAATAAGATCCAGATTTGTCTTTTAAAATATCTTGGAGCTCCTTTGAAAGAGCTGCATGCCGGGCTACTGCCTAAACAAAATTGATCAATTTAAACAGCTGTGGTAAAGCTGCAGCCATTGGCACCGTCATTAACAATTTAAAGCATGGCTGCCTTTATCTTCCTTCCCAGTTACACACTCATTATACTTGCTTTTATTTATTAGAAATCAAGTCCACCACAATAGGTTTTCTGTTTCTCTTTCCCCCACATCCTTACAGAATGTGGACTCTCAGTTCTTGATCAGACCATGGAAGAAGAAACAACACTCATAGACCTATGATCCAATTCTTTTCACTTTAAGTATTTAAGCATCCATTTTGAAATAACCCAAGTCAAGTATGAAATTAAAAATGGCTCTAGATGTCCTTTTTCCTGTGGGTATGAGCCATAATTTCCAAGATACTTAAAAGGCTATGATTTACCACCACTCAGTTCCTTTTGTGATACTGTTTGTCAAGGCAACAGTATAAAGACATTTCATAGATAACAGTGATAGTAACTACTCAACAAGTCCAATAGGCATTTATAGGGTGTTTTTCCACTGTCACTAAAAGTACCCATTAAGTACCCATTAATGGGTACGTAATGGCATTTTTGTACCCATTAATGGGTACTTAATGGGTACTTCTAGTGACAGTGGAAAAACACCCATAGTCTTGAAAAAATCAAAGAGCATGTATCTTCCCCAAAAAACAGGCTGTTTGGATGTAATAACCTGATTTATTGGGAGTAAATGAACTTAGATGACTCATCTGGAGAACAAGGCTATCATTATCTATTACGCTTAACAGCAGGGTGACCATCCTTGGTGTAAAAGGCAACATCCCTCTGAAGGGCAGCTGCTAGGAGACTGTGGGGCTTTCCTCACTTACCTTGAAGTGATCTGAACTGCAGAGCCTGGATCAAACAATTCATCCAAAAGCTGGGACTGATTGCTCTGAACCGGTACAAGGCCATCTGCATTGCACTGGCCTTTTCCAGCCTAGTGCCCTGCACCATCCTCAAAGCTCATGCAAGGTTTGGATGTATCTTCCAAAAGATTACTGGACTACAAAATGGGTCCCCTGGAAACCCATAATATAGAGGTGTGCTCCTTCTGTACACCTCAATGATCCAGTTTACTTTTCTGTAGTATGCCAACAGACCTTAAAATTAGGTCTACCTAAAGACCTAGGCCCTCCTTATGAGTAGTATGCTCTGTCTGGTGCAGATGGAGCGTATTAGCAAGCAGTGGTGCACACACACACACCCTTATTCCACATTAATTTACAGAATGGAGGCCCCTGGACCCCTTCTTCATATGGATCTACAGTAAGTTCAGAAAGACCCTGTGAGCAAGCCAGTTATTTACACTGATATCTTGCTAATGAGAACACACTGTGAAACAGCACAATAACACAGTGCTGGAGTAGATGGACCTCTAGTATGCTCTGGTATAGCTTTTCTATGTTATTAGTTTACTGCCCATATGTCTAAGAAGCCAGAAAAATCTACAAAATGTTTCCTCTGTAGTCTGCCTGCCAAAAGTGACTGGTCATTTAGCACCACCCAGGAGGCACATGTGGCTTTTGTGTGAACACAAAGAGTGCCATCGATGCAAACAGTCATTGCCTCAATGTAGGGAGAAGACTCAATGGAACAGATCTTCCTCGGCCCAGCTACTGAAAAGTTATAATTTTGCTCTTGTTCTTCCTTCTCCTTACCATAAACTATCCACTTCTTCAGATGTTAAATAGAGTTAGGCTTGCTTAGATGGAAGGGTGTCTTTCCCTTGTTGTAATTGTGGAGCTGCACATCAGACTGTTGACCATATTGTGACCAGCTGTGAATCAAGGGCCTATTCAGGATTGATGGTCAGACTTTTTTGAAATAACAGATACAGTCCTTCAATGGCTGAGTGGCCTAGATACTATTATATATGGTCCCTTTAACTTATTAACTCTAACTTCCTATTTTAACTGTTGTTAATCCATGTCTTGTTGCCATATGATAAATAATAAAAATGTTATTAGTTATCCTTTTCACTTGGCATGGCTGTAGGTGCAATACTCAGGAGTTTTCAACTTTTATTTCATTCAACCACAGCTGATTCTCCCCTGGCTATATTTTAATTATGGTTAATAACTACAATGGTCTATCTATGCATGGTCAAACAGTTTTACACTTTCAAACAGTTTTAAGCTGTCAAATAGTTTACCCTTTCATCACAGCAAAATAGTTTCCTGCAATGCATTTTTACAAAGATGGAGACTGCAACTTTTGAAAAGCAAAATGAAAGCACGCAAACCTTTTTTTATTTGTTTGAAATTCAGTCCGCTTTGTCTGGTCAGAATTCAAACTTTGTTTTCACAAAAACTGGATGTCCAGTTCAAACTTAAAACTTTTCAAATACCTGTTTGATTTGAACCAGTTTGAACCTGAACCAGTTCAGCATGCCATTACAGTATGCTCCACAGCTTTACATTGGACAAGCAGGAGTAGCACATGAATCAGAGGCTCATTTGAACTGCTTTTCGCCAAAACAGACCTTGCTTAATTCAACAACCAATCCTGTAAAAGGTCATTTTCAAACTGACAAGCAGCAACAGCAGTTTTGGACATAAGGTTCCCCTTCTTAAAGGAAATATAAAAAGCTCCAAAGATGGTCATTAACTTCTAAACTTAAATCTTTTGAAATTTAGAACACTCCTTTCATTTTTCTCATTTGTGTTTTCTCCAGTTATTTACTATATTTATGCCTCAGCTGATCCTTTATTCCATCACCATGCAGTTTATAAAAATGCATATTTCCGGAGTGTAATGCTTTTGATGCAGCTATAGAATGAACAGAAAAATTACTTGGCAAAAATGTATTTTAAAATAGTGATTAGGTAGTGCGGTGGCTAGAGTATTCAAACACGCATGTGAGAATTCAACTTAAAAATCTAGTTCCACCAGAAAAGTTTCAGCATGTGATATCTATTGGCCTAAGCTTCCTTACAGGGTAGCTGAGACTAAAATGCTCTGCCAAGCCCCTTGGACGAAAGCTAGAATACAGATTAATAAACAAACAAATATGCAGTCCAAGTATGAAGCTTACTTCCACTAAAAAAATATCAAAATTATGATCAGATGTGAAAGAAATAAAAACTTCCAGTAGGAAAGTCACATTTAGAAACGCAGCATAGCTACCTCTGAACTTGAAATGTGAAGAACTCAAATGCTTCCCAAATGAAATCAATTAATCCTCCAACCGTGATAAATTCCTTAACCATTTGAGAGACAGATATTCAGACTCTCTGACCCTTTATCACCAGACCTAATGGACTACTTTATTAATAATGTACTGCTCTTAAAAGGAACATTTTTTGAAGATTCGGTAGTTCCAGTGTTTTGTAAGAGCTGCTACAGCAGAAAGATTGATATTTTATCATCCCTGGTGAGTGCAGCCTGAAACCTGAATGCCAGGCTACATAAAAATGTATATGGGATTCTTCCATTCTTCAGTTAAGAGTATATTTCCAAAGAATACAATAGTCACAGGCATATCCCACTGTATTCAAACATGATTTTACATGAAACACTAACTCCAGCACTTAGGAACCGAAAGGATAATATTTCAAATGGTAAAATAGCTGTTATTGAACAGTTGTTTATATATATATATATAAAAAACCATCACTCCTACCATATAATTATTTTAACTGAAAATGCAACTAATAAGTACAATCAACTGGATATATCATACTACTCAATATTCAGTGAAGGGTCAAGAAGTACAATAACATGTTCAACAGCATCTTGATATTATTGCCACTACTTTGCATGGCAAGTGAAATGATTTGTTAATGTCGCTTTGGTATGCCCAAAGTACATCACTGATTATTCCTACTTAATTTTCACAACTAGCAATACTTGCTGCTACCATTTCCAATGGTCAATTCTATTAAAAAATGGATGACAATAATTTTTGAACAACGCAGTTTCTATCTTCCCATTAGAGTCTATCATTTTTTAAATTAGCTACATTACGCAGTCCCTCAGCAGCAATAAATTTCTAATGCTTTTTACAATTTGCCACTGTAATTACAGATTATTTTGACAAGAGTATCTCCTGTTGATAAATCTCTCCGCCTTTAAGTAGATGTTTCATAAGGGGGACTGAAGGGCACACAATATATAGTTACCTGCTTAGTTACAAGTACTTTCTTAAATGCGCATAAATATGATGTTGAGTATATCTTCCATTGAGCATGTGCTCTGCTCATTCATCAATTTATCAACTTGTTTCAATATTTACTATTAGAAAAATCAGTCCTCACTAGAACAACAAAGAGTTGACCAACTAATCCTATTCTTGGCATCATTTTGCTGAAGAGTTACAAGTGCTACAAAAATGTATTAATCCCTTATTTCGTAATGAAATTGTGCTTCTAGCAGCATGTTTAAGCCTAATCTGAAAAATAAAATTGGAATTTAAGAATCAAATGCAAATTTCAAATTAAAATTCTTCAAGACATGTATAGTTATAGTGATTCCTTCCACAGCTTTCTGCAGTTGATAAAATGGCTGTCCGGTGTAATGTGTTTCAGACACAAAATGCATCATTTCTTACAGAAGTTTGCTGAATTATCAGTACTGAAGTCTATCATTCTGTCATTTTATTGTTTACTGTATTCATAAAGCTACCTGATAATTAAAGTTTTCAGGGCCACTTATAAAATTATAAAAGCATTAAGTCCTAAGGATCAATTGTGTTCAGTCCTCGGTTAATTTGATTCTATCATTGACATAAAATGGAATAAGACCAAATTAGGACCAACTATGATTAGGATAGGTTATCTAATACTATTACACAGGATCAGGAAAAATTCAGGTTTGTGTTCTTTTCAGCAGATTATAATTCTGTAGAGTAAAAATTCTATAAAGGTTTACAAATAGTTTCTTCATTAGAAAGAATCCCTTCTTGTGTTCTATATTGTCCACTTTTTTTTTACAATAAACGCCCCATCTCGGGCAAACTCCATTGAAAGATAAAAAGTTTTCTAAACAGTTTTGTCCTAATTTATTAACTTATCTACACGGAAGCAAAGGCTGAATGGATTTAAGTCAGTTTTGTCTCATTAAAGCAATGGGATTAAAACAGATGAACTCCAAGCACTTTAGCTTAACCATTTGTGCATTATTAATATAGCTGTCCTGGATGGGAGGCTACAGTGTTTCTGAAGGGCATTCCTAGTCACACAGTGTTCCTGTATCTGCTTGTACTCAATGGGGAAAATTAAATATTTTTCTGTACATTTCTCTACCAGCTGCGCTTTACTAGGCTTCTAGGGCCTAAGGTATCTCAGACACTATTATGCAAGTTTTATTGATTTCAGCAAGAAGACCTACATACATGTAGCCGTTTCATCTGTACCCTTTCCCCAAGATGCGGAATATTTTCATCTACAGCTAGTGTAAAGACAACCACTGCCAAACATGGAAGATGCCTTATCTCTGAACACTACAAATTCTGTAAGGAAGCAAAGAAATTGGCACTGTTAGTTATAGACATGTAATAAATAAGGCCAGTCAGCCAAACAGTTCTTATTCACAGGCTGATACAGACTAATCTCAAGTCCCACAGACACAAGTGAGCTTCACTCCCTTATAAAAAATGCTTAGGATTACTGTATAAACTAATAAAATCCCGTTCATGTTTAGCCAGTAATAAATCCATCTGAGATCAATGGGACTTACCCTCAAGTAATTCTCTGTGCATTTCACAGTTTGAGCTTTCTTATTGTTTTTTTAACATAGCCCTGAATTCTTCCTCAGATTACTCTGAAATTATACAAAGTAAGGTTACTATTCTATGCATTTTTGTAAGCAGCTGGCCCATGACAAAGTGAGTAGTTTCCAATCACTTTGCTCTTTCTGCTTTACAAGGTTCGAAGTACATATAAATCTACTGATCATCATCGATTAATTTTAATTTTCATGTTTGCTTTCATGAAATTTCAACTTGATGTTTCATCTACCACTATCTAGTCTGACTTTTTCACTACGAATAATGAACTGTAGCTTGTTCGATACAATTTTGTGGTTACCTATCTCTTTGAATACTCTATTACTTCAGACAGAGAGGGGTTTGATAAAGCACTGTTGCCTGTCCTGTCCATGTTCTTCCAACTATTACCTCCAGAGAGCAAAACTTAGAGTCCTAAGGTTTAGAAGCCCACAACCCTGCTTTGATCAAAAGTGATGCATCAGTGATGCATCAGTGTCTTTTGAAATGATTGTATACTCTACAAGTAGAAATGTCCATTGTTGCTCTCTCTAGACTATAGCTGCTATTCTAAACTACAAGGTTCAATATGCAGAAGACGATTGAATTAGGAGAAACCAAAACAGAGTCTATTGATGAACTTAATACACTTTCTAAACTCTAGCTAAGAAGGACTAGACAGACTAATCTGTTTTCATGCGGGTCTAGTTATTCCAAAATTCTGGGTTGCAGTTTTCACTAATTCATGTAATTATTAGTTCAAAGCTGTATTTTCAGAAAACACTGTGATACCCTGAAGAAGCTTAAACAGTATATTTATTCAACTAATTACAGTGGAGCTAATATCTTACATATACAGTACATCAAATAATTCGGTCTTCTCAGAAGACATTCATAGGACTATGCTTTTAAACTACTCCAAATGCAGTACGTATAGATTAAATGGGCACAAATTGAAACTTCCCCTTTTAATGAAGCATGGGGAGCAAGTTCAACTAAATAAAAGTAGTTCTTTGCAGGCAAATAATGTTCACATACAGTAAATCATATCTAGTGATAACAGCCTGCATGTTGAGGTGAAAGCCTTTGGTGACGAAGGGTTGTAAGTGAAGTTTGAATAACATCTTCTGACCTGCAAAATACAAGGAACTAACTAGTGTTTTTCCACTGGTAAGCATTAATTTTTCATGTATTTCCCCCTAAATGTCCCACTCTACTCCGTAAGTTAGCTTTTATTTATTTTGAGTAGCTACACCAAACTAAGTCCCACTGAGTACAACAGAACTTATTCCATGATAAGTTTGCATGCAACTGCAGACTGAAAGCTCATGTGACATAACTGACTAGAAACTTCACACAATCAACATTGCCTTAATACTCTGAGTTAATTTAAATAGTAGCCACTTGAAAACTTGGGTTAAGCTGTTTATGTAAGATCAAGATGAATAGCAAGTGACTGATGTTGATTTCCCAATATCCCTATGACAATTTTTCCAGGAGCAGATGGCAGAAACTGGCAACCTGTATTGATACAGAACTATTGTCCCATAAAAAATGCAAGATATGGTAGAGTTAAAACTGTCACTAAATACAGTGCTAACAATCTAAACACACAGCATCAGCTAGGACATACTTCTTCAGTTGTGACTTATGACATTTTTCAACAACTCTCATTTCAACTCATGTCCTGCTCCTTTGCACTTCAGTTGTAAAATTGAATCTGTTACCTTTAAACCTAACAGATTTTCCTGCTTGTTACAGCTCATAGTGACTACCTGAAGGAGATATAACAGACTTATAAGAACAACTGTCTTACTCTTCCTTAGAAACCACCAAATGCAGGTTTGCATACTGCCAAGGACATCCGTTAAGGAAAACTGCATTTCAGCTCTAAAACAGGTACTTTTGAAACCTTGACTATACTTTATACTATTCATTCACTCTGCCAAGCAAGGACAGATCTCCACCTTTGAAGAAAAACATTCAAGTCTTTGTACTGTAACGCTTGAATACTTCAACAGTTGTTTCCAAAACCTTCTTGCATGTTATGCTCCCTGACCGTCATTCTGTTTATTGCTATAAAGAGGCATATTAGAGGCACTGAATGCTAGAGATTCTTCTACACAGTAGTTGGGAAACAAAAGCACAATGGGATCTCTCTTTAACATTACAAAAACAAATTCAGCAAATACAGAGGCAAAATACTACCTGCGGAGGAAACTCCTCCTCAGTTCTCAAAAGTGTGGTTTTAAAATTAAATAGGTTTTAACTGGCGTTTCCCCCCCACCCCCACCCAAATCTAAAATAAGGTAAATTAGTTTGCATGTCTTCTCCCCACCCCATATCCCAAGCGGAAAAAATGCTCTTCTGTCAGACATATAAAAGCAACTGAAGACAAGCCAGAACTGCATGCTTGAGTCTCATTTAGTGATTATAATGAACATACACAGCTATGCTGAGCAACACTCACGAAATCTCAGCTCACCTACCGTCCTCCTTGTCCAGCACCATCATCTCAGGATCCAAAGGAAGCCAACGAACAGACACTCTGCCTCCAATCTGCTCCACTCAAGGGAGAAACGAACTAGTCTATGTGGGAGCCAAGATGAGCTCCTACAGTACAGCTGATTGCCCTTTAGCAGTGAGAGAGCTCTAATTATCCAGTTGTCCAGCTTTTAACCTAGATTGCACTCAGTTAGAATTACCTTCAGAAAATGAAGCACTTTGCAGATACAAAAGCAGTCTCACCTACTTTCATACCTCGGAATTGCAAGGAACTAAAACTGCAATTTAGAAAAAAGGGGGGATCAGAGCTGTTTCTTTGGTTCTCACCTTCTAAATGGCTCAATTTGCACAGTATAATCTGTTTTAATGTAATTGCATTTGATAGCCCATAACCTTGGCTGTTGCAACTATATAGCTTTCAGCCTTATAAAGTGTTTTCCCCTTGGATTTAAGCTGAATCTCAATCTAAAATTACACTCAAAGAGAAGGAGGAGGGGATGAAAATATCCGAGCCTAGCTACCGCTGCCTCTGCCTTTCCATTTGTGTGAGCTTTGCACCCTTGCCGCTGAATAAATGCACTCATTTCCCAGGGACCCCCGCTTATTCTTCTGTCAGGCTTTAATGGAGAATTTAAAAGCTTTCCAGCTCAGCAGCACCACCTGCAGCACTGTTTCTGCTATAACCACACTACCAATTATGTAGTATTTCAATTAACTTTGTCTTTTTCTGGCACTCTTCATTTTCATTACACTGGATTTATCGGTGATTTGATTGAGTGCACCTTTAATGCAATACACAGTTGAGGGGGAAGGCACACTCCTCCATGTTTATAAAGTAAAATTTATATAGGTGTTGCACATTTTCCCCAGAACAGACCTTCCTTCTTACCTTTCTCATCTGAAATTACTAAAAGCTTCTAGCATGTCAAATTCCATCACTGAGAAACAAAGTTTTCTAAACCACGGTGTACTGTATTTTAAAGGCAGATTAATCTTTAAAAAGACAGTAAAATCACACATGACAGCTTTTAAACCTCATTTTAATCTAGAGTAAAACAGGCATTAGGGTGCATGCCTGTAGGTGTCTGAAGGGATGCAATTTCACACAGGATGCTTCTCACAAAAATACTAAATGGTAAATCATTATGCAAAGACTCTACTACAACAAGAGTCTAAGCGCGTTACATTTTAAAACTGAATCCAATTTTGGAACACACTTTTTTAAAAAATCATTTTTTCTAAACCAGATTCCATTTCTTATGTTCTGGGATTTCTCCTTTAATTACATAAAAGCTTCAAACTCAGCATCACTTTCTTAAGAATAAGTGCAGTATAGCGCTACAGAATATCTCAGTAGTCTAAGTTAGTATTACAATAAAGTTACACTAATATAAAACCTCAGCTCTTGATAGCAAGTGAACCCCATTTTCCAGAAATCTGTAGTGTTCTATGAGAAGCCCTACCTGTAATTCAAGTAGTTTACACTGACAATGCCACAAAAATGAAATAATTTCTATCTGTAAGTAAACTGGGGTTATACTTAACAGAGTGAGATTTAAGTACGCAACTCCAGAGAACAGGTTTCCAACTGCCTTTTTAATCCAAGAACACATTTTATTCCTATTTTTTGCAATACTTTTTCCTCTACTTTATAACTGCTACAAACATCATCTTTTAGAAGTATGATAGCGAGCTCAAGTTTGATACCCTTGATACCCATTTTAATTGGATTCCTTATCCTTTACTCCAACGGCTTTGCCTTACCTCTTAATTTTAATGTTTAATCATAGCAGTTCTCAAACATACTAGAAATCAAAATATCATTTTGCATAGAGAACTAATTTACAGGTATTTTGTCCACCACAAATTTGCTACCATACCCCATAGTAGTATTTCAGAAAACATACCTAAGTTTTGCAATGGGTCATTAGAATATCATGGGAGGTATTACTTGCCAAACCAAAATCAAAACATCTGTTCTGATATGTTTCAGGTTACATTCACGCTTTGAAATCAGACATAAAACAAATCTAACACTTTCTAAACACATTGTTAGGAGCTATCAAATTATCTGTTTCTTGAAGCAAGATTCCATCTTTATATCAGATGTCTTTCAAAGATATTTAAGAGATTCATGTGAAGTTATAATATTCCAAAGCAGCAGGAATCTTAAATGTCCTTAAGTTCAACAACCTATTCATCTAAAAATCAACTAAAGCTACCACGAAGAACAGTGTCTCAAAATGACTATTATTTTTACCCATGCTAAGGAACATTTGAACACCTTCCTCAGCCTTTATAATTAATTGAACAAGAGCAAAATCCCACCAATATAAAACAGAAAGCACTTAAGAACAGCAAGTGAACAGGTTTAGGAGCAGGTACTACTGAAATCTGTGGGACTGAAATGTGCGTACCCTTGGAAAGATTACCCCCCCCCATGTGAAAATCATGTGTAAAATGGGCCAAATTGTGCGGCACTGGATTGCCTCAATGAACAAGGTTTCAGCTTTCTGCCATTCAGGAGTACCTTTGCATTTAACATTAGAGTAGTACAATCATAAATTTGGATCCATCTGGCTGGTTTGCGCACACATAGCATATGACAAAGAATGTAGAAAAACATGGTGAAACTTTATTCCAATCTAGTCCACATATGATGCTAGACTTAGGCAACCTGACAGAGATTCCTTTAAAAAGTACCCATCAATCTTACATTCCACAGCATCTGTTCACTTTGGACATTCAAGATGTGATGATGCTGAATTACTGACACAACTTGACACTGTACCAGAACACATTTGTCGTCTTTTGACTACTTGTTAGAAATATTATCACATTCCATCTCATGGCCTTAGGCTTTTACCTGGATGCCAATTAACAGGTTACAAACATCTGCAAGGAATGCAAGGCAGAACATTGTGGTAAGAGTCTAGAAACAAGCGTATATACAAACTTCCAAGAGAAATAGAACTTCAAAAATTAGGGCTTATCAGGCAAAAGAAATAAGCCTTTAACTGATGAATAGTTTTATTATCAGTGTCTCAGACTTGAAAGTTTGTCAAAAGACAAACTAGTATATTCAGTGTGAAGACAACATCCACTTTGAATGGAGCAATTTTTTTTTATTTACCAGCACTTCAAGAACTCAAATACAAGGGTTTTTGGTTGTTTTATATAGCAGGATAGACTGATAATCAGCCTGCCTTACTCAATGAATATTTCAAGGAGTTTTGTTTATTAGGAAATTCTCCTTACTATTGCTTAGAGAAGAATTCCAAAGCCAGTAAAAACACTACGTCTTCCATTTTTAACACCCAGCAAGGAAGCATTCTCTTTAATGCTTGTAGATTAGCAACAACTGGAGCCCAATTAGGCAGGAAGAATAATATTGGTATAAAGCAGCATGTGCATCCCAACAAAAAAATAGTTCCTTCGCTTAGCTTCTGTCCCTAATTTCACAGACATGTTTTAACAGGCATAAATTTCTCTGCTGGAACAACTTCCTTACAAAACAATTCTAAAATATTTCCCAGGCGCCACTTCAGTTTGCTACTCTGATCTCCACATCTCTCTCATCAGGGGTTTGTTCCTTAACATTTCTTCTTTTTAAGTGCATCCCATTCTAATTTCCTCTTTACCTTCACTAGCATTGCCATTATTTCCTTTTATACAGCCATTCGTGAGAGCTCCTGGAATGAGGGCTGTTGAGAACTGTCTGGATAATCAATGTTTCTAGTTTCACTTCCTTACACCACCATCATTCCAGCCCCTGAGCTCCTTATGTTTAATGAGTATGTCTGCAGTACTTGAAAGAACCCAAATACTCCCATTAGAAAACTCTCTTTAGATCTTAGTTTTTCCTCCTATCTCACCTGCTTATCTTACTACCTCTGTGGAGATAGAATCATGCTGTTTGACTCATCAATCAGATTCAAACAGATATGGGCTAGCAGGTATTCTTTATTTAAAAAATAAGGAAGGACATAATATCCTATTAAAAGGATAAGGGAAAGAATGAGTTTTACCTAATCAAACAAATTTTGTAACATTTCTACATCACCAGGATAATCTGGGGCAGTTTACTTACCAAAATCAGAGCAGATGGAAGCCTAATCCCACAGGAACAAAACAGCAATGAATTAACCTTGCTTAATTATACTGACATTACTTAACCTCTTACATAGCTGTCTTCAGGGGAATATACAAGAGAGATTTTTGAAAATTTCAGTTACTATGGGGATTTCAGTCCTGACTGGGCTTATTTCATAAATTTAGACATGTTTAGTATGACTGAGGCCTATGTCTGGGTAACAATAATCTGACAGGAGAAGTCTCTTAACAAAAACTGCTAGTCAAGTTTAGGAGCCGAAGTCTAATTGTGTGGACAAAGGGCAGAAATTATCCACAAGGATGCCCATTTTGAAATCCAGGTAGGTCTGCTCTGTGAATTAATATATTCAGTAAAAATATATTTGAAATTCTTAGAAGTTGAAGGTTTTGAAATAAGAGAAAAAGGATTTAAAACCTATATGGCAATAACATTTAACAAGCCAAAGCATCCAGGGACCTGTTATTTTTCTACTCTCACCATCCCACGATCTTATGAATATCACATACCTGATCTAGCACGCACTTAACAATTTATAGTACTCAATTTTTTCCATTCTAACACATAGCAGGTTGTTCTCTATAAACTCAAAGTTTTACTTTCTGCTATGAAGGCAAATTGATATATGAAAGGACTTTCTGTGCTTTTGTAATCTTTGCTGAACTTCATAATAAAACTGATTTACAAATTAGGGGAGAGGAAAGAGCAACCAGTTTCTTCAATTCTATTCTAAACTAGATCCAAGATTCAGGATCAGAATGTATAACACATATCGCAAAGAATTTATACAGCTAACTATATAATAACTATTTTCAGAGTAGATGAAATGATGTTATGCAAACCATACTTCAATTTGAAAAGGATTTTTTATCAGCAAAAAGATTGGAATGAGGGCAAAAAGTTTTATCAAACCTCTTTAGGGATATTTCTGAACTTAACAGCCCTTCTTCAACTTACCTGCCAAAACCCAGTCTGTCATAGCCCTGATCCTCATCCAATGAAGACAAAATCATACCAAAGACAAAATCTAAATGCACTGCACTACAAATTGTAGGAATGTGTCAAATTTAAATTTGTAAAGGTTTAGGCAACACGGTTGTCATGAGATGAACAACTACGGAGTTATTCCATGATCTGGGCACAGGAAATTATTTTAAACAATCTACAATTAAGGTGAAATTGAAGAAAATGGGGCATCCCTCATACTGAACCACTGTTAGACCCACCCTCATAGGAAATATGATCACTTCCTCCACCATCCTTTTGCACTGATGTTTAGATGGCAAATTCCTACACAAGTGAATAAGCTTGTTTACGCCCTACACAGTCCCAAAAAGTCTCAGTCCTTCCTACATAGAAAAACAGAACAGCATCAATCTTCATGACCCCAAGGGACTCTGCATAACCTAGAACTTTACTATTTCCTTGGAGTCAAGTCTTGGATATGTCTATCTGAATGATGATGTGTCAGTCAACGCCTGTTTAAGGATGGTTTGGCATATTTAGGGATACACCTGGAAATTTTCCAGAAGGAAAGCTCTGGAGGGATTACGTGGACCAGGACTTCCTATACTCTTACAAGTGGCCTTGTGTTGGTCAGCCTTTGGTTTTCACACCAACGGTGAAAGCAAAGGAAGTTCCAAAAATTCCAAGTTAACAGCTGAGATGTACAAGGAGCAAGGAAAGCTTTCCTGAACTTGACGGGAGCAAGAGCTGTGAAGACACGCAGCGGACTCAGTAAATAAACAGGGAGACTGGGGAGCCGAAAGCGTGAGGCGCACCAGCGATGCTGACAGGATTCACTCAGTTGCTGCTTCTCCACGCTCTTCAGTTCTCTGATCAACTTTCTTGACCAAGGCTGCTTCAAAAGCCCTCTCCCCAAAGTGCCTTGGCCATGCATGCTAAATACATCACTGAAGGGGACTCTGCTGCCCTAAGCTCACCCTTCCTTGCTCTCCTTGCCCTCTCGTGTGAACACACACACACACAGGAAACTTTCAGTGGTCTATCAGCAGCTGAGGCGACCGTCTTCTGAGAATTTCCCGCTCCTACAGAGCCGGTTTCCTTTCCCCTTCATAAAGTAATTGCTCTTTTAATTAGCTTAGATAGTCTTTAACCCTCGCTTAAACTCCTCGCCTTCCAGAGCTGACAAACCCCCCCTCGTCCTCCCCCCCCCCCAAGTGAGCTCTGGATTTCTAGCAAGTCTTGGCAACTACGACACGGATCTCTGAAACTTGCGTGCAGTTCGCTCTCTCCCCCCCCCCTCACACACACTTTTCATAGTACTGTTCACACGTGCGCTCGCACAGATACCCCTCTCCCTTGCCTTCCCTCTCAGCCCGGCCTAAAAAGACTTCTTTTAAGTAGTAAATCCTTTTCACACAGGACGCCGGGAAGCCTTTTGTGAGGCAGTTTAGCAAAGCTCCTTCATAATGGCTTTTCAAGAGAGAGGGCTGAGGGCTGGGGGGCGGGGGGAGACAGTCAGGCAAGGTGGATATGCAGGGAGACTGAGAGAAACTAATGGATTTTAAGAGGCGGGCGAGTTAATCCGGGGACAGGAGGCTCTTCAGGGGAACAGAGAGAAAGTGACAGGAGCCAGAGGGACAGACGCCCATTAACATGACAATCCGTGTGCGGTGATAGGGGTGCGGTTGGAGGGGCGGCGTTGGAGGGTCGGAAACGAAGCGGATCGCGTGGAGCCGGGGTGGAGTGGGGACCGTCGCCCTCCTCCCCCGTTTGAGGTGCAGAGTGTACAGAAGACACAGACGGAGGAGGAGGGACGAGGCGGCCAGCCGCGAGGTCTTATTCGCCCAGGGACCGAGCCAGGGGCAGCGGCGGCGGCGGCGGCGACGCACTTTGCTCTGATGACCCTCCTCGCCGCCCTCTCTCTCTCACTCGGCCGCCCGTCCGTCGGCCGCCCGGAGGAGACAGGCAGGCAGGCGACTCCGTCCTGTCCCTGCTGCGCTTCGCAGGCTCCTGCCCACCGAGCGGCACGGCGGCGGAGCCGAGAGGCGAAGCGCGCCGACGCCGACGCCGCTGCCGGAGCAGCCTCCCACAGCAGCCTGCCTGCCTGCCTGCCTCCCCGCCTGTCCTAACCTCCCTCCTTCCCCACCTCCCTCGGCCCCCCTCCCGCCACCCCAGCCAGCCAGGCAGCCTCCCCTCTCCCTCTCCCCCCTCAGCCGCCACCTACCGTCCTCCTTGTCCAGCACCATTGTGGCGGGGATCGGCTGCCTCCGCCGCTCCGTCTCCGTGCCCGGCTCGCCCTCCAAGCCGCCGGTTGCTC
The DNA here is from genome assembly GCA_023333525.1 of Aspidoscelis tigris stejnegeri. Taxonomy (NCBI): domain Eukaryota; kingdom Metazoa; phylum Chordata; class Lepidosauria; order Squamata; family Teiidae; genus Aspidoscelis; species Aspidoscelis tigris. Next base: position 25,670,515 of record JALMGA010000003.1, read on the forward strand.
GCTTCTGCGCCCCGTGAGAAAAAGGGGAGCACACGGCGGCGGCGGCGGCGGGGAAGCTTTGCAAAGCGGGCCGCCGACTAAGGAACGCGCCCGCTTTGCCCTCCCTTGATTATTCTTATTTTCTTTCTTTTTTGCCTGTTCTCCTCTCCTCCCTCGTTCTCTCTCTCTTTGCTTCGCTTCCGTCCGTCCGTCTGTCTGTCTGTCCACCCACCTCCTTTTGCAAATGCACAGCCTGGCCACGCCGGCGGCAGTTGCACGACTTTTCACCCGGCTCTCTGGCGCTCAGCAGCTAGAATTACAGGAGGCGAAGCCCCGAGAAGAGCGCTCGCTTGCTCGCTCTTCCTCTCCCTCGATCGCTTACACACTCCCCCCTTCCACCCCTAAGGCGGCAGGCAGGCAGCGGCGGCGGCGGCGGCAGCGACCTCCTCGGAGACACCCACCCCTTCTTCTGGGCTTGATACTCGACTGCTAGTTGGGGGAATGGTAGACACCCCCCCAAAAAACCGGGGGGAGGTGGCAAGTAAAGGAGAAAAAAATGGAGAACTTGATCCTTTTTTCTTTTAAGTCTACGCACTATCAAAATCAATCATAGCAATCATCATCATCCTAGTCTCAGATTCTTCGCTAAACCTTCTTTCCTCCGCTATTCCTGCAGCAGCAGCAGCAGCAGCAAGCAAAGCTGCTGGAGGAGCTTCCTTAGATTTCACTCTAAAATTATGATACGAAGGGGGTGGAAGCTCAAAAGATGCGAACCTATCGCTGAAGCAAATGCGCCCGCTTGCTTGCTGCCCCCTCTCTCTCTCAATTTATGTGCTCGCACTCTCTCCTGCTGCTGAATAAATGCACACATTTCCCAGGGACCCTCAGATTCCCCTGTTAATTAAATCAATTCATTATGCTCAGATCTGATTAGCGGCCCCCTTTCCCCCCCTCTTTGAATCAATTATTCAATACACAAACATAATTGCCTGTGCCAGAGGTGTCTAAGTATTAGCTTATTTAACTCCAAGGACACTAATTACCCCTAGGGCAAGGGAACTTTTCTCATTAATTCTGACAAAACACAAAAGCACAGTTAAAGTGGGTGGGTGTGCGCTCACATACGTGAGAGAGAAGGAGGGAGGGAAAAAAAACGTCAGGAAAGAAGTGTATAGCGGAGAAAAAAAGGAGCTTTCCCCACACACGTGCTACAGTATAAATAAGCTCTATTTTCTCATTACCTATTGCATTGGATTAGTGCCCCATCCCCCTAACTTTTCCAAAAGTGCAGAGCAAGAGTTGAATGGCAATGAACTCGAATGGCACGGCTGGATTGAGGAACGGTTTACAGGTTAGACTTCTTTTCTTTAGGGTTTTAGGGAGGATTTCGAGATAGTTTGTTTATCAGAGCAGGCAACTGTGAAAAATATCTGGGCTTTTCTCCTCTCCCCCCCTCCAAGAAATGTGAAGGAAAGAGTCCTATGAAAACAACACATGACACATAATTTAGCATGTAGTGGTAACAGTAGTGAATTGTTTACAATCTGAATTAATGTCTCTGCCCACTATTAATGTACTCGCTTCCCACATTTACCATATAATGGGCTTGAGTTTCCATTAGCAAAAAAAAAAGTGCTGAAAAGAAACTAGGCAGAACTAATACAAACTGAAAAATGCAATTACATGTGGGCACTTGCATGCTCTCTCTCTCTCTCTCTCTCTCTCCTTTCTGTCTTCTTCCTCGCTCCCCCCTCCCATTTAAGAGACAGAATTTTGCTCCTTGCTAGTTACCTAAAAGGCTTTTCTTCCTGTGAAATAACATAATTAAAAGTAGTTGCAGTTCTTCATCCCTCCAATTCCCACTCCCTCGGACCAAATTAGGAGTATTTGCTTTCTAAAGTCGCCTATTGTAACTGCCTTCAGTGCACACAGAAATATGTATGATGCTCTTTTTGTATCCTGTGATCCATTAATCCATTTGGCTTTATAGATCAAGGGACTAATACTAACTCTCCAACTCCCAGGTTTTAGTTCATTGGCCAGCCTCTGGCTTCACATAGTAGGTTCAGGATGGTTTCTCCTGATGGGGTATACGCAAAGTATGCATCATTGTGCAAGTTAGAGGGATTCACTTAACCACAACTGTGGATGCTTAGCTTTTTGTTTTTGATTCCTGATCCGCAATCCTATATTGTCAAGTTCACCCGTATCAAGACTTTCATGATGAAACTGGCTCATTTGGCAACTCGGCTCATTATCTTTAAAGCACACCTTGTCCCTATCACTTAAAGCCAAGAATAACAAAACAAAAAAACAAAACAAAACACCCGGGTAAGATAGTTGCCAAGTGAGCTTAACTGAAGTACACTCATTGCTTTTGCTAGAATAAATATGACTTGGAATATAGCACTGTGTTCCATTAGCTGAGGATGTGTTTCTAGGATAAAATGTCTTCGGCTTTGCAACACAACAAACCCTGTTAATTTTCTGGTCTTTAATTTCCAGTGGATGGCATATACTGCACCCACAGGAACTTGACCTGCTTAACTCAATGAATCACATTTTGAAAGAACACAATGGAGCTGGAGAGATACCAAACCATGGAGAAATCATTTTGCAGCATGCTCTTTTACAATAGGATAAAACTTGTTGCATTTCATCCTATCCAAAATAACTTTCATTTGGACTGTCACAAGGGCAGATAACCAGAACCCCACATGTTTATATATCAGCAAGAGCCGTAACTAAAAGTGTGTGTGTGATGAGAAAGAGACATACTGATTAAAAAGTGAAATAATTGATAATCCCAAAGATATTTTTGCAGAGAAGATACCAGTAAAATAACAGCTAAATGCTGTCCTGAAAACAGATCATGATGGTGCCATGAAGAAGACATTCTAAAGCTGAGATGCCAAGTGAGCAGGTGTTCTGGAAATACCCTCTAACCTCTGTCCAAGAAACTGCAGGGTGGTATGAGCTGATATGCTTCTTCACGTAACGGAGACCAAAGGGCAGGCCTTTTCCCTTGGTGTGGGAACTAGGCAGCTACTGTGCCTCTACCTTGAACAGGTGCAACATAGCTATTTAGGTAAGTTGTACATATGGCATGATGGCCACCCCAGTTGGGCCCAGTTATGAATCAAGGAACAAAGGTTCTTCAGATTCACAGTTGTGGGCTGGAATCATTTTATAGCGCATCCCAAAATAGCTCTAGATGTGGGCCAGTTTCTAGAATTTGTTAAAATGTTGCCAGCCTCCAGAATGGGGACCAGGCTGCTCCTGTACCACTGTCTGTGTGCTTGGTGGTGTCAGAAACAGGAACACAGCCTGTAGGAGATATCTATAGTCTTCCAGTAGAATGTTCTCAGGTATGGTTTCCACACACGAACAAGGGCCAAACACAGTGGACATATGATCAGCATGTTCCATGTCAATGTGTCTTTTGGTGCACATTGGCATGCAATCCCAGGTTCTAGGCACACATTTGGTTCAGTCTCAATGCACCATGCAGATAGTGCCCTAATTTCCAAAGCACGGCTTTTTGTCAGGGATTACATCAGCATCTGGAACGCTAAACCCCTCATCACCCCTGCTCTAAAGGATGTGTTATGCCATCTTGTATTGAATTGGATTGCTAGGCCAGCTAGCTTGTAAAGGAGACCTTTTCTCTTAGCAGAGATCAGGATCTGGTTAACAACCTGTTATTGTTTCTCTTCCAAATAGGGCCTGAGATTGACCTCCATTTAACTGGCCAATTATTGCTCTAATGCCAGATACCATAGCTTCTTTTTCCAACTCGGCTCTGAAAACATAAAAATTACAATAATTTATCATGAATGTGATAGTGCTGGTTGATCCCTCCAGCATACCCTATGTGAAGACAGCGATCGGGTGGGGGAATTGATGTATCGTGAGGAGAATGCAAACATTTAGAAGATTAATGCAATTTAGAGTTACCTTAGACTTATTTATAGACATTTTATATTAATGGTCACAGTGGTTCAAGGTTGGTGTTCAAGGTAAACAATGAAGACAATACAAAACAGTAAAACTATAAAACTTAAAGTACAACAAAATGAAAACACTAAAACTAGGAAGACAGAACTAAGTAAAAGAGAGAAACTAAATAAATTTAAGAAAAAGATATATTTTAAATGTTATTTTGTTATTTCATAACACGATAAAATACTAGTTGACCTAATTTCCAAACATCTGGTATAATAGGTGTGATTTCAGCAGGTACCTTCAGGTATCAAAAGAAGACACCTGGAACAGCTCTCCTGAGAGAGTACTCCATAGAAGGGGGCTATTTCAGAGAAGGCCCTGTTCCTAGTGTCAGGTTCCTGTGACACTCATAAAGGACAATATGACTATGCAGGGTTTTCCTAGTGTTTTCAGACATCAAAGTGGGAGGGGACTGTCCTTCAAATAAGTGGAGCCTGAATTATGTAGGGCTTTATGTACAAGACTTAGAACCTTGAATTGGACTTAGGCGCTTTCCACACTGGCCTGCCGAAAAAGGGATCTATTAGATCTGTTTTTCGGCAAACCATCCTTGCAGGTAGATCCATCACTATTTGTGATGGATCTACCAGACCCCTTGTGCCCACACATGCACAGGGAGGATGGATTGGGAAATGGATTTGGCATCCCAATCCGTCCTCCCAAGGCCCTCCTCCCGGCTTCCCTGATTGGCCACTCTGGAGCCAGCAATGGGGAACCAGGGGCCTCTGGGCTCCCCCTTGCCCCAGAAGCTGCAATCACTGCTTCCCGGGCCAGGGAGGCTTCAACCTACACCCCCACCCACCCACCCTGGGTCGCATGTGCGTGTTCCCCTCCTTACCTGCAGGCAACCAGGCCGATCCTGGCTGCCGGGGCCTGGCGTGCTTTGTGTGTCTGTGCAGTGCGCCTCCCCATTGGCCAGCCACATGTGCCTGTGCAGAGGGCCTGCTGAAGCCAGGCATGTGGCTGGCCAATGGGGAGGCACACTGTGTGCACGCGCAAAACACGCCGGGCCCCAGCAACCAGAATCTGCCTGGCTGCCTGCAGGTAAGTAGGGGAACGCGCTTGCGCGACCCAGGATGGGTAGAGGGTGTGTAGGGTGAAACTCCCCTGGCCCAAGAAGTGGCGATTGTGGCTTCTGGGGTGAGGGGGAGCCCAGAGAACAGAGGACCCCAGTTCCCCATGCCTAGCTCCTGAGGAGCAAATCAGGGAAGCTGGGGGGAGGGCCCAGTTAGTTCCCCCATCCTTGTGCGGAAGCATCCTCCGTGGATGCGGATTTACCACACAAGGATGGATTAAGACCTGATTAAGACTACCTTCTTTCAGGTCTTATGGGAAACTGGTTTTAGCGCCTTGCAGCACACATTAGAAACGGATCTCACACAAGCCAATGTGGAAGTGGGCTCCGCAAAGTGTCTCTAATGTGTGCTGCAATGTGGAAGGCAACTTGCCAAGTGTTTTAGATCTGTCTTTAATGGGTCCTTAATCTGTTTTTAAGGGCCAGTGCGGAAACACCCTTAGACATTAATAGGAAGCCAGCATCAAACTTTAAATATAGGTGTAATATGACTGTGACTAGAAGTGCCATATTTTGCACTAGCTGTAATCACTGAACTATCTTCAAGGGTGTGAAAGCATAGCTTAGAATGACCATGTGTTCTATTGAAAAAGAGTTTGGGTTGTCTAATAAGATGGAACCGATTGTATGCACTCTGGTCACTGCTGTCATCTGAGTTTCCAGGGACAATGACAAATCCAGGAGAATACGCAAGTCTCTTACTTACTCCTTCCAGTGAAGAACAACCCTGTTCAGAAAAGGATACTGGGGCACTTCCAATTTGTTGACTTGCAGCCAGCCCTTCACTGCCTCCAGGTACTGCTCAAGTATCTGGATTACCACCCCTGAGGAAGATGGAACATAGATGTAGATCTGGGTGTCCTCTGCATACTGGTGACACTGAATTCCAAATCTGAAGACCAAAGCCAGTAGCCTTATATAGATGTTGAAAAACATGGGGGACAAGATTGATCCCAAGGAGGTGATTGGGTTTATGCTATGTGGTTTGTCTCAGAGACTTGTTTTATTTGTACCTCTATCCTGCTCTATCCCTAAAGGTCTTAGGGTGGGTTACAATAAAATCAGTAGAAGGCATAGGATCTGAACCATTGTAAAACAATGCCTCTGATTCCTATGTCCTGAAGGTGCTTCAGAAAGATACCATGGACAATAGTATCAAAGGCTGCAGATAAATCAAGGAGCACCAATTCTGTCTCCTTCTGAAGGTCAGTCTCAGTACTGTGGCCCAGGTCTGAAGCCAAATTGAAAAGAGTCCATATAGTTCACCTTGTTATACCAATGACAAGACAATTGGTCATTAAGTCATTTTAAGAAGCTTAATAACTGTAACACCCTCCCCTTCATTTGATCAGATTCAAGGTCAACCTAAGGCGGGGAGTTGCAGCAGACACATTTCTGCTGTTCTGGGGGGTCATCAAAACAGTGACTACCAAAATCAGCTAAAAGGTACTGGCTCCTGATTCAACAACCATTCATGTCACTAATGGTATGTCTCCATGGTCTGTTTTTGCTTCCCTCTTGTGTTGGATTTTTAAAATGTGTGTTGTAATTCGAAATAAAGCATCCCCATGTAGTTTGGGGTAATGCGGATTTAAAATGTACTTTCCTGTCTCCATGCAAGCTGCTTTTTGTGAGCCCGCATCTTTTTCTCCCCACCCTCATCCCCCGCTCGCTGCAGCGATGACAGAAAAAAACCTCAGTTGAACCTCCAGAACACAACACAGATCTTTCCTTTACTTGGCTGACAAGAGTTAAAAGCAGTTACAACCATAACTGAAAGCAGCTCACTCTCTCCATAACTAATGCTTGCAACATAGTTACAAGCATAACTGAAAGCAGGCTCCCTTCAGCTGTCAAATTCAGCTGCCTGCATTCAGGTAATGGCAGCTGATTAGCACACAAGCAGACCTGGGAAGTGAAACTTTGTTTCACTTCGGAGGCTGCATTATTAGGAGAGGGAGAGAGAGATTTGCTTGCTGAGAAACAATGTCCGTGGTAATGATAATTAGTATCACCTTTTCTTGTTAGCAAGCACAAAATATCTCTCTCCCTTCAAAGTGAAACAATGTGACAGTTTGGAGCTCTGCTTGTGTGCTGAAAGAGCTGAATTCAGGCAGCTGATTCTGACAGCCAGTTCTTCTGCAGGGATCAAAAATGCCTAAAAATTCAGTGGAATGTGGGAGAAGATGTGGAGAAAACGTCTCCGTGCTCCCAGGAAAATCCGCAGTTTCCCCTAAGTTGGATGTAGCTTTGCTTAAACAGGTTTTTTTCTGCCACAGATTTTCCTCCTTTTCACCTGATGTAGCCCAGAGTAAAGCTGTGCATGGAGATGCTCCAAGGCAAAACAAGCTTAAATCTGGAGTATTTTTGGTATATAGATGCACCCAAAGTCTTATGCAGCAGCCCTCAGTTCAATTGTAAATGTCCTCTGTGAGCTGAATCAATGGAACAAATGACCATCAAAGTGGGAAATGCTGCTGCTCCTTCAAGGGAGAGAGAGTGATATGAAACCCTAACCTGTGTGTGACACCCCCATAACTCTGATAAACATCTCCATGCACTTTTACATGCACACTGCGATGCTGGAGGCTGTACATGTGTATGGATAAATTGTATCATAGGAACGTTGGAAACTGGGCCTGCTTACTGTCTTTGGATGCAAAGGCGTGTTGATTTTTTTTAAAAAATTGACCTGATCAACAAAGTTAATAAATGCCTGTTTTATTCTGTGTACAGATTTTGATGATAACTTGCTTTATACTCCAGCATCCAAGCAGACTTGGTTGGAATTGAGATCAACTGAGAGACAAGATTTTCAGAAAGAGAGAAATGAGATCTTTATCTTGAAAGGCTAATTGTGTCTGAATCTACATATCTGTATCTACATATGATAAACATATAATGAAATGTGGAGGCAGCATTGGTCCCCACCTCAGGTGCCAATCCCAACACATTCTGAAACCTCCTAAAGTCTCCACTGGTGTAACTCACATACTACTGAACACTTTTGGCTGCTGAAATGCCTGTTACAAGTGTATTGTGAAACCTAAAAATAGTCACATGGGGTACATCTGGCAATTAGTTTTTTATGGTTTTTTTTTTAATCTTACAAGATAATCACAAATTCTAGTAATTATAAACTGAAATAACTGAATTTACAGTATTGGCTTTAAGGAGAACAGGAATAAAATTAACGGGCAAGTAAGAGAATCACATTGCACACACAGTCTTTATCAATTGATCTGATCCTATTGACTTGTATATGCTTTTATTCTTACTCTTCCATGCTTTTAGTATTTCCAGTGCTTCGTTGATTTTTTTAATAAAAAATCTTAATTGTGGAACATAATGTATGAATTCACGACCTTTATCTTACACCTGGGAGGCCCTCTCTTAAACCTTAGTTAAATGATCCTGCTTATGTAGGCTTCCTCAGTAGTCAGAGTCTGAAGAGCAATGCCTTTCCAACACACATACACATGTGTACAACTAGGACAGGGCAATTATTATAATGAACCTATTACTATCTGTTACAATTTTAACTAAATCTGCTTCTGCGTGATATTTTGGACTGTGAGTACAGTCACTTTAGCTACCACTGGTAGGTTAGAGCTTATGTGGAGAAGACAAATCATTGGTCCTTTCCGTATTTACCTTTGGTCTGGTATGAAGAGCCTCTTGGATGAGATTCTGTGTCACCTCATCCACACGTTAATGCAGATCAAGAAGCCTCTACTTCTGTTAGTCCTGTGCTGTCTGATCAAGAAGGAACTAGATCTAGATCTTTAATCCAGTGTTTAATCCATTTAACAGGATCCACAAGAGGATTAAGGGCTTTGTTCCAGATCATGGTAGGTGTGAAGATGGCATGTGTTCATGATCTGGAACTGCAGGGACTGCTTTTCAATGGCACACCATAGCATGCCACCCCAACCCCCTGAAATGTTTGTTCCTAGCCATTGGGTGTGTAGAGACAGTGGCTCACATGAGCTTTGCAACCACGAGGAGGCATGGACCAGATCAACACCATCACTGCAAATGATGTTGATCCAGCCCATTCAGATCAGTGGGTCATGTTAATCTGTTGCTTGTGCACCTTCTGTGGCAAGGCAAGAAATGGTATGGGTGGGGTCATAGGCATAGCCTGTAATTCTACTGTGAAAACCAAGAAAATACATGAGAATCTGCAGTACAAATCTGTTTTCAAGTTGTGGCAGATTTTTCAAACACATTTATAATAAATGAGTTACCCAAGGAAACCATGCTGGGACCATAGTGGGACAGGAAACTGTTTGAACTGAGATAAGAATATAAGATGACCCCTGCTGTATTGGGCCACAGCCCATCTAATCCAGCATCCTGTCTCACACAGTGGCCCACCAATTGCCCACAGGCATCTCAAGCAGAGACAAGGGCAAACCTTCTCCTGCTCTCCTGTCCTTTCAGTCTGTAATCTGATATGCAATTTTGGGTGCTCTTTAAAATTTAGAGAATAAATTACAGAACTCTTAAAGTCCTACATTTTAACCCATACCTGATATATGTCCATTTCCACATCTAAGTATTGTGGCCAGGCATTAAACCCTGAGAGCGCTCTCCACCTTCTTGGTAAACAATGTTCCAAGTATCCCATCCCTCATCACTTCTGCTTCTCCTTCCTTAGCTCTCTGGACTGAAGTTGAATTATGCCAGGGCATCAGATGGGCAAACTGCTTCAGGATACACTGCACAGCATCATGTGCAAAATGCTTCATTCCTCATCGGGCAGAATGTATTTAAAACAACCTTTACAATGGCGTAGACACGAGCATAATCACTGGGGATGTGGATAACAGGAATTGCTCAGGGCATGTGAATGAAAATGATGTGTCTTTAGTAGAGGTGTGCATGGATTTTCAAAAGTATTCAAAAATTTGATCGAATTCATCCGAATTTTGATATTAAAATTTGAATTGAATGTCCATAAATTTGAATTTAAAAATTCAAACGACATTTTCATGTGTACAGGCTTGTACATGATGCATACTTGCACATACACATCTTTCCCGCATCTGTACACATTTGTATGGATCCGTACAGGACAAAAATAGGTTGCATACAGGATAACTACAGGATGCATACGGACATGTACGGATGTGTACAGGATGCATAACGATGCATATGGGCACATTCCAATGTTGTTGACATTCGTAAGTGCAAATTGGAATAGAAAATTGGAATGAATAGGTTTGAATTTGCTTAATTCAAATCAAATTTGGATAAATTTGAATTTTAAAGATTTGAATCAAATCAATTTTTTGATATTTGATTCCAATTGAATCCCAAAAATTGTATTTGTGCATACCCCTAGTCCAGTTTTCCCAAACTTTTGATATATGTGTACCCCTTCTATAATTTTCGTAACTCTGAGTACCCCTCATAAAATACATTAGGGATAAAATTTGTATTTTATAAAAATAATCAAAATCAGTGGAACTTACTAAAGCACGATAATAGGTGCCCGGAACTATTAAAAAAGTAAGTTGTCTCCGTAACGAAGTGCAGTATATTCACGCCGTGTCACGCCTCACAAGACCATTAGATAACACTGTGTTGTATTAGAATCAATTACATTTATGTATTGAGTTGTGTTATAAATGCTCATAGAAAATAAAATAAAATAAGTTTAAAAAAAAGTAAAAAAAAACACCACTGCAATTCTCCGGCGTTTAAACAGCTCTGCGGCTCAACGTCAACTGTTAATGTTCCCGCAGTTTAAAAATGGCCGAACCCGAGCTTCGCGAAGGATGCGCAGAAGTTCCCGCCATAATGAGTTGCGATACGATGTACGATGGCCCCAGTTCCCGTGTAAAAACTGCAATACATGCCTATTTCTTTCCTTGTTCTGTGGGCACAGCTAAGCACGGTGCAGTGGATATTCCCACGTGATCCCCACCAAACTCCAGTGCAACGCGTACCCCCACCAAACTCTTCCCGTACCCCTGGGGGTACGCGTACCACACTTTGGGAAACACGGCCCTAGTCTTTAGATAGTGGTTTTGAGAAAATGACTTATAAAAATCATCCAAATCTATGACCCTTGGGGAAAGAATCATAGAATCATAGAATGGTAGAGTTGGAGGGGACCTCCTGGGTCATCGAGTCCAACCCCCTGCTCAAGGCAGGATCTCCTAAAGCATCTCAGACAGATGGCACAAGCAACAGTTGCATCCATTATTTCTTTTTTTCTTCCTGTGTCAGAACATAGTAGCAATTGGTCGTCACGTGGGACAACCAAAATGTTATGCCCAATCAGGCATGAAAACCACTTGAGATGGATCAAGTGAGACTATCTCTTTACAAATTAAAAGACAAGCTATCTGAATTGGAAGTTAGAGAGGAAAGGAAAGTCATTTTAAAAACTGTATGCCATTAAACAACAACAACAAAATATATGGCACACTGAATTGGTTCTGAAATGATGACAGGTATTTCCAAAATAGTTCTTCATTGCTTAGATATTCAAATGTGGTTGTCTGGATTTGAGAGTCTAGAATATGCCAGCCCTATTTGGCATCATCCCGTGTTAAATGAATTCAAATACAGTTGCATGTAAAATATTTACAGCATCTACTATTTTTCCTTCCTTCAAAAAGCCTAAGACATCAGACATAGTAAAAATGATGCAATACCATCAAAACTCACTGTTCTAAAGCCCAGATGAATAGACTCATACAGCAGTTACTACTACTATTAAAACGTATTCATTCACAAAAGAATTGAGTAAAAACACAAGACTTCATTCTGTGGAAAAGAGTTTCACAGAAAAGAAGGTTGCATGGAATCACCCTACCTACTGCTTGTGATGTATGGACTGCGCACAGGAATTTAGATACTAGATCATAATGGATGATGAAGAGAAAGGTGGGTTCCCAAATGAAAAGGGCTCTGAATACGGATGGAAAACTTCAAAATTTTGATTTTTAGAAAATTCAGCTGAATTCAAACATCTGTCAAATTCTGATCCTAGGAAAATATGGGCATCTTTGTAGCTTTGAGGTAGCTAGCACAGTGTTGTCAGAATCTTTCCTGTGATCATAGACATCTTCTCCAGTTAGTATCCAGGTTGGATTATTCTGTCTTCTGCAAGTTTTCAGGAATAGCCCATACAATGTTTTAAAACTAAACAAAACACAATAAAGAACTGATGCTAAGCTCTTTCTTTCCAGAAATGGTTGTAATCAGTTCATCAGCCAAGTCAAGGATAGCTGTTCCATGTATTTTAATGAGAAGCAGTATATAAATATATAAGTAAATATATAAGTCTATCTGTGCATTGAATAAGTCAGAATCAGGGAGCAGCCTCCAACCATGTGTGTGTATTTGGCTTATATCCCTCACTTAGGTGTTGAAACAACTTTGCAAGATCAGACCCCTATATAGCTAAGTATTCTCTTGTATATTTTACAACTCCATTCATTTTAAGAAAAAATAAAAGCAAGGTCCTATGCAATTACATTTACACCTTGTTATTAGAGTGACCACAGAAGAGAATTTTGCCAAAGGAATGCAAAAGGTCAGTTTGGAAACTGAAAAGGAACTATAAGGGACTCTGAGCAAGAGGTGGAAATTTTTGCATCCATTTAATAGAGTGTCATCACTTCCTGTACCAGCTCACCTTAGCTAGTTCAATTTCCATTTTTATGTGAAAATATATCTGACATTACAGTATAAGATGTAGCTTATAGGTGTTTTATTATTATTCTCTGGAAATGGGCTATATCACATGGATCATATTGTTTCATCTGCATTTGTGATTTGAAGCTACTCATTTTTCTATATATGAAACATTGTGTCTTTTTGAAGCAGATAGATCTGAAATCTTAGCACTGGTCAAGTATTTTCTATTAAATATTAGGATGGATCAAGCAGAAGATCTTCAAGAAATTTCATGAATGGCGAAATTATTGATTAATGTACAAATGCAGTAATCATGTGAGATCCTTTAACCAGTTTCCTAACTTTCTGCTCACCTGAATATCAGCAATCTATCACTTTAATATGATAGCCACACTTTGGTCTTTTCTTGGGCTGAAAGTGTAGAATTTCTGGAGTCTGAGCAGCTCCAGAAATTTTAGCTGTGGAGAGTACAGAGTTTTTGTTATACAGCATCCAAAAATTCTGCCCAGTGCAGTTAAGTGATGGACTGGAAACAGCCACAGAAACTAGCTGTTTTCTGCCTGGCAGTTAATCACACTGCATGGAAAATGACCAAGGTAAGTCATACATGTTAGGACAGGAGCAGAAATGGATGGGAAGTTTCCTGTGTTAAAACATGGAGGGCACTTCTGACTGTACTCTACACTAGGGTTGTGCACAAATGCAATTTTTGACATTCGATTTGATTCAAATTAAATATTCAAATGTTTGAATTCCTACAAATAGAGAAAAAACTAATGTGCTCAAATTAAAACCGATTCAAATACATTCATATCTATTCGTATGAATATTCAATTTGTATTTGATGATACGAATGTTGACAACATTCGTACGTGTCCATACAAATCTGTACGCAGCCATTCGCATCCCGTTTTTATCCCGTTTCATCCTGTACGTATCTGTACAAATACGAATGTCTAAATAATTCATATGAATAATTTGAAACATTCAAATTCATCTGAATGTTAAAAAATGAATCTATAGATTGAATTTCAAATGTTTTGAATATTCTTTCAGATCTCTACTTTACACCCCTAGGAGACACACTGCAGACCCAAAAGGTCCACAGGTGCAAACACTGCTCCCGGTGAGCCCTTAGGAACTGGCCTTTGTTGGCTGTGCAAATATAGCCATGGAAATAGTAGCCATAACCCACCTATGCAGCAATTGCTATATCGTACTGTAACAATCCTCAGACTAAAATTGTATGCCAAGACAGGCAATACAACTGAATGCTTGTTGTTGACTAGGTAAACTGGTTCTCACTCTGCTGCCCACTGGGACTAATTTTTGGATAGTGAAAAGCAAAGCTGTGAATCACAGTATTGTTCTTCCTCAGCCCTGTAGCCTTAGTCAGATGCTGCAGTTGAATCTGTAGATTGAACTGTGCCTTGAATTCAATGAGGAATCGAATAAATATTGGGCTCCATATTCCAAGAAATACAATGTGTTTAAGAGTCAGTCTGGCCTTATGTGCCACACAAATGTTACAGTTGCTCCATATAAAAATGCATTACATATTATCTTCTAATCTTAGGGTAGAGCAGAACACCTTGAAAAGTATCTTTCAATAACGACTAAAGCTCTACAGAATGAAATTAGGATTAAGTGAATCTCACAAAGAGTCTATATCACTCCAATCTAACTTCCATACCTTGCTAACACCATGCCCAGGCTATGAACCAGGACTGTTTAGTTGTGTGGTTGTTTTTTAAAGACAATTAGTGAAACATATCTCTTCTACCTGGCCTTTAGCTGAGAAAATTCACCCTTGTCTTCTATCCGTTTGCTTTTCTTTCTTTTTTTAAAGCCTAATAATTTTGGTAATTTATTTCCCTGTGTAATCTACCTTAAGACCACACATTACAAGGTGGAAAATAGGTGGAAATCATTTAATTAATATGTAAAATCTATGAGTTACGCGTCAATTCTTTGATAGGTCAGTGTAATTTTGACTTGAGGAATGTGTGTGGCATACTGTTAGCTCCACCTTAAATCATTTATGCTCACCTTACACAATTGTAAAAAAAAAAAAAGGTGCAAGTTCCTGCTTATATAGGGACTCATAAATGGAGCGCCTGATACCACATTCCCTCTTGTGCAAAGTTAACAAATGGAAGCCCACACAGGACCAGTTCTCTCTAACTGAAGTTAAGGAACAGTGGTTAGTGTTTGTACCACAAGCACTTGCATTGTCTCCAATTTACCTAGAAGTATTCAAAGTGTGTATGGTCCTTCACAGACTGTCCAAATTTCCATAGCAACAGCCACAGCTACTTCCACCACAAGCCTGGCCATTGCCATGGTGATTCTGATGCACATTTGCACAGCCACCCCAAGCCATCCCTCCTTCTTGAAGTGCTGCTGACTGGGAGTGTATTAGATACCCTAGTCAAGCTGTGGAGAAGTTTTTACTTCTCCACAGCTTTGGAGGATCAGGGGCACTCTTGCACACCATTCAAGCCACTCTGGGATGGTGGTGGGGCTGTGGCCTGCACATGGAGCATCCCAGAGTGTGCAACAGCATCCTGGACAGGAAAGTGCAAAAAGGCCCATACACAGTGTGCAAATAGGACACCTGGGAGAGCGCCTTCTCAGTCTCCCCCTTGAGGTGTGTCTATCACCTTCATTGTATACATTTAGGAAGGCAGTAAAGGTGCAACTCTTTGCCCTGGCCTTCAGTTAAATCGGGACATACTTTTCACACTGGGAGAAGCTGTTATTGTTTTAATGTTTTAATGATGTTAAATGTTTGATTTTAGAGGTTTTTACCCACATGGAGACGTCTGGGTTTAGGGCGAGATAAAAATGTAAATAAATAAATAAACAAACAGCATATGGCTCAGACCTATCTACTGTAATGTCTAATTTGTCCATTATAGTCTCTCAGGATAGTATCCACCACATAGTTCAGACTATCACAGCAACCAATATAGCCGAAGATTGTGGATGGAAAAACTTGTAGGTCTACAAGCCAGCTGCTCTTTTTTTACTAGTCTCTCTTTCAGTCTCTCTGTAGGACTGTGTTTCAATGTGTCCAGAGGAGGGATGTGCACAAATATTCATAACATGCAATATTTGTACGAATTTGCACATTTGTATACAAATCAAATGTTACAACATTAGTACATTGGCATTCATATTTGTACAAATTTTTCAGAACATTCATGAAATGGAGAAATGGGAAAGTTGCTGTGCCAGTCACTGATCCAGAGTGCATTCAACATGGATTGAGAGTGGATTCAAAATGGATTCAGGGTGGATCTGATGCTTTCAGATACGTATTGGATATGTATGCATTTGTATCGGATATTCATACGAATTTGTATGAATACATTCGTATCTAATAGAATCCTACCAGATTCAAAAGGGATCCAAGGGATCTATTTGAACAACCATGAATTTTCTTGCCTTCAATTTGATAGAAATCGAATGCAAAAAACTCCCATTCATGCACATCCCTAGTCCAGAGAATGACCACATTACAGGAGACCCTGGATCACTGAGTGGTGGAAAGTGCCTCTCTGCATCCATTTCGGCATGTGGAGGCACTTTTCAAAGCAGTGATCCAAGTGCCTCTGCCAAAGGCAAGAAAGTCTGCATTCCGAGAAGGCAGATAATGATGAGTTTGCACCCTTCGCTGTGGTGCCTCTTGCTGCTGTATATGGAGACATAGAGTATCAGCTAAGCCTTTTAAAAGATATACTTGATAAGCAGAGACACAGTCTTGATCAGAATTGGTTCTGAGAGATCAAAAGTGAAGTTCCAAATGGAGCTTAATTTCTTCCTTTGCTGTCACACTTGTTCCATTTGTCATTTGACCACTCTAGCACAGACGCTAATAAATCAAGTGTTAAAAGTGGTTACTACACATTGTTATTTGGAATCCTTTCGACATTGCCGAAAGGTAAATCAATATTATTATTATTCCATATCATAAATGGTGGGAGGAACAGAAGCTGAGAGAAATTAACTTTCTTAATATCACATATGGTGAGGCAAGGCTGGGAAGCAGAAATCTTATTACTCGTAGCTTTCACTGCAGTCCTAACAATGGCTATTTGTAAGTAATATCCCACTATACTCAGTGGTGCTTGTTCGGTGAAGTAATAAAGTGCACTGTCATCTCTTTTCCATTCTCTTGCACTAGTTATCTATTGAGTGGCTTTAGCTCCATTGTAGAGCAAATTGCCTGGAAAGCAGAGAGTTGCCAGTTTGATCCCTACTCTTTCCCAGGAAGTAGGCGATGGCAAACCAATTCCGTATCTCTGCTAAGAAAACTGTATGGAGGTGCCCATGGAGCTGACTGTGCAGTCAAAGAAGAGTTGTGCGTGACTTGTCAGTAACCAGCCAACCAGTGTTTGGTCCAGTTGTTGCATTTTTCAGTGCCTGTGGAAGGAAAGCCTCTTATAACTTGTAACAAGATAGAATCTCAATTCAGAAAGAACTTAAGTCTGTGCATAAGTCTGTTCCTTAGTGGGATTTCTGCAGGTTCCAAAGTGCTATCTGGTATAGCAGTTCATATGAGCTGAGGTTTATCTTTCTTAGCTTGCAACACAATCTTCTACACTTAATTGCATATGAACATTGGACTTGATCATGTAAAGTAGGCTTTCTGACCCAAAATGAAGGAACTCTTAAATCTTTGTTAAGTACAGTGTATTTTTGCTTAAATTACCTGTATAAAAAGCACAGCTCTCTTTGTGACACTCTGAAAAATAAAAAGCTGAAGGATTGCTCATAAAATGAGACCCCCTTGAGAATGCATGTGGAATGCCTCTATAACATAAGACTGGCACTTGGGTTATTATATTGCAC
The DNA here is from genome assembly GCA_023333525.1 of Aspidoscelis tigris stejnegeri. Taxonomy (NCBI): domain Eukaryota; kingdom Metazoa; phylum Chordata; class Lepidosauria; order Squamata; family Teiidae; genus Aspidoscelis; species Aspidoscelis tigris. The sequence continues at coordinate 25,688,090 of JALMGA010000003.1, forward strand.
AATCCATGGTGAATCTCTCTGGGAATTTGCAAGTATTAAAGGGAGCCACATGGTAACTTCACTACAACAATACATTGAGCCACTTTGAACTTTTTTTTATAAATACACACTTAAGAATCTAATTAATATCAATACAGGAAGTTTCAGTTAACTTGTCCAGGAGCTTAAAAGTGCACCAGAATGTAAGTGCTCCCCAAAGGTTTATGCAATAAAAGTAGATTCTGTACAATTCAGACTGAAGGAGGGAATAGGGAACATTTCCCATTCTAAGCTAAGTCTCCTGCGATTTGTACAATATTACCACCAAACACCTCTTCCCCTGTAGTTAAAGAGGCCAGAGGTTTCAGCAAAATTCATATAGCATAGACAATTGCACAAATTTGAAGTGATTCAAGCTTCTACATTTTCACTGTCAGATTTTAGGCAGTCAAAAATGAGGAGATTCTGTTGTTTGCATGACCTGTTCTTGTAATGTAACTCACAGTATAATTTTTGTATTCAAGAATAGTTGTAATATTATCTGCAACATAATGAATAACAAAACATGTATAATTGACACATTGTGGCAATATGGATCTTACCTCTGCTAGGAAGCACTTTTTCTTCTTTTGGAATTACCTGTTAAGGTAAAATGATCTTTGCCTTATAGCACTTAAGGGGAACTAATTGTTAATTGTGTTACCAGTCAGTGCTAATTACTAGAAACCCAGTCTTAATACACAGAGGCAGGAACTAAACCATTGCTTCTGCTAGTTTTAGAGCTATCCATCCCTTGCCTGTGACAACATGAATGTCAAAGCCTCCCACATTCATGCCAGTGGCAGCCAGTAGCATAAGAGCAGGTGGGCCAAGATGTAGGTGTGGTGATCATAAGCTTGTCCATCATCTGTTCCTTTGAAAATAGAGCTGTGATTGTACTGGAAGTACTTTGAAGTAGCAGTATCAACAGGGGGAAACACTGTTAGAGTGGTTTCTTATGGTCTGTAGGATACTTTTGTCAACACTCTCCACCCCTCCATGTATAATGTATGATGGCCAAGCATATCCCATGCCATAAAAGTACTCCCATGGCCATTACAGTGTCTTAAAGCTCCTGCCAGGGTCTCAGCATATGGACTGGTGGCACTTTCAGCTCTAGGAAGATCTCATCCATTAGAGGGTATTATCAGTTCTAATTCCCAAAGATAATATCTATAAATACAGACTATCAATTTATACATATAATATTCCCAGGGGAAGCCTTGGATCTAGAATGTCCTGTTTTTATTCAAACAATGAGAGGTCATTTTGGTTTCTTCTCTTTAGTTTCTCTTGTTGTAGTGATACATACTATTAGTGAATTATTCTGCTTGTACACGAATGATCCATCCACAGTTATTTGGATCTCAGGCTTCATCTTAAGCTTCATCCAGACTTCGCTTATTTATTCTACTGTATTTGGATATTCCAGAATAAAGCATGGATATTCTGGAATAAAACACGTCTGTATGTGTTTTATTAGGAAAAGTCAGCAATGTCTGGATACAAACCTACTGAGCAAAAAATATTTTTATGATTATTGAACATAACAGTAGTAGTAAGTGATCATGGGAGTAATGGATCATTTCATTGAGTGAACTGGAAATATTTCAAAATTGTTCCTCCCTTTTCTTCTAGAACTACGCGATTAAGTCATTTGACATCCAAATTTTGTTTGGAAACTGCCATCAGTCTTCTTGCTTGCCTATGTTTTATTGAATTGTATCCATATACCATGGAATATGACAACCTAAAAACAAAAGTGGTCTCTTCTGGCCCTAGTAGCTGCTGAAGGACAAATGTAGCCAATTACTAAGTTTGAGTAAAAAAATTAATAAAATCACTGCTGCCTTCTTCTGTGTTTTGCTTCAAACACAAAACAGAACTGACAAAGGGAAAGGGCAAACTGTGTGGTTTTCATACATCCTTAAATATTACTTACTCTCAGGCAGTGAATCAGTAGACAGCATGTGAATAAATGTTCTAGTTTCATTATAGGGTACATGAGTCTGTGTGCCTATTTTAATTTTTTGAAATAAATGTATTTTCAAACAAGTTCAAGTTTCCTACCACATCCAATTACAATATTTGTTTTTAACTTACTGGACTCAAGGATGGGTAACATTTCTCCCCATTATGAGAATATGGGTGTTCTTCCACCACACTCCTTAGATCCGGATCTAAGAAGATCCGGATCTAAGGAATGGGTACATTCCTTAATCCGGATCTAGTAGATCCGGATTAAGGGAAGCACCCAATGTGTTTCCAAAGGAGATGTAGCACCCATTAGCGATTAGTGGAAGGGACGGGTGCATCCTTTCTCTCCCCCCTCCCCAATTGCTAGGAGCCAATGGTTCAAGAAAGTAAATGGCAAGTAATCCAGGGAATATATTAACCCATTGTTAACCCCTAAACTTTTTGTTTGGAGGCATATATCTTTAATTCTGGGGAGGGGCTTAAGGAGCCAGGAAAACTTTAAGTTGCTCTGAAAAGTTTAACAATTTGAGGTTTTTTGTTTTTTGTTTTTTTAAAAGAAAACCTTGATTACAGAAAGCTTCAGAGTGGTGAGATAATTACTCTGGAGCCAGCAAGTCTGAAATTACCACATGCCTCAAAATTGCTTTAAAAACAACAACAACAACAACCTATCAGGCTAATAAGATGGCAGAGATCGTTCAAATAAAGAATAGGTAGTTTTCAGGAAGGGTCCGCAAAAAAATTAAAATATGCCTGAGGTTGTTCCCCCATCCCCCAAAAGTGAAACAATGTGTCCTAAAATGCTGATTTTTTTTTTTTTTTTTTTTGCAGGATTTGCTTATGGTGGAGGTTTCTGACAATACCATAAATTTATAGGACTGGGGGATTGAATACCACAGAATAATAAGCTTTTCAAAAAGCCTGAGGTAGAAATCTGACTCTCATTTGCAGTTGAAGGTTAAATCACCATTCCACCATGAAACACTTTGTGACTGCAGACAGCAAATGAAAAATGTGGAGCTTACCTTTACTTCACAGTAAAGGCCCTCTGCAAGGACAACATATTTTCCTCGTGTTCTCCAGTAGGAACGTGCACAAATGGGTTTTTTTGACATTTTATTCAAATTGAATCGAATATCTTAAAATTTGATTCAATTTGAATCTCTTAAATTCGAATTTAACAAGACTCGCTTCATTTTTGCTGAATTCTAATCTATTTGTTCAAATTTTTTATTTGCATCTTCCCAACATCCATACACATCCGTACGCTTCTGTACATGTCCGTATGCATCCCACAGTTTTCCCATGTGCAACCCATTTTCGTCCTGTATGGATCCATACAAATGTGTATGGATGCGGGAAAGATACGGATCTTCAAGTACGCATTGTGTACAAACCTGCATACGTATGAATGTCTGGATAATTCAAACAAATAGATCTGAAATTTGAAATTTGATTCAAATGTTTACATTTGAATTTTGGGACATTCTATTCGAGTTTGTTGAAATTTGGCACATTCAATTGAATTTTGAATGCCTATGAATATTCCTGCACATCCCTATTCTCAAATACTTTGCGGCAGCACGGAGGTTTCTTCTGTGCATATGCTCAGTCCTTCTGTCTCTGGCAGGCCTCCTGCTTCTGGGTGAACTCTCATGAAACAGTCTTGAAAATGCGGAGGAAAGGAATACTCCGCAGCGAATGCTGATGTAAGTGTAGTTTTTTTTTTTCCTTTGGAGTATTTGGCTTTAGATCTGAAGGTACTGCACAGCATCATAAAACCTGTCTGGAAAGTTGAAAGCTGACCCACAATATGTGTGAAGTTTTCATTCTGTCCAGATGAAGCCATAAGCTCAAAACATTAATAGAAAACAAACATCAGTCCACAGTAATAGCCACCATGATTCAGAACATTTAAAAAAATGAAAAAAGGGGGGAAATGATAAAGATTTTAAAACAAACATTTTATTGTCAGTGTGATGATTTCAGGGACAGGCTGCAGCTGCACACTTGCTTTGCAGGCTTTTGCAGGCAGCCTGATTGACAGGAGGGGCGGAACAGAGAAGGAGCTCACCAGAATCCACCAATGAGAGCAGCCAGATCATGGAGAATAAAAGGCAGCAGCTCAGTGCTCTCAGCATCTCTCATTGTGCGGCTTGTGCAGGAGAGGGATCATTGAGAGGGTTTGCAGCACCCTCGGGACTTCTAGGACTTCAATCTCTCAAGAAGGAGGGACAAGGATAGAAGGGGAGACCTAGACTCTAGGACAGAGGAAGATCTTGGTGCAGAAGACTGTTTACTCAGAGTTAGAGGGAAACAGGGACCTGCGGGGCAGCTGAATGACTACTGTTTGGGGAGAATAATCACACTGAATGGTAGTGGGAATCTTTTATTTGAAGCTCATGTAAGGCTGTTAGCTTATAGTGAGGCTGTTTATTGGGAACCATTTATTTATTTATCAGCTACCATTTATTCAACAGCTCAAAGACTTTTGAACTTACTTCTACTTTGCTTCTATAAAATATGTGTGTTAATAAACATTTAGTGTTTGGTTCACAGTAGTGTTTATGTGCTGCTTTAAGGGGAGTCTATTTATAGATGGGTAAAGCAGGATGCTGGGGGTGGTGGCATATAGTCCAAATACTGACACCCCCATTAAAGGCAGTTGAGCCGTGATGCTTGGGAGGGGTTGGGCAGAGTTGCCACAGTCAGCAGTCTAAAGCATCAGTGATTGAACCAGATGCACCTGATGTTATGGATGGGGATGAGTATTGCTGTAGAAAAGGTCCTAGACAGCTGTTACTTGGAGAGGTCAATGAGAAGAATGTTGGAACAACACTATACTTTAATGGCTCAGGCCATTTAGGATTTTAAAAATCTAACTGCAGCTTTCTAAACTGGGACCAGAGATAAACTAATGGTCAGTGCCAACCATACTAAGCTTTTATGATAGGAAGAACATTCTAGTAGCCATCAACAATCTAGATGTAGGATTCCACATTAGGTTCAGTGTCTGAATATTTTTGATGGACATTCTAGTGTAAACCTCATTACAGAAATCTAATTTGGAAGTCTATCCAATCAAATAATGTTGCATCCAGTATGTTCCTTTAATTGATTTATTATTATTTTTTAATGAACTGATAGGAAACAGTCCCCTACTGGCTGACTTTCTTTCTTACAAGCCATTTAAGAAACGGATGTAAATTAAGTAGATTTGTCAGTGACTTCAACACACATCAGGCTTATTTGTGTCCTGAATCCCCCGTAGCTTTTTGAACACTAGATTATTACTGATCTAATATCTACATTTTAAGGAAGAATGGATTTCCAGTTTATCTTCTTTCACAATCTAGTGTACCATTTTGTCAACCAATTCATATTTAAATTAATTTTTAAAAATTAGTTGAACAAAAAGGAAAAAGGAAAACTAGTAGCAATGGTAAAAATGAAAACTAAAAAAAAAGAAAATTAGCAACAACAAAAACAAAAATTGTGAGATTGCTGATCTCTTGCTGACTTCTAGCAAATATATATATAATCTTTCATTAAGATCAGGCTTTGTGCTGAAGACTGGAGGATAGTAAATGTAACACTGATCTTCAAAAAGGGATTTGGGGTGATGTAAGAAATCACAGACTAGCCACCTGGAACGAAAGTCAGTACACACGTCAATGAAGGTGACTCAGTTGGCATTGTCTATCTAGACTTTCAGAAATCTTTTGACCAAGTCCCTCATCAAAGGCTCTTGAATAAACTCATCAGTAATGGAATAAGAGAAGTCCTGTCTTCGACTGGTAACCGGCTAAACAAATCGACAATTCTCAGGCTGCTAAACAAATGGACAGTTCTCAGAGGGAAATAAAAAGTGGAGTCCGTCAATGTTTCAATATTGTGACGTGTTCAGTGTTTGCACTATGAGCACCAGCACCAAGCCTAGCTTCCCTACTGGCCCTCTTAGTGTGGCTAATCCATCCTGGACTGTCAGCATCACCACAGCAACTGCCGCAGCAACTTCCAGTGTGTGCTGAACCATGATGATATGATACATGACTGTGCAGCTGCAGGCACAGTGGGCCTTTTTGCACATCAGCCCATAGTGAATAATTAAGCAACATCTGGGGAAGAGCATCTGCATTTAAGAGGAGGCTGTTACAGCCTCCAAGTGCCTCCTGCCTTCCCAGAAGTTGTCTAATTATTCACTAGGTGTAGAGCACAAAAACATGCTCCACAACCTTACCAACCTTCCCCAATTACTTACCTGAAGCATCCAGGCAGGGACCATTCGCTCTTCTGCTGAATGATGCTGGCGACTCTGTGCCCTCCTGATGCAACTGCAACTGCACAGAGCATCAGTGTCATCATGGCAACAGTGCATGCACAGTCACAGAGGATGCTGCATTGAAGATGGTGGTGTCCTGAAGAGGACCGGTCCTGGGATCAATCACCGGTGAGTGGCTGATCATGCGGGACTAAGGCTGTAAGTGACTAGTGCTTGCAAGTGTGTGTGTTAGCCAATGTTGGGTGACTGCCCTCCTTTCCTGTCTAGCAAATGGGAAGGGAAGTGCTAAAATGACCAGTGTCCCACTCTGCATCTGATAACTTACCCAATAAAGCTATGGAACGCTATGGAGTGATGAGACAGCCTAACACGCTCTCTGGGATGGAGGTGCCACTCTTGTGTGCATATAAATTGTCCCAGAGTGTGCAAGGCTACCCCAATCAGGTAAGTTTGAAAATACCTAATGCAGACCTCACCTGTTGCCTGGCATATTTAGTACAAGCATGTGGATGGCAGGCCCCTATTCTAGGATCTAATCCAGAATAAAAGATTAGAAAATAAGTGTAGAAAAGGCCTGCGTTGCTATAATCTCATGATGAGCTATCCAGAAGCCAGTAAAAAACTTGTTGACTTTCTTTTGTTGTTTTCGTGCACTTGGCTGGCTTCCAGGTAGCCCCAGGGAAAGGATCGGCAGATATGTAAGTCACCATTGCTGTTATAGGAAACCCAGAATGGGCCTGTATTGGGGATACTCTGGTTATGTCTGGCATTCCCAGGAAAATCATGGGTTTTAACCCATGGCTGGAGGCACCTTAAGTTAAGAAGTGTTTCAGTCTTGATTTAAAACTACCCTGCTGCGAACGCAGTGCAATCTGCTAATGTATACTTTGATGCTAGTCTTATTTTAGGGTGTGACCAGACTTACAGATACTGCACATTCCAAGGCAGAGTTGGGGCGTGGGCATCACACCTGATGCCTGATATTGTGTAGCGGTGGCGCATTAAGCCGCCACTACTTCAAACTCACCTACTGCGGAACTATGACCACTTGCTCTGCAGTTTTAGGTAAATTCAAATATTCCCACCGGTCTGGACAGGACATCGAGAACAGTGAATGAGAGCTGAGCCTGCCCCATCCCACGTGACACACGCCTCACCATGTGCACCATGGAAGTATCACAGCTTTCTCTGAGAAAGCTGTGGGGAGGCTGCTTGAATCCAGAGGACCTCACAGCAGGTAAGATGTGTATCTTGTTATAACTGAGGGATTTAATCTGCTAATCTGGATACAACCTTATTCTATGCTTGTATTGCCGACAGAAATAATAAATCCGGAATAAGTGCATCCTAAATGAATAAAGGAACGGGGAGGGAGAACACTTTAAGGATATACTCTCAGTGTCCAGACAATTAATTAAAAAATTGACATAGAGCTATTTTTTTTTCTTCAGGACAAATTAACAAAATACAAGTAAAAATGTCCTTCCAGTTCCACAAAGCAATTCTCTTTACTAGTTCCCATGGTCAAAGTACGTGCCACTCTTGATTTAATGTTACATTTAACTCCAAGGGAATATGCATTAGCTGTATTCATTATTATTATTAAAGGGATTGTGTTGTCAACTTATACCAGTAGAGTTACCAGAAGTAATAATTGCTGAAGTTTTTGATGCCTCTGGGTGCTTCTGCACTGGTCACCAAGAAACAGATTAAAGAAAATCTGTTTCCCAATGATCTGTCCTCCACAGGATTCATCCAAAATAGGGATGGATCCGACGAGGCCTCGCGCATCCACACCGGCACACGGAGGATGGATCCTGTCCAGCCTGCTTCTGCCCAGCTGTTCACACCTTTTCATTTCTATCCATTTTATTTGTGAACTTTCCATTCAGAAAATTCCTAATGGAGGGGGCGGAAAAGTCCACAAATTAAACAGATAGAAATGAAAAGGTGTGAGCAATCAGAGTGAAGGTGTACCCATGGCCTTTGTATGTTTCCTATAACTTATATCTTTCTTTTCATTTCTATAATCCTTGTGATCAGCTGTTTGATTATACCAGGTCTCCTTTGGCAGGAGGGGGAATATTTTATCAATGCCCATGGACACATCGGGTATTTATTTCATTTGTATATCTTGTCTAATACACTACATACATATACAATAATATTACATTTATATTTATAATGATACTCTCCTCCCTTCCCCTCCCCAGGAGCAACGTTGGCACCATTTGACGTATCAGTTGCCTGTTTCATTAATTTGGGAGATCACTTCAATAATTCCTGGTTGGATCTTGTTCTCCTCCTTTTATTTCATAATTTTCACTACTTCTTTCCCTTTCTCCATGGTTGAGTTTTTTACCAACTGCCCTATATACTGCATTCTGCATTCTCTTTACAAAATCAAACATCATTTGTTCACTTCAAAAATTATTCCATTGGTGTCTTGTCCTCTCATTTGAGTTTTTCCAGTTTTTGACTATCACTGTCTACACATCCAATAACATTTGTTTTATTATATATTGATCTTGTAATCTTATCTTTTGTATAACCATTTTTGTGTAATAAACTTAATTATTTTGTCCATGGCTCATTGGTTAATTAGGAAAGACAGACTAACTAAAGAAACTGAAAGGGAAATATAATTGGACATGCTCTGGTCCCATACTTCACAATTAACTTGAGAATTCTATAGTTAGACTGCAATTATTAGTAGGGCCATAAAAACAAAACAATCCCCCCCCACTATAGTTCCAGTTATATTTGCATAAAAGTTCTGTATTTTATGTAATTGTGTTTTTAAGGATTTTTTTCTGGTTCCATTTGAATTCATGAAATACAAACAAGTGATTTTTGAGAGATGGTTCCTGCTCACAATGCAGAAAGTTAAGGAAGTACCTTTTGATACTTGTTTAGCTGTGGACATGAGGGCTAAGTGCTAGCTGCCCCCTCCTTTTGGCATTTTATCAGTTTCAATAGAACTGGAAAGCAAAAAAGAAAATCTGAATAAATGGTCTTCTGTACAAATTGGAAATGCTATTCAAATGGAAAGTGGCTTGGCAGATCTCCATCACTCAAAACTGAAAAAAAAAAAACCAGAATCTTCAAGTGCATCTTGAACTAGAATTCAGAAGAAATTAATTGTGGAGCAAAGAATGTCTGCAGGCCCTACATCCATACCACCTGAACAGGCTTGATCTTATCTGATTCTAGAAGCTAAGCTGGGTTGGCCTGGTTAGTAAACAAAACCTAAATAAATAAAACAACAACAACTGGAGCTAATGGTTAAAATATGATGGAATTGTGCTCAGGCCACAGCTGGGGTAGCTCAGTGGTAGACCAAGCTCCTGGAAAGCAGATTATTACAGCTTTAAGCAGTAGCATCTCCTTCTTGCCAAGGAAAATGCACTGCTAGCACTTGGGTGATTTAAAAGGAAGATTCAAGTTTCTGGTTCTCCCCCCCCCCCCCCATCTTCAGCTGTGGGATTATAACCCCAATTGCTGTCTTAGCTTTCCTCTGTTGGGGCAGCAAACTGGACTTATAAGGATGCTAAGTAGAAACAGTCAACAGTGGCAAGGGGTTCTTCCAAAACGGTTGGTCCAGAGAGTTCTTAATTCTTTCAAATTGGGCATGCCAGTTAAGTAGTTAACATAAAACCAAGTCTCTTTTACAAGAAGCTGGAACTGGCAACGTAATTTTAAGCATTCCTTCAAAAAAACTCTAAATTTTCATATTTCTCTTTAACACACACTACTAGATGTACTCAGTGCAAATTTGCACTATAAACATTCTTGCAAACTCTCTATAGAGCCTTGGAAGTCTCTCCAATTTGCATAAATATACCTCAAATATTTATAGACCAGAAGATATAAATGTGCATTTAAAGATGACTACCAAAGTGCATTACAACAGAAAAAAGCTCTTACACATCTTCAATTAATTCAAATAATTGCACGTTGGCTTATTAAATTACACATTAGATAGATAAAATATGACTTATCGTCAGTTGTAAGCACTAAAATACTTTTAAAGAGAAGTGTTCTTGCCAAGTAGCCAGTAATAGAAAGGGTGGGGTCAAATTGCTACTATAAGACTGAAGGCCATGAAGAACTATTAGAGTGACTTTTACAAACACACAGAAACAATTTTAATATTTTCCCCCTATGATGGTCAAGAATTTCAGCAGGTTAATTGACATTTTAGGGTGAGCACAGAAGAGTGAGCCTATTGATGACAAAGAAGACAAGTTGGCTTTTATACCCCTCATTTCCCGTCCTTTAAGAGGACTTAAACTGGCTGACAAACCTTCTGCTCTTTTCCCTGTGAGAGCTCAGAAAGAGAGTTGTGACTAGGCCAAGGTCACCCAGCTGGCTTAATGGAGGAGTGCAGAATCAAACCTGGTGACTACAAGGTATAAGTCCAGCACTCTAACCACAAGACCAACCATCTGTTTGTATCTTGAAATCAAATGACATTAAAAAATCATTTCCCTACATTTTAAAAGCAGATATAGCAACATATTTGTTGTGATTAAACGATGGGTGTTTTTCCACTGCAGCCCTTAGATCTGGATCCAAGAAGATCTGGATCTAAGGAATGAGTAGATCTGGATTAAGGGAAGCACCCAATGTGTTACCACGGGAGGTGTAGCACCCATTAGCAATGGGTGCTAACACCCCTGCTGTGGAAACAGCTTTGCACCCATGTGCGGAATCCGGATTGACCCCCAAGGGGTCGGTCTGTTACCCCAGGTGTTTCGGGGGGCAGGGGGGTGCAGTCTTTGAAGCCACTTTGAATTTGAAGTCATTTTGAAGTCAGTGCAAAATAGCTCCGGAGTGCCTTTGAAAACTGTGATCTTTGGAGTGAACTTCGATATCACTTCGGAGTCACTCCGAAGTTCACTCCGAAGTTCACTCCGAAGATCAGCACAGACTTCAAAGGCACTCCGGAGCTATTTTGCACAGACTTCAAAATGACTTCGAAGTCAATTCGAAGCCTAGGTTTAGAGTGGCCCCAATGGGTGCATCCCCTCCCCCTAGCCTCCTTTGGACCCCATTGCCTGTTTCCAGTGGAAACAGGCTCCCTTTAATCCTGATTTTCTGGCAGAAGACCCCATTGTAGACCCCATTAATGGGGTCTACAGAAAATCGGGATTAAAGGCCAAAATGTACCCATTAGATTTGGATTTTCCCCACAGCAGTGGAAACAATGGGGTCCCAAATGGGTGCCGTGGTGGAAATGGAATCTTCCGGCTCACACCCAAATGGGTCCTAAATGGGTGCAAAAAAGGGTACTTTTTGACAGTGGAAAAAGCACTGGGCTTTATTCTGAATTATATCCCAGAATAGGAACCTGTTGCTTGTATACTAGGAATGTGCACAAATATCCATCGTACGAACAGGTATAAATTCCAACATTTGCAGACAAATTGAATTCATAGGCCCTATTTGTCTGTGAATCGGATATTCATGTATCCAAAGCTTTCGTTGAAGCTTCAGCAGATACTGGATCTCCCCCTGGGCTTCCTGTCCCTCTCCTCAGGGTCCCCGTTTCTCCTCCCCTGGCAGTTGCCTGCCCCCTTCACCTGTCACGTCGCAGGCCGGTTGGACAACAGGCAAACACCCACACAGCTACTTGTCCCAAGGGTCTCAGGCATCTCGAGGTCCGGTCCGGGGTCAAGGAATCCAGAGAATCAGCAAAAGTCAGGTAGTCCAAGGAGTCAGCAGGTCACGAGGAATCCAGGATTTCAAGCTCAGTTCACAAAAGGCTGTTAAGACGTTGTCTGCAGCAACTTGAAGCAAGGTCAGCTTGTTCTTATATAGGAGAGTCAGAGCCATGCCTACGGTGCAGCTGGGCTAATCGCTCCGACCTCCATCTCACCTGCTTCTGCTGCCTAAGTAGGCTATGAGAGAGCCTTTGATTAGGCTCACTGCAGGTGGATTCATCACCAGAACTGTCTGGCTGCTCACCTGGACCCAGCCTTGGCTCTTCCACTCCTGCAATGCCCTGCTGTGGCTGCTCCTCAGCCTGTGGTTGCATTGCAGGCATATCCTCCTCCTCCGATGAGGCTGGGCAGGGCATGACATCACCTCACTTTCTTCCTAGGCTTTCTGGTTCTGCATGCATGCATGAACAGAACTGGAAGGCCTCTTTCAACCTCTGGAAGGTCTATTTCAGCTTCTGAAAGACCTATTTCAGCCTCCATAGAGCACTGAAATAGGCCTGGGGATGCCACCAGAGGCCTCCCACCCACCGCCCATGTGACCCCTTACCTTTTGGGGGACCTCTGGTGGTGTCCTGGGCCTATTTTGGTGCTCTCCAGAGGCCAGAAGAGAACTTCTGGAAGACTCCTGCCTGCCTCCCACATGTCCCTTACATTTTGGGGAGCCTCCAGTGGCATCCCAGGCCTATTTTGGCAGTCTCCAGAGGCTGAAATAGACCTTCCGGAGGCCTGAATAGGCACTTCTGGGTCTGTGCATGCTGGGGATGTGCACAGATATTCAAAAATTAAAAAATCCGATTCAAATCTGTCGAATAGTGACATTCAAATTCAAATAGGATTTTCAAAAATCCAAATAAATGAATTTGATTGAATTTCTGATATTAGAAAACCCAATACGGATTTTCGAATAATTTGACTGAATAAATCCATGTATATCACATCTGGATATCAGATAATGGGATACATACGGGATGAAGATGGAATGTGTGCAAATTCAAAAATCGGATACGAATGTCATTCGTATTTTCGAGTTTGAATCGGATATTTGAAACTACAAATCCAGATAATCCGGATTTGAATTGGATTTTTGAAAATATGGATTTTTAACATTTGAATCGAATCAAATATTCAAATATTCAAATCAGCTCGAATTTGAATGCAAAAAATGCATTCATGCACACTCCTACAACACGGACCCAGAAATGCCTTAGAAGACGGTATGACGGTGGCAACAAGGAGGACAGGTAAGTTGGGATGGGGGAGGTTGCATTCACTTCGTGCACAAATATTCATCTGAATATTCGTGCATGAATAGAAAGCCCTCCACATTCATCAGGATGGTATTTGGCCAAAGCCAAATTTTTCCACATTCGATCCACGGCGAACTCATTGTGGAAAATGGCTTTGTGAACCCCACTACTATATACTAGTACAGAGTTTGTCTGTCATTGAGGGAGCACACTCTGGTGCTCCATGCCCGAGCAGAGATATAGGGCGCGTTCCCACCTACTGTGAACCCAGATTACTCTGGTCTGCAGTAATCTGGGTCTGCTGTGAGTTTTGGGATCAGCACTGAGTATGCATCAGGCTATTCCCAAACCAAACCCGCAAGTGCGCAGAAGCACACCTGCGAATGGCATGGCACAGTGGTTCTTGAGGACAGGAGCTGCCATTGCCACTGCCGGCCTCCTCCTCCTCCGATCCTGCAACCAACAAGGCTAACAAAGCCCCGTCCTAGGCTGCCTTCCTTCCTTTTCCCTCCTCCCTTCTCCCCTTGACTCCATTGCACACCTGCCTCCTGCCCAATGCTGCCGCATCTGAGGGCCAGCCTCCCCTCCCCATACCCCATGCTCACATCACTCATCAGCTTGATTTCCCCCTTATTCAATCCAACTTTCTTGCTTCACTCGCTCACCCCCACCACTGGCTCTCCTCCTTCATTCGCCTTTTCGTTTGCACTAAAATCTGGACTGGATTGGAAAGTCCTCTTTTCACCAGCCCCCCAACCCTGGATTTTCTGCAGAAAATCCAGGGGAAAAGAACTGGCATGGGAATGGCACTTCCTGGACTCAGACTACTGGTGAATTTAATGGGAATCCTGGAAGCTGAGTCCTGTCTCCACTGCTGTCACTTGAGCCAGCCTACTACTTTCTTGCCAGGAGGTCTTACTCCACAGCACTGGGCCTATTGCTTCATCCATTGCTTTAGCACTGTCCCAAGTTGATCTCATAGTTGCCCAAATAGTTATGACTGTCGAGAAAGCCTGCCTACCTGTTCTCAGAGAACATTTCCTTTTCCTGCTGCCTGACTTTGTGCATCTTCCCTGAACCCAAAGCAATGACAGTGGAAGGTGTGGGATACTAGATTGTAAACCACTTCAGGATTCTTCTGTTGATGAAGCGGTACATAAACGTTTTAAAGCAATAAATAAGTCAATCAAGCCAAACTGGCAGGCCTGGTTTAAACATCAGTCAGCTTGTCCCTCTTGTCCCTCTGTCCTTCTAGCTGACCTGTTTAACGTCAGTCTAATGAATAATTCTGCAACCTTGAAAAGAATTTCATGTGATTCTGTAGCATTTTCATTGGCTTAATAATTGATTTTAATATGCTTTCCCATAATGCATTCCTTGTACCTTCTTAACAAAAGCACGAACTGCCTTTTTCTGGGGTATCTTATGCATTTCCCCCATGCGATTAGAAATTACACATGCTTACATTCTTTTTCTTTTTATAAAACTGTTTCCCAGTGACAGTACTGCTTCCAAGCAGAAGTTACACAGAAGTTGTAAGAATAGTGATGTATTTTTTTTCCTTCTCAAGTTTGTACCACTTTAAAGCTTTTATATGCCCACTGATGGTAGTGGAGGGTAAATCTAGCCTTGCTTGAAAAGCAGTGATTAAAGTTTTTAAGCAGCACAAAGATTTTATACAGAGTGGTATCATATTCAAGACCAATTAAATGTCATCTTAAGTACTTAACTGAAGCATTTTTATGTGTTTGGAATCAGTTAAGTGGAAGGTGCCAAATTAAACTTGCATTTAAATTTTGTCACTGAGTTAATCTCTGGAGATTATGCACCATATTTCAAGAATGATTTCAGAAAGCTTTCAGTAAGTCTCTGCTAAGTTTGTTTAAGGAGGCACAGAAACTTCTGCAAAGAAAAAAAGAGAGACGGACAACTCTCTAGGGCCTTCCTTACTTCCTCTAGGAGCAACATGAAAGTTAATAAGTAGGCAAATTCTGTTATTATGTATCCTGTGTCCCACTGCATGCTAACAATGGGGCCACGGAATGAAAGTTGCCTGGTGTCAAAGTTTTCGACTGGGGCCATATGTGATTTGGGTTTTTAGCAACAATTTCCCATTAGTTTGGGAGGGCTTGAAATCCAAGCTACTTCCTAGAATAATGCTGTCTTAAGCTACACCAATATCAAGTTTTTATGCCCAGAAAAGCAAATAGTATTTTCTCTAGTGATCAAGGAGAATTATAAGACTTATCCCACCACAGCCGTCCTTGAAACAAGGTACCAAGCCAGGAGACAGTGAGCTAATGAACTCTAAGGTAAGTGCAATTGGAATTCTCAGATTCCTCTATATTCAATCTCAGGACTGGAGGAAAATTAAAAACTAAATACTGAAAATACTGAGAGGTCTATTGTTTTTCTTTTCTCTCTCTCTCCCAAGCTTTCGTACAGCTTTGCACAGGAGCAGCTTGCAGACCAGTAACCAGACACGCAGAGGTAGGGCTCCATTTGGAGGCCACAGTTTTACTTCACAGAATCACATCCTGCCCTAGACTGAAAAATGGGTTGGTGAGATAAAAGTAACATTTCCAGCCACAGCCAAACCTCACCCTGTCACCTTCCCATTCTTAATTTTAATTAACTCTCAGTGTGGAAAACATATTTTTTTCCCGAAGTTTTCAGTGGATTAAGTAAGTAGTATCTATGGTTTCAAGGCTCAGAAGTAAAGGGAGACCCACCCATATCTTTCTGCCAAGAGGAATCTTAAGCAAGGTTTCTAGAATTAAATGTAGAATGGCCTTTGCGAGGCTGAATTGGGAGTATACCAAAGAATGCAGTCAGAAGTTCCCAGTTCCAGTGTGGAACAGAACCATACACTTCATATTAATTATTATGTGCAAAAATGAATTCCAGCAGAAATAGCTTTTTCCATAGTAATGATTTTGTTATACTTTTATTTAATCAGCCAAATCTGTGGATGTTTGGCTTTCAGTCCCTTCTCAGAAGTTTGCTCTTTGTACAGATGGGGTAACTTATGAAGGATTTCTACCTTCCAGTTAGCCAAAGTACTTAAAGCTGGCAAGCACAACTCTATTTCTCATCTGACTAATAATCAGTAAAAAAAGTTACTTTCAAGACTACAAATGACATGATTCCAAACTATAGTCACTGAGTTGATATACACACATAGAAAAATCTTCTCAAAAGCACCTCAGAGATGGTAATGCGCGATCTTCGTATTCTCATTTCATCTCCACTCCACCTTTACTAGTTTATAATGTTCAGGAGAGGGAGAGGGGCAGACAAGTGTGTGAATGATCCCACCTTGAAACTGTTTCTGAGACTCCTCAGGGTTGTTATCGTTTACTGCAGATGAACGGAGATGTTCACAGCACCCTTGCGGGGGGGGGGGGGGTAGCCAAATGCCAAGGGTGGCAATTACCCCAGCCAAGGGCTGCCATAGTCTGCACTGGCATGCAAACAATAGGCTAAGGCCAAATGTAGAAAAGGCCCCAGTCCCTGACACCCACTCCATTGGGATATCCTAGTCAATAGTATCAAAAGCTGCTGAGAGATCAAGGAGAACCAACAGGGTTGTATTGCTCATCCCTCTTCTGATAAAGGTCATCCCTCAGGGCAACCAAAGCAGTCTCACTCCTGAACCCCTGCCTAAATCCAGACTGGAATGGGTCTAGAGAACCCATTTCCTCCAAGAATACCTGCAGTTCTGTATAGCTGCCACCTTTTCATTGTAGAGGTTGAAGTCCTCCACCACCAGGGTGGAAGGGGCCTCCAATATCACAAAGAAACTGTTGGGCAGTGGGGCGAATGATACACCAACAGCAGCCACATTCTGTTGAAGTATATAACATTATGCATGGTATAGAAAAGGTGGATAGAGAACATTTCTCTATTGCACAACACTAGAACCAGGGGGCACTCTATGAAGGAGAGAGGTAGGAGAGTTGGATCCGGCAAGGGGAAGTATTTCTTCACCCAGAGGGTCATCGACTTATGGAATGTGCTGCCGGAAGAGGTGGTGACAGCTACCAGTCTAGATGGCTTTAAGGTAGGATTAGACAAATTTATGGATGACAGATGTATCAACGGCTACTAGAATGAATGCCTAGGTGCATCTTTCAGGCTGCGGGGGGGGGGGGAGCGGGGCACTTCTAAAGCCATTTGCTGGGATTCAAGAACAGGCAAAGGTTTGTCCTTGTCTCTGCTTGAGATGCCCATGAGCATTTGGTGGGCCACTGTTTGTGACAGGATGCTGGATTAGATGGTCTGTGGCCTGATCCAGCAGGACTTCTCTTACGTTCTTATGTCTCTGTGACCTAGCACTAGGAACAGTCTCTCAGCCCCAGTCATGGAGTAAAAAGGGTGTCTCGTGAATTACATGGATTCTTTATGGTCTATGGCAGCTTCCCCAACCCTCCCCACAAGCTTGGCCTGGTGCTGTACAAGGTAACTTTGAATGGGCTACATGTTTTGCATGGGCTGCTAGTATTTCCAAAGTATACAGTACACAATCTGAAATGTTTGTTTAGCATACACTGCACACCCACTGATGATCCTGGCAGGCTTTGAAACTGCAGCTCGTACATGATACAGCAAGCAGGCTGCTGACTTGAATTGCCTGCTACAAGAAAGTTTATATGGTTGCCCAAGGAATGATACTGAATTCACCACTGCATCAAGCTTAAATTTTTGTCGGTGACACAAATAGCTCTGAGCAATGTAGGGTACCTATCTGAAGAAGCAACTTCCCCTACAAAGGCCAGTGTGGTTCCATGAGTTCTGTGGAAAAGACTTATTTGTACCAGTCCCTGGACAGAATGATCCTGCCTTATGGAATGGTCTTCACCCTCAAATTCAGCAGGCAACAATTATATTGAGCTTTTGGAGTCTGCCTTAAAATAGATTTTTGTATTCCAGCACATGCAGCTTGCTGACTGAGTGATCACTTGACCAGCTATTTATTACTTTTTTTTAATGGTACTGCTTTAATCTATTGATTTGATTCTTTTTATAGGCTGGAATTTGCAACGAAGAGCAGCACACAAATATTTCAAGTAAGTTAAGTAGATACGGGTGATTCCGCACTGGCTCCCTTCCTAGTACACTTGTTGGTCTGGCCAGCATGGAATTGTCACATCAGATTCCCTTCAGCTAATCTCCTAGGTGAATTCATCATTGGGGAAAGAGAATTGAGAAAATCTGCATCCCCATGGGAGTTGTAGCACCTCCTGGACCAAAGCTCTTGGTTTCTTCATGCCATGCATGCCACCTCCCTGCTTCAAAGGTGGCACAAATAGATTGCTCAAGCAGCCACTTCTTTAAGGAGGTGGTCCAAGTGCCCTTGGTGTTGTTCTTCCCACTGTGTAGGAAGAATACCCTTGGGGGTGTTTAACGGGCCTAGGAGGTACACTGCATACATCAGAGCACCACTAGCATGTAGATGCCCCATACTTCTTGGGCCCTCAATGGGGCTTTGTCCACCCCATGGGATTCAGCCAGAAGTGTGCTGTTGAGGGTGTGAAGTTAGTGGTAGAGAAGTTAGCAATTCTGGGAATGAAGCTTGCCTGAATTTTTAAACATTTGAGCATAATACCTTGAAGATTCTCAAATAGCAAGTGAAAAATTCTCCACAAGTGCAAAGATAATTCATTGGTGTTGCTTGGAAAATAATTACTGCAGAAGATATGAAATATGAGACAATTATTCTTTGTCCTGTTACAAAAGGAATTCCTAAACAACCTTGTAGGAAGCATCTGGACAAACATCCTATGCTACCTTCTAATTTAACATTATATCAACAATCAGCATGCTTCTGTTGAATATAGTGATGAAGTACATAAGAGAAGCCATGCTGGATCAGGCCACAGATCATCTAGTCCAGCATGCTGACTCACACAATGGGCCACCAATTGCTTCTGGGCATTCTCAAGCAGAAGGCAAAGGCAAAACCTTCACCTGCTCTCAGATACTTGCAAATGACCTTAGAGAGTCTTCACAGCATGGAAATGGAACCATACATAAGTCTGACAGGCATAATGATTGCATGTCCCTGCCTCCATCAGACTACCATCCCAATACAGAAGAGCAGAAAGTGCTGTCAGAAACATCCTATTAACAGAGAATGAAAAATGACTCTAAAGCCGCATCCCCATTATAAGCTTAATCCAGTTCCCCTAAACTGAAATAACAGAACCAGATGCAAACGTGAATTTGCCTGATCCCATTACTTTCAACAAAATTGCGTTCAATCCGGATTCTGAGGATCGTACGTGGAATACATGACTCAAGGGGGGACTCAAGTGCCTACTTTCTAAAAGCCACTTTTCGGGGCTGCCCTGCCCTCTTCCTCCTGGCGTGAACACGCCACCCATAAGGGACCACTTCATGGAGGCTAGCTGGGTGGCTGGGTGGCTGCCGCTTCCCTGGATGGAGGAAAATCGGCAGCGGGCAGCCAGCGATTCTTTCCTCTCCTCTCCCCATTGCCCAGGGCACACAGCATAAGAGAACATAAGAACATAAGAACATAAGAGAAGCCTTGCTGGATCAGGCCACAGCCCATCTAGTCCAGCATCCTGTCGCACACAGTGGCCCACCAAATGCTCATGGGCATCTCAAGCAGAGACAAGGACAAACCTTCTCCTGCTCTCGAGTCCCAGCAGATGGCCCTAGAAGCGCCCCATTTCCTCCCCCCCCCTCAGCCTGAAAGATGCACCTAGGCATTCGTTCTAGTAGCCATTGATACATCTGTCATCCATAAATTTGTCTAACCCTACTTTAAAGCCATCCAGACTGGTAGCTGTCACCACCTCTTCTGGCAGCACATTCCATAAGCCAATGACCCTCTGCGTAAAGAAATACTTCCCCCTGTCAGACCTTACGCTCCTACCCATCAGCTTCATAGAGTGCCCCCTGGTTCTAGTGTTGTGCGATAGAGAAAAGAAATTTTCTCTATCCACCTTTTCTATGCCGTGCATAATTTTATATACTTCAATCAGGTCCCCTCTCAAACGCCGTCTCTCCAGACTGAAGAGGCCTAGACGTTGCAGCCTGGTTTCGTAAGGGAGGTGTTCCAGACCCTTAATCATTCTGGTTGCCCTTCTCTGCACCTTCTCTAGTTCCACAATATCCTTTTTGAGGTGTGGTGACCAGAATTGTACACAGTATTCCAAATGTGGCCTCACTATAGATTTATAAAGGGGCAAAATGACACTTGCTGACTTATTTTCTATTCCCTTCCTAATTATTCCCAGCATTGAATTTGCTTTTTTTGCTGCTGCCGCACACTGGGTTGACACCTTCATTGAACTGTCCACCAAAACCCCGAGATCCCTTTCCTGGCGTGTTGCAGAAAGCTCAGACCCCATCAGTTTATAGACGTAATTTGGATTCTTGGCCCCAATGTGCATTACTTTGCACTTGTTAAGATTAAAGCACATTTGCCACTTGGTTGCCCACTCACCCAATGCTAAGAGATCCCTCTGGAGCTCTTGGCAATCTCTTTCAGATTTTACTACCCTAAATAATTTAGTATCATCAGCAAACTTTGCTATTTTACTATGTACCCCTTCTTCTAGATCATTGATGAATAATTTAAAAAGCATTGGTCCCAGTACTGAGCCTTGAGGGACCCCACTTTTTACTTCTTTCCACCCTGAGAAATTGCCGTTTACTACTACTCTCTGCTTTCTGCCCTTAAGCCAGTCACAAATCCAGGACAGAACCTGTCCTTTTATTCCATGGCTGGTGAGTTTACTCAGTAGCCTTTGATGTGGGACTTTGTCAAAAGCCTTCTGAAAGTCCAGATAGACAATGTCTACTGGTTCACCTTTATCCACGTGTTTATTGACACTCTCAAAGAATTCCAACAAATTTGTGAGGCATGATTTACCTTTGCAGAAGCCATGCTGGCTTTTGTTCAGCAATGCCTGCTGCTCCATATGCACACTAATTTTGTCTTTAATAATGGTTTCCATCACCTTACACGGAACTGACGTTAAGCTAACTGGTCTGTAGTTGCCTGGATCACCCATGGATCCTTTTTTGAATATTGGTGTTACATTTGCTACCCTCCAGTCCTCAGGTACGGAGCCTGATGTTAGGGAAAGATTATATATTTTTGCTAGAAGTTCGGCAATTTCGCATTTGAGTTCCTTAAGGACTCTTGGATGAATACCATCTGGTCCCGGTGACTTGTTAACATTTAGTTTATTAAGACATGCCAGGACCTCTTCCTTGGTTATTTCTGTACAGTTTAACTCTTCAGAAAACACAGGCTCAGCTACTGGCATGCGTCTTCTGTCTTCCTCCGTGAATACGGAAGCAAAAAATTCGTTTAGTCTCTCTGCAATCTCTGTGTCTTCTTTAATTACCCCTTTCTCTCCTTTACTATCTAGTGGTCCAGCTGCTCTCCTGGTTGGATTCCTACTTCTGATATACTTAAAGAAGTTCTTGTTATTTCTTTTGATGTTTTTAGCAATGTGCTCCTCAAAATCTTTCTTAGCTTTCCTAATGGCCGTCTTGCATTCGTGTTGCCAGTGTCTATGTTCCCTCCTGTTCTCCTCATTTGGACAAGCCTTCCATTTCCTAAATGAACTCTTCTTGTTTTTAATGACTTCATCAACTGCATTTGTGAGCCACATTGGTTTCTTCTTGGACCTAGAAGTCCCCTTTCTTCTTTTAGGAATGCATTCTAGTTGCACTTCCGTTATTGTGTTTTTAAGTAGTCTCCATGCATTTTGAAGTGATTTAACTCTTTTGACTTTCCCTTTCAATTTCCTTTTCACTAATTTCCTCATTTTGGGGAAGTTTCCCTTGCGAAAGTTTAAGGTCTCTGTGTTAGACTTTATTAAGAACTTACTCCCTGTATTTAAGTTGAAGGTTATTGCATTGTGGTCACTGTTCCCAATTGGATCAGCTACAGTGACGTCCTTTACCAGGTCCTGAGCATTACTTAGGATCAAGTCCAGGACTGCATTTCCCCTGGTTGGTTCCATGACCATTTGTTCCATGGAACAGTCATTTAGCAGGTCTAGGAATTTTCTCTCTCTTTCCTGAGTTGAACAGGAGTTCACCCAGTCTATGTGAGGATAATTGAAGTCCCCCATTATAACTACCCTATCTTTATGGGCTACCTCCTTTACCTCCTTCTCCAATTGTTCATCTCCTTCGGACGTATGGTTGGGAGGATGGTAGCATGTCCCTATTGTTAGACTTCCTTTTTGGCTTGGTATTTTTATCCACACTGCTTCTGTGGAAGAGCCAGACTCACTTGGACATTCCAGTTCATAAGATTCTATCTCTTCTTTAATATACAAGGCTACACCACCTCCATGTCGCCCTTCCCTGTCTTTCCTGTACAGTTTGTATCCTGGGATGACTGTATCCCATTGGTTTTCGCTGGTCCACCAGGTTTCAGTTATGCCAATAATATCAATCCTATTTTCCATAACTAAGCTTTCTAGCTCCCCTATTTTGGCTCGAAGGCTCCTGGCGTTTGCATATATACATTTATATTCACTCCTTTTGACCAAATTCTGCCGTCGAGGAACATGTGAAACTAATCCCGCACTTAGCTCAGCATTTTCTGCATGTTTCCAGCCCTCCTCACTTGAGGGTGCGCTCTCCCGAACCGGATGCTGCCCAGCTCCTGTCGGCTTTCCCCCAGGGATCAGTTTAAAAGCTGCTCTGCAACCTTTTTAATGTTAATCGCCAGCAATCTGGTTCCCTCCTGGTTCAAGTGTAACCCGTCCCTCTTGTACAGGTTTGGCTTGTCCCAAAAAGTTCCCCAGTTCCTTACAAATCTAAACCCCTCCTCGCGACACCACTGCCTCATCCACGCATTGAGGCTCCTGAGCTCTGCCTGTCTAGCTGGCCCTGCACGTGGAACAGGTAGCATTTCTGAGAATGCGACCCTAGAGGTCCTGGACTTTAGTCTTCTACCTAACAACCTAAATTTGGCTTCCAGGACGCTCCGTCTTGCCTTCCCAACATCATTGGTACCGACATGTACCATGACGACTGGCTCCTCCCCAGCACTGTCTACTAACCTATCTAGATGTCGCGTGATGTCCGCAACCTTTGCACCAGGCAGGCAAGTCACCATGCGGTCAACACGCCCATCACAAACCCGGCTCTCTATATTCCTGATAATCGAATCGCCCACTACAAGAAGCCCCCCTCCCACTACCCATGGAGGAGTATCCTCGGTGCAAGAGGATACAGGCACATCCACTGAGGAAGGGGTCCCAACTAAGGGAGCCTGCCCCTCTTCCTCGGCTTGATGTCCTCCCTGCCTGAGGCTTCGACTCTCCGAGGCAGCTGGAGAGCTGCTTGTCATGGAGGGGGATGCTCCTACTGCATCCCTGAAGACCTCACCCTCAGCCCTCCTACTCTCTATCTGCTTCTCCAGGTCCGCTACCTTGGCTTCGAGGGAAGAAACATGTTCCCTGAGAGCCCGGAGCTCATTGCACCGAACACATACCCACGACTGCTGCCCCATGGGCAGGTAGTCATACATATGACACTCAGTGCAAAACACTGGGAAGCCCCCCTCCCCCTGCTGGCATTCTACCTTCATTGTATTTAATGGATTTGTGTTATTTATGAAAAATTACCTAAAAAAACCTCTAAAACACTTTCTTTAAGGTAAACTTTGGTTTATTTTAGCTGGCTTCTAAAAGCGGTCCCCCAAAACTGTCCAAAAACCAGAGGACTTACCTCCCACACTTACCACAGCACAGCAGCAGTTTTCCCAGGTTATTTTATCAAAATCCCAGTTATTTTCTGGTTAGTTATAGCAGAGAGATCTTCCTCCCACGGAGTTTACTCTCAACGGAGTTTACTCTCAATCTCCCCCTTGCTTTAAACATTCACACATCTCCCAGAACCTGCAGCTGCTTTCCTTTCCCTTTCTAAAGGTCAGAACTCCAAAGAGCTAGAATTGCACAAAATTGCAACATTGTTATCAGGTGTGAAGTGTGTGGATTGCTACAGTGTAGCGGCTATTGTAAAGGGTGGATTTTTACACTGAAATCACTATCTTTGGAAGCAAGTTATTGGGGGAGGGAACCCCTAAACATGGATTCTCATCCCTTAAAATGGTACAGTCCCCACAGTAAAAAATGTAACATGTATCAAGTGCACAAACCGGAGTGAGACCTGTTGAAATGAGGGTTAACATTCACAACGCTTTGGGGCTATTTAACATGCGGAAAGCATGTTAAGCCAAACTGACGTTGGGTCTGCAAGAATTGAAACCGTATTGAAACCAAATTAAGCTTGTAATGGGGATGCAGCCTAAGGCTACATTTCCATTTGTCAAAACAAATCCAGGTTTTAACCCAGATTTTTTTTTTTTACCCGTGCTGAGGGTTCTTGCAGCCACCCTGACTGCACTGGGGTGCCATCCTTCCTCCCACCCAGCATTCCTCCTTTCAGCATCATCTGCTGCTTGACTTCCCCACCATTTTCCGACAGACAGAGGGAAGGGGTGGGGCAGGAAGGGGTGGGGGGAACACCAGAGAGGAAGAAAGACAGAGAAATGAGATGAGGAGCAGGGAGATGGCAGGAGAAGAAAACAGGGTGGGGGAAAGGGGCAGGAGATGATGAAATGGGGTGCAGGGGTGGGAGACTGACAGTGGGGGATGATGACAGAATGGAGCGGGGTGGTAAATGGTGGGTGGTGGTGTTTCCATTACCTAAATATTCAGATTTTAACAGGATGTCGCTGTGAGTCCTGTTAAAATCTGGATAGCGATTCCCTAGATTTTCAGACATTAAGTCTACAGAAATGGGTAATCCCATCCTTGTGTTTTGAAGGTGGGCCCTCGAGCTGAATTCAGGCTGGACCAGAGAGCCAGTGGAAACCCAGCCTAAAGGTATTTTCTGCTCTCCTACCTTCCTGCCACTTAAGGTGCACTCTGCTGTCGTCACAGGTAGAGGGCATGTAAGCGGCGCATCTCCTTCTTACAGGGCAGGACCATTCAAGCACCACAATCCACCATTGTGCACATCTTGCCTTTGTGTAGGAAGTATACCCTCAATTACAAACTGCAATATTTGTGGAAATGAAGCATGTGGAATACAGAAAGGTATGCATAATTTATCAAACAGGAGAAGCAGAGTTCTTTATTCAGTCTACACACATAAGGTTAAAAGTTGCATATCCATTCTTTCTGCACCTTTCATGAATCATAAACCTCATCCTAGCTTCTTGGGGATAAATTATTTCACTTCACTTAATATAAATGCTTTAGATAAAAGATAATCATTAAACACTTTTAGCTTTGGGGAAATGAGGACAAATCTGTATTTCTGTATTTGTTATACATATATATATGTGCAGTTATATTGCATAATAATAGATTCTTGCATGCCCAAAATGTGTCGTGCATGCCACATCAAAAAATCATTGTGAGAATCCCATAGTAATTATTTGGAAAGGAAAAGGAGGAGAAGAAGATTGGGTTGTTGGCATTAAGTCACTGAATAAATTCTCTATCTGATCACATATGAGTAATGATAGTAGCTTTCTTCTGGCTGCATGTCTAGAAGTGATACATAAGCAGAGGTCATCAAACTATATTGTCTTTAGCCTCTATATGTTTTCTCTCTTCACACATCACCCTTTAATTGCCATGAACTGATATACAAAATCATCATATGAAATTCAAACAGGCCCAGATTGTACCATGCAATCCCATTGCAGCACAGTGACCAAAAGGACTGTGACCATTTGGTGGAGAAAAAGCTGAGACTGTGAATAACAAAATAAATTACTTCTGAAATGTCAAGAAATAGAGAAAGGAAGAAAGGCTACATCCATACCTTCAGTGGCAGAAGCCTCGAGGAAGCCTCAGGAGCATGGCAGTCAAACTCCAGGGGTGCTACCATCATAGAACACATACAGAAGGGTACTCTAGGGCCTTGAAGGAGTGTGCCAATTAGGGATGTGTACGAATGCAATTTTTGTCATTTGATTCAACTTGAACTGAACATCCAACGATTTGAATGTCTTTGAATGTTTAAAATTTAGGGGTATTCACATTCAATTCCATTTGAATCCATTCGAATCTATTCGTATGAATGTCTGATTCGTATTTGAAGATACAAGCATTCATACGCATCCCATATTTATCCCATACAGATCCAGTTTTCATCCTGTAAGTTTCATCCCATACAAATGTGTACAGATATGAATAAGATGCATACAGATACGTATGTAATGCGTATGTATCCGTACACATACGAATGTCCAAATAATTCGTATGAATGACTTGAATGATTTGAAATTTGTGCGAATGTTTAAATTTGAATGTATAGACATTCAATTCAAATTCAAATCTACAAATTTGAACCAATTTGATTGAATTTGGAATGTTTGGAATATTCATGCACATCCCTAGTGCCAATAATAATAATAATGAAAAAACAGGCCTCCACAGTTTCCATGTGGCCTCCAAGGGCTTTTTAGAGGCAGTAGCAAGGGCTTGGCTGTGATGGGCAACCCTTGGAGCATATTTCAGGTAGCTCTCTGTATGGCCCACATTAACTAATCTGTGCCACATGGACTAGCATAACCCGTGTAGTGCAGAAAGGGCCACACTGGCAATTGTCTAGATTCAATGATCTTGCATATTCTCATTATTACAGAAACTTCTGAGACTGAACAGGGCAAAGCCTCTTTGGCCAGATCTTACTAGAGGCAAAATATCGTGTTCTTGCCACAGTATAAACTTCTTTTTCCTCTTTACATCTTAGTTAGTGCTATGGTATAAAGGCAGGATGCCTCTAAAGGCTATTTACTGGGATCTGAGAGCAGGCAAAGGTTTTGCCTTTGTCTTCTGCTTGAGATGTCCATAAGCAATTGGTGGGCCACTGTGTGGGACAGGATGTTGGACTAGATGGGCTTTGGCCTGATCCAGCAGGGCCCCTCTTATGTTCTTAATATGGAGAAGTATGAGGGCAATATCTTTTTTGACTCCCATAATGATTGTCAGTGGGCTTTATAGAACAGAATGTTTAAGTATTTGAAGGTAGATTCAATTACACTTTTACTGTGAGGATTTTGATTTTGAGTGTTCATGAATTGCCTCTGGATTTTTTAAAAAAATGAGGGATAGTATTTGAATGCTTAAAACAAATAACTATAAATAGTTTCACACATTTTGCTATGAACCCCAAAAGAGTACCTCTGAGAGTGTCTCATATTTCATATTTTCTGATTCTTGCTATAATTTGCACTGAGGAGCTGCACTTCTCACTCACAGCAAAATGTGTTCCATCTACTTATCTTTTGGACCCACGCTTCTCACAGAGAGGTTGTGCAAGTTGTCTGTTTGAGGAATTTATCAGATGCTCAGTTTACCAGTCCTGTCTATTTAAATCTATCAACAATAATTGCCACCAATTAATTTTATACATGCATGGGGTGCTGTGTGAAAAAAAAAAGCTAAGTACATAATCTGTAATGGCCTCAAATGATCTCGTTTCCAAGTCATTCTGTTTGTGACGTGTTCATTTACTCAGCCTGTATCATCTCCACTTCGTAGTTGACTGATATATTCCCCTCTCTTGCAGAAATCTGAGGAGACAGGCTGAACTGAAAGGCTCCCTCCTAAAAGAATGAACCAAGTTTGTTTTCCTCACTAAGGTCTCTCAAATGTCTAGTACTAAAAAGAAAAGAACTACAATAAAAATCCAATAACCTATGTGAACCAAGTAGTCCAAAATCTATGGGCCTTTCCACACTTGACTTTATTCTGGAATACACCCCAGAATAGGGACCTGCTGTATGCATGCTAGTCCAGACTACAGAAGGCCCCAGGCAAGGTCTGTCAAAGTCTGCACTGCATGTGGACAAGAGACCCCTACCCCAATATATACATCAGAATGAAGCCAAGGGCAGAAAGAGTACAGGAGATTCTTAGAGGGTAGAAATAAGGTAGACATAATTATTTTATTTATTTAAGGCATTCCTATACTGATTTTCTTTTTAAAAACCCTCTAAGTGGTTTATTATGGCCCTTTTTGCCCTGAGCCTGACTCCAGATTATATCTCAGACTAACGACCTGTCATCTGGATGCTTGTATGCTACAGTCTGCTGTAGTCTGCTCTGCACCTGCATGGAGATGGCAGGCCCCTATTCTGAGACCTTCCCAGTTCTGCAGAGGGGAACAATTTCACTTTCCCAGGAAAAGGTGACCTGCAGTTGGACAGCCTGTCCCAGGGCAGGCCCTGTACCATGCTGCACTATGGCTACCACTAACCCACAACACCCACTTAGTCCTGCACTGCTCCAAAGCTGTGAGAGCTTCCAAGCCTGGTGCGTGGGTTGTCTCAAGGAGGTGTGTTTAGGTGGCACAATTTGGTACGCCGTTCCAATCCACCCCCCTGCTAAACATCCTGCGATGTCCAATAGCAACAGGAGCTCCATCTTTTTGCAAGGAATGGAAGAGATGGATGAAGCAAGCCGGGGAACACCCAAGAAGTTCCCACTGTTGGTCCCACCCGCCCCTGTCCCCATATCTGACAATGTTGGTGATGCTGGTTTTGTTTTTATTTCTAACGTCCAAGATAGATTTTTATTTTATAAGTCTTTGGGACATCAGGGTGAAGTGTGGGACTGTATATAGATGTCAGTAATAAATAAATAAACATTCCTATCAATGCCTATTAACCCTGATACAGTAGGAGGAGGTATTTCTTTGAAAGCTAGTTGTTGGGAAACTGCCAAAAGAACAAGCTGTGTGCTCATGTCCTGCTGGCCTGTCAGAGAAGACTGCTGGACTAGATGAGTTATACATCTGATCCAGTGGGGGATTCTTAAGCCAATTTACAGAAAGCTCCAAAGAAAGGATGTGCATGAATATTCAAAACATTCAAAATTTGATAGAATTCGGACATTTGAATTCAAATTGAATATGCATTTGTACAGATAACGTACGGAATGAAAATGGGATGCATACAGGATAAGAATGAGATGCATATGAATGCATTCGGACACATACAAATGCTCTCAACATTTGTATCTTCAAATACGAATTGAATATGTGTACAAATAGATACGAATGTATTTGATTTGAATCGAATGTGAATACATTCAAATCGTAAACATTCAAATTCATTTGAATCTTCGAATATTTGATTTGAATCAAATGCCAAAAATTACATTCATGCACACCCCTAGAATTTAGCCAGTTAAGCACAGTAAAGGATGAAAAGACTATCAGTCCAGCAAATTAGATCATAGTCCACTGTCTCTGTGTTAGTACCCCAAGGGTGACCAAACTACAGGATCAAAGGTTGCTGAACTTCAGCTGCCAATAGTTCTAACCTTTTTAGCCAAAGTCAAGAAATGATAACAGTCAAAGGCCCTTTCCACACTGGCTCTAAAAACGGATTTAGAGCCAGTTCGGGGATGGATTAAGATGCGGCTTCCCCATTGGAGGCCAGATTGGAGCCCCTTTGAGGATGCCGTGTCTGCATTTCGGCGTGCAAGACCGGTTTCTTAAACTGGTTTTTCTGCCGAAATCCTACCCAGATTTAAGACCTAAAAAATTAGGTCTTACATCTGGCTTTTCCCCTTAAACTGTTTCGGAAGCAAACGCTTCCAAAACAGCAGGGAAAAAGACGGATTGCCAGCGCATACCCAGCTGTCAAAAATGGAGAAGGCATACTCTCCCTTTTGGACAGCTGGGCCCTCCTCCTGGCCTCCATGATTGGCTCCATCGGACCCACCAGGAGGAAGCCAGCAGCCGGCTTCCCTGGGTTTCCCTTTGCCCGAAAAGGTGTGATCGCGCCTTTTTGGGCAAGCGGAACTCGCAGCCTACCTGCCCCCACCCCGCCCGGTGCCACCTGCACAGGATCTGCTCCTTACCTGGTTGCTTCTGGGCTGCTTTTGGTACCGGGAGGCCTGGCATGTGCATGCGTGCATGAGGTGCGGCCTCCCATTGGCCAGCTGCCCTCATGAGGGTGGCTGGCCAATGGGAAGCCGACGTGCCATGTGCACCATGCCTTCCTGGTGCCAGAAGCAGCCCAGCAGCGACCAGGTAAGGAGTGGATTGCGCATGGGCAGCCCCAGGTGGGGGTGGGGTAGGCTGTGAGTTCCCCTTGCCTGAAAATGCATAATTACACCTTCTTGGGTGGGTGAAGGGAAAGCTGGGGAACCCGGCTGCCAGCCTCCTCGTGTTGGCTCTGATGGAGCCCATCATGGAGGCCGGGAGGAGGGCCCAGCTGTCAAAAAGGGAGAGTATGCACACCTGCACCCTCTCCAATCTGGCCCTGCTGTTGCCGCCCCACGCATGTGCAGGCGCACAAGGCCTTGAGAATCTGTCCCTACTTGGGAGATATTCTCGGAAAAAATGCTTCACCGGAAAACAGATCTTTAGAGATCTGTTTTCCAGTAGCAAATGCGGAAAGGCCCAAAGTGTGAATTTGCACTTTGCCTCCAGTCACTGGCAATTGGACTGCCAAGCAGCACCATTTTGCTGGGCTCCAAATACTGCCTTAGAATAGTGCATTTGTAGCAGAGCACAAGAATTCCCCACTCTCAACCTACAACTTCCAATGCTGAGGAATTATCTTTCCCAGCTTTTGGAGCTACCATCATATATATGTCAGCATGGTTGGTTCCCACTGTCTTGGCACAAATCACTTGACTGGAACCAGAAACAACCTCTGTGTTCTGTGCGAACATGCAGAATATAGAAGCATTCATAATATCCATCCTCATGGTGCCTCTTCGGATCCTATGTAGAGAAAGTTACTGCATACCAGTAATATTTCTTGCCAATGAGGAGAATTAACCAAAAGCTCCTTAAATACCAGAAGAAAAGCTAATCATCCACTGTTATCTCCACATGTTTATAAAATATCATCATGGCAATAACAGTAATAGCAAAATCAAAAATAATAATGTTGACTGTCTTTGGAAATTGTCCTGTGGTCAGTTACATGTCACTAGATATGCTGGACATCCTTATGATGGTCCTGTGTCTTGATGTGATCCCAGAAGATTATCTAAAAGCATAACAGGCCAACCTCTTGCTGAAGGTAAGCAGGCCTGTAGCCTTTTCTGTATTTACCCTAAGCCTGGAATAGGAGCCTCCGTAGTCAGCTTCTGGTC
The DNA here is from genome assembly GCA_023333525.1 of Aspidoscelis tigris stejnegeri. NCBI lineage: Eukaryota > Metazoa > Chordata > Lepidosauria > Squamata > Teiidae > Aspidoscelis > Aspidoscelis tigris. Next base: position 25,719,480 of record JALMGA010000003.1, read on the forward strand.
CTCATTGATCCAGAGGTTAGTGCAGATCTGTGAGGTCCCAACCCCTGCTGGTACCTTCTGTCTGCAAGGACATAGCACAATTCCAATCAGGGAGGCCCTGACTAAGACTACTGATAGACCTGTTTAATTGAGTCTACTAGCTGAGCATTGGGTCTTGGTCCAGAACACAGGAATATACAGGAGCTATCCAGAAGTTATGTGGGAGGCACCCCCTCCCCCGTGTTCAGGTCTAGTGAGAGATGCATTTTGATGGCACACCAAACCATGCTGCTGAAATGTATCACTCAGAGGCTTAGAGTCTCAGAACCCTTGAAGTGCTCAGACCATGGCATTGAAACCCATGCATGCTTAAAGACCGTGGAAGTGACTGGTCTGGATGAGTCCTGCCATGCAGATAGTCATGTTCCTTTCTGTGGTTGGAACCAGCAAGCTTGACTGGTCCAGACCCACTGATTCTGACCCTGGATGGAAAAATGTAGTTACTGTTTGGAGAGGAAACTGGGAACCTTATATCTGCTGCTTGCAGTTCCCTGTTGG